>VYXF01008165.1:0-81599 GCA_013397295.1 Polioptila caerulea | reverse complement strand
CCCCGCCCGCCCGGCGGTGCCGGTTCCGCCGCCCCGAGTCCCGCCTCGATCCCTCTCGCCGCCTCCGGGGCCGGGGGTCCCGGCTCCGCCTGGGCCGGTGAGTGCTGCGGGGGGACCCGCGCCCCTGGGGCCGGGCNGCGCTGTGTTTGTCCGCAGGCAGACGCGGGAGAGCCCCGGCGGCCGGAGCAGGGGCCGCCATGGGGAACCAGCTGGCTGGCATCGCCCCCTCGCAGATCCTCTCGGTGGACAGCTACTTCTCGGACATCCACGACTTCGAGTACGACAAGAGCCTGGGCAGCACACGCTTCTTCAAGGTGGCCCGGGCCAAGCACCGGGAGGGGCTGGTGGTCGTGAAGGTGTTTGCCATTCAGGATCCCACCTTACCCCTGACGAGCTACAAGCAGGAGCTGGAGGAGCTGAAGATAAGGTTACACTCGGCACAGAACTGCCTCCCCTTCCAGAAAGCCACCCTGTCCGAGAAGGCCGCCATGCTTTTCAGACAGTACGTACGGGACAACCTTTATGACCGAATTAGTACCAGGCCATTCCTGAACAACATTGAGAAAAGATGGATCGCTTTCCAGATCCTCACCGCGGTGGACCAAGCGCACAAATCTGGAGTCCGCCATGGTGATATTAAAACAGAGAACATCATGGTGACCAGCTGGAACTGGGTTCTTCTAACTGACTTTGCCAGTTTTAAACCAACTTACCTTCCTGAAGACAATCCTGCTGACTTCAATTATTTCTTTGACACATCCCGGAGGAGAACGTGTTACATCGCTCCCGAGCGCTTTGTCGATGGCAGCATGTTCGCCACGGAGCTGGAAAACATGCGGGACCCTTCCACTCCTTTGGTAGACTTGGCAAATAGCAATCAGCGAACAAGAGGGGAGTTAAAACGTGCAATGGATATCTTTTCTGCAGGTACTGGGAGCTATCAGGTGTTGTTTCTGACTAGTGCAGTGCAGAAGAGCTTAACTGGCGTTTTTTGATTCCTTTTTCTTTTCTTTTACAGCCGGCTTGGAGAGCAGCATGTTAAAAATTTGCGTATTTTAAGCATAAAGACCCAAACCTTTTTCATTCACAGAAAAATACAAAGGCAACGTAGTAGGCTACATAATTTAAGTGTATGGTTGTTATCTGAGAGGAGAAATCACAAACTATTCTGTTGTGGCTCAACTGTGCTCTGGGAAAGAGGTGGTTCTTCAAGGCACAGCCCATCATCTTCTGTTGGCAGAGAAGCATGTGCCTCATGGGGCCTGAGAGGAGAAACCAGTCAGTGGTTGAGTTCTGGGGGGACTGACACAGCTTTCAGGGTAGTTTGGCAATACTGGTTTTAGAAGCCCCTTCTCATTTTATTTTCCCTACAGGCACGAAGTGGGAGCAAAGTCCTGTTATGGTTCTACTCATGAATACTTGTGAGAGTTCGACTGCAGGAGACTGCCTTGAGCCTTGACATTGTCTTTAAAGTCATGAGTTTAGCCCTTGTTTTTTTGTTGTTTTTTTTTTTTTCCCTTAAAGTGGTTAAAAATACGAATTTAAAATTTAAATTTTAAAAGTTGCTCTTATGGCCAAACTTCCGGGACACACCACTGATAAAGCAGACTATTGGGAGCCAACTGCAGGAGCAGGTCCTTTGAAGAGACACTTGTGTCATGTACACAACACTGGGGGTCTGTTTTTGGCAATCATGTGTGAGTGAATATATGCTGTCTCACAGCATCAGCTATGGGAGCAGAAGTTATTTCTTTACCTTCTGTAAAAGGGCTGCTTAATTTTGACCTACTACCTGACCTGTGCTGACTTACTACCCTCTTCTTCCATATGACGGTGATGTGGGTTCCTTTTCTAGTGATGAATTTTCCAGCTGGCAGGTGGCTGAAGACTGCCTCATATTTTCTAACTGCAAACTCCTCTGCTGTTGACATGCTTGAAATAAATTAGTTGGAACATATTTCAGGGATCAAATACAAAAGCCAGGTTTTGGAGCTTGAGATGTTATCTCCTTTCTGCAAATTAATTTGGCAGCTCATTTGCCTTATTTTTAATCAAGGAAAGGCTTGTTTAGAGTTTGTTCTTGTCTGCATGCAAAAAACAAAGTTAAGGTGTCTGTTTATAATCCTCTGACGTCTTTGACTTCTTTTTTCTTTCTGTCCCAGGCTGTGTAATAGCAGAGCTCTTCACAGAAGGTGTACCCTTGTTTGATTTATCTCAGCTTTTGGCTTACAGAAATGGCCTCTTTTCCCCTGATCAAGTCCTAAACAAAATTGAAGACCGCAGTATCAGAGAACTGGTAAGGATGGACTACAGAATTAGAACCGTCTGTGTGTTCTGTTTGTGGTTTATTTCACCTGCTTCGGTGACAGATTGCTTATTGTTTGGGGTTGGGTTTTGATGTTTTTGTATTACAAATGTCTAAACCTTTGATCTTTGTCTCCCACTCCCTCCTACTTCTGCCTTTCTCAAGGTCACTCAGATGATCCATCGAGAGCCAGATAAACGTTTAGCAGCTGAAGATTATTTGAAACAGCAACGTAACAATGCATTTCCTGAAATATTTTACACTTTCCTTCAGCCTTACATGGCCCAATTTGCCAAGGAAACATTTGTGTCAGCAGATGAGCGTATATTGGTCATACGTAAAGATCTGGACAACATCATTCACAATCTCTGTGGGCACGATCGCACAGAGAAGGCCGAGGGAGAGACAAAAGAGAATGGGCTGGTTATTCTAGTGTCCGTGATAACTTCCTGTTTACAGACTCTCAAGTACTGTGATTCAAAACTGGCTGCTTTGGAGCTGATTCTTCATTTAGCACCAAGATTAAGTGTAGAGATTCTTCTGGATCGTATTACTCCTTATCTGTTACATTTCAGCAACGACTCTGTGCCCAGGGTGAGGGCAGAATCTGTGAGGACACTAACTAAGGTTCTTGCTCTCGTCAAAGAGGTGCCACGCAATGACATTAACATTTATCCAGAATACATTCTGCCAGGCATTGCACACTTGGCCCAGGATGAAGCCACCATCGTCAGACTTGCATATGCTGGTAAGAGGACATCCGGTCAAAACTCCAAATCTTGAGCTTTTCTGTATTCTCTTAACCAGTTCTGTCAGTAAAACTCGCCACAAGTCTCAGAAGTGACTGCAGGTAAAGACACCTGTACTCACATTCCATTAGCTCTGTTTGCTTAGCTAAAATGTCCTGGTGGGACTGAATAAATACAAAACTAACTTAAAGCATCAGTGTGTTGCTGGGCAGCAGAGCTGTTTTCCGTCAAAATGAAATTTGATATGCAGGGGCTGAAATTAGGTTTTTTGCTCTGTAATAGACTGGATTATACTGTTACAGGTGTTTTCTTTAGATGTTATTCAGATGTGTGAGTTCTGCATGATTCAGGAAGAAGCTTTGTAGCCCATGTTTGCTATTTACTATGTACCCTTATTTGCTATGACTAGCTCATATTCAGGGGTGTTGTTTTAGTTTTGGGTTTTGGGCTTTTTAGTTAAAGATGAAGTTTTCAGTTGAAAATGTCTCAGGTGGTGTTTTTCTTTTGTTTACTAAGTAAACTGAGAAAACTAATTATTGAAGACTTTATTTACTTAATGAATAGAACCAATTGCTTGTGGTCACCATGATCAATTTAAATTTCAAATACACAGGTGTATTTAAAGGTAGTCTACCTGAGTTAACTTCTGTTACTATAGTACACTTTTGGAGGTGGTGAGACTGGTGACTTAAGGGGATTTGGTCTGGGCTGTGGACAGGCTCCATTGGCAAGTTGCTGTTGTTTTGGATGACACTCAGAACGGCTGCTTTAAGTGGGACTTCTGCCTTGCTGTTATTGTTCCTGTGCCAGCAGTGGCCTGACCCATATAATGCAGCCTAAGTTGCTTCAGCAGCTTCCAAATCGTGCAGATCTGTGCCAAACTGTCTGGATAGATACCCTGACAAATGTTCTAAAAGTGGATTCCAGGGTAACAAGTTGTTATTCCCTAGGATGCATGTCCGGGTGTGGTGTTTTGTTGTTATTTTGTTGCAGTCTACTATTTGGCAATGTTACTTAATTCAGGCTATTTGGCCTTTACATTCTATCAAGTTATTTAGTCGCTAAACTGAGATTAGGTGGCATTTAGGGCTAGTTCTGGAAGAATTAAATTAGCCTTTGTTACACCTAATATCATTAGGATTTTTCCACTTGTTTACGTGACAAAAATACTGTGTGATTTGATGCACTTGGTAGCTTTGCTGAGAGTCAACAGAAGTGGGTTGACCTGAGCATCCTATGTAATTTCAGTCCTGTTTGCCCATTGTGACTGGTGTTGTCAGTGGCTGTAATCTCTCTTCAGAGAATCATCAGACTGATGTAAATTGGCAAAGTAGAAGAATTCTTAACCAGAATGTTTTCCTTTGCAGAAAATATAGCTTTATTGGCAGAAACAGCTCTGAGATTTCTAGAGTTAGTACAGCTGAAAAATCTGAATATGGAAAATGAACCGAATGGTGAAGAAATGGATGAAACATCTCACCCTAGTGATAACTATGACACAGGTAATGTCACTTTTTGCCTGCTTATAATAGTAAGTAATGGGCCTAAGCTCCTAGGTAGCACTGGTCTATCTTATCTCTCAAAGCTTAGCCTTCCTGTTAAGTGGGAAGAATGTTTTGCCTTGACCAGTATCAAAGTGTGGGTGTTACAGCTTCACGCAGAGACAGACACCTCTGCTCTGGATGTTGTGAGAGACAAAAAAAGTATATAAATGAGCACATTTTTCTTCTCCAGACGTCCTCAAGGTATTTGACTGTGATGTTGGCTTCCTGGTTGCATACCCAGCTTCACTTCCAGCTTGTCTTATAATCAAGTCAGCTGCAAAAACATGCCTGTGTTCCAAACACTGCTTCTGTTGGAGTGAGAAGCAGCATTAGCTTTGGAAAACCTGTCAAATTCTAGCATAGTCATTGTACTGTATGTTTCAGTCATTCTTCCTTTTCTATCCGTTGGCCTCACAATTCTTGTCTGTTTGCCTGACAAAACTAAATGTGTGGATGCTATTTGGCAGTAACATTACTGTAACTATGTATTATAACTAGCGCAGAGAATGAGTTAAAAATCCTAAGGATGGATTTTCTTTTCCTTTCCCTTTGAGAAGACACATGGTAATAAGTGACCTGTGTGTCATCTGCAGTGCCTTTTAGTGTTGCATAAATTCCCAGAATAATGCTGGCCACGTCTTCCTAGCTGGGAAGAGTTTGTGGTTAAAAACGCTCATTTCTCTTCTGGGCTAAGTAGATCAGTCTGTGACTAATTGGAGTTGGTAAACATCCTGCACATATTCCACTTGGGGAAAAGGCAATTATCTCTTAACTAGTTGCAGGATGGTGCTTTAAAATAAAACACCAATGAATCTACTAAAAGTAAATATAAAAGATCCTCTTCAAATTCCTTCATGTAAGGCATGGGGTGCCCAGAATTGCCAAGAAGTGAGAGAGGAAGCTCCATTGTATGGGCTGTGTTTCTAAGAAATACTTTCCCCTATCCCTTGAGATAGCTTGGAGATGTAGGAAGTAACAGAAGGAAGAAAGAAGCTTGAGTAGTTCTGTTCTTTTCACCCTTTTAGAAACCAAGCATGAGAAATTTGAACCCAGGAGGCAGATTTTTCATGTGACTGATAGACAGCGTCATGATAGAAAGCAAATTAGCTGGACTCCTGACTGCAGGAAAATTATAATCACTCCTCAAAACTGGTGCAGCAGTAGCTGAAATTTTTGTTTTGCTTGTTTGAGATCTTGCCTTGTAGTTTTCAATAGTATTCAGTGCATTAACAGTCTGTTATTTCCATTTAATAGATTTTTTTTTAATTGTGTCATGAAGTAGAAGCCACAGGCAAGGTCATCTTCCATTTTTTCATCAGTATTGTTAGGTTAACTGCAGAAATTTAAGGAAACTGGAAGCACTCAGTTTTTCAAGTGTTCTTATATTCCTTTCTGTATGCTTAATGAAGTGAATCTATCTACCTAACTAAAAACATACTCTTGATCTGTTGTCAGTTCACAAACTTTGAAATTCATAGTGAAATAAACAAATCAAATCCAAAGTGCCTCAAAGCATATTGTTTACTGTGGTAATGTTGCTGCTGACTCATTCTGACACTTCTTCACATCTGCATATCACCTACATTTATAAAATGAGTGGAATCATCTTAGTGAAAGTTGCAACAAGTTTAAAATAAATTGATCTGGATAAAAATATCTTATATTTCTCTAGTCTTTGGCTTTGTCACCACCTCATACTTAACCTGAATTCTTTGGTAAACCTTTGTTGGAGCTGTTGAGGTTCTGTTGCATTGCCAGTTTTTCCAAGTCAGGTGTTGTTCAGGATGACCTGTCACTATAACTCCTTTAGCAGCAGGTGGTACACATGCACACACTGTTTCTCCTCAGCCAAAATGTTCATCCTGTTGTCCCTTGCAGAGTTGCAAGCCTTGCATGAAATGGTCCAGCAGAAAGTTGTGACTTTGCTGAGTGACCCAGAGAATATTGTGAAACAAACACTGATGGAAAATGGAATAACACGTCTGTGTGTCTTTTTTGGACGTCAAAAAGCCAATGATGTTCTTCTGTCTCATATGATTACTTTCTTAAATGACAAGAATGACTGGCATCTTCGAGGAGCTTTCTTTGACAGCATTGTTGGTAAGTGTTTGGTTTCAGCCAGAGTGGAAATAAAATAATGTGAATAAACAGTTTCCAGGATATGAAAAAATAAGTCATATAAAAGTCCTTTCCTACAAAGATTTCTAGAATTTATAAGAAAAGAGTTTTTGGAATTACTGAGTGGAAATGTTTGTTTAGGGAATGAAGATGAAACAGTGTGGATACAAATGTATACTTCTTTTAGTCCAAATATTTAATGCAAATGAGACTGAGGCATTTAAGTCTAGTAGGTTAACATTAAAAAATTGGAATTTAAATGCTTTTTTTCCTCTTTTGAGTGTCTGCTACAGCCACTAACTTAAAAAGC
Source organism: Polioptila caerulea (assembly GCA_013397295.1). Taxonomy (NCBI): domain Eukaryota; kingdom Metazoa; phylum Chordata; class Aves; order Passeriformes; family Certhiidae; genus Polioptila; species Polioptila caerulea. The sequence continues at coordinate 74,573 of VYXF01008165.1, read as the reverse complement.
TAAATTACAGCAAGTGAATTCTAGGATTTCTATAAGCTCTATAATAGATGCATCACTTCACATGTGCCCATGGTCCCATTCACTTCAATAGATCTGTTCATATGATGAAAACTAGGCATTGGTATATGATAAAGTTATAACTGGAAAAGTTTTTTTAGTACCTTAAAGCCTCACCTAAAGATTCCTGTCACTTCAGAATACTTCCTAACAGTTTAAAAAATCTAACCAGTAATTACATCAGCTGTTAAGTATATCTGATGTTCCATGTATGTTGGAAATCCACATGACCATTGCTGAGAGTCAGTGCTCAGGATTTGTGGGTCAAGAAAACTTTCCCAAGTGCAGTTCTGGAGAGCAAAAATGGTGCTTCAGGTGCATGGCAAGAAAAACCATCATGATCAAACTTTCTGTGGGGCCATTATGGTAGCTACACATTCCACTGTGACTGGAAGCCACAAAATGCTGTGTTGGCAAACTGGCAAGAGGTGATATTAATAACTTATCAAAAATTGTTTAGAAGGAGCAATGGAGCAGCCAAAGCATAGGTCAGAGTGTCCTATCTTCTGCAAAAGACATAGAGAGACCTGTGAAGCAATTAAGAATATAAGTCAAGGCATGTAACCTCTATTTTTAACTCCTCTCCTAGTATCCGTTCAGAACATCCACAGAAGAATTCAGATTAAATTCTAAAGTTATGTTTTTATTTTACCTCAAGCATTTGCACATCTTTAAAGCTGAGCTCTCTAACTGGTATTTAAGTAAGTGCAGGCACTGCTGCCTGTGGCTGTGAACAGATGTCCTTCTGTAGCAGCGGCACTGAGGGGATATCTCTTGCCTGTGCTATTTCTCCTCTTCTCTTCCTTTTAGCAAAGGGTTGCCAAGTCCAGCCTTAAGACCTGAACAAGTATATTGATTATTACCTTATTAGATTAGAAGTGATAAAGTTGTTTTATGTTTACTCTCAATTCTGATAGGAAGACATAGAGTTTTCTGGTGTTTATCAATTTGCTTTGGATTTTTATGTGTTATTTTTATGTTTCAGGTGTTGCTGCTTATGTTGGCTGGCAAAGCTCATCAATACTCAAACCTCTGCTTCAGCAAGGTCTCAGTGATGCTGAAGAATTTGTCATTTATAAAGCCCTCAATGCTCTAACTTGTATGTGCCAGCTGGGGCTCTTGCAAAAGCCCCATATTTATGAGTTTGCTTGTGATATTGGTAAGTTGGAATACTGGAGAATACAGCTTTCCTAGTAAAGAAGAGAAATCTCAGTACTACATAAAGCTACACTGTCAGAATACAGTCCAGAATACAAACTGGCTGTCCAGAATACAAACCTATAGTTCTGTTTTAGAATCTAAATGAAATTGTGGTAAGGACCTACTGCTGATTGAACCATGTTGGTGCTCAGGACTCTAAAATAATAGTTTTGGTGGAACAAATTGGAAGCATCTTTTCAGATTTTATATAGGGCAGCAGCAAAAAAAAACACTCCAAGAACTTCCTGCCTTAAGATCTTTCCTTGGTCTACATGGCAACCTGCTGTAAAGAAAAAATTCTGGTTGCTTCTGGTAGTCCATCAGGCACATAACTTGCTAATACTTACACAGACAATCGTGATCCTTTCTTATTCTAACACCATAAAAACCCATTAACTCATTATATCCTTGGTTGCAGAGTTGGTCTCTCCTTCCTGATCAGGCTTATCAATTTAATTCAGATATGCCCAAGATGTAACAGCTATTTATAGAAAAAAAAAATAGCCAGGTGATCTTTTGAGATGTAGTCCGCTTCTTCTTAATGTTATAGTTTTTCAAATGGACTCAGAATTCAGAGCAGATGATCTGTGATTATGTCTCATGACTAGATACAGTGCCTTGACAACAACTTCTTAAAGCCCACATAATTAGGAAAACTTCTGAGTCTTGTAATCTTAGAATATAAGTAGTGACTCTTCAAGGAAGAGAGGGAAAGCAGGAAGGAATAAAGTATTTACTTATAAAGAAAAAAAATCATTGGTTTTAGGATTCACTGTAATTGTTAGAATGTGGTTGAGATTTATTTTTGGATTAGTTTCCATTGCAAATCTGTAGTTGACAGTTAGGGATTGAAATGAACAAATAAGGAAAATATGCTTTTTGGCAAGAGCAGGGAAATTGAGACGCCTGAGTACAGTGAAATCCATGAAATAATTTCCTCTGTATGAATATTTTAACCTTGATGCTCTGGAGGAGAAAGCTGTTTGGGAGTAATTCTGTTAGAAGGAAATTACATCACAGGCTGCCATATGCAGGATGATCTCCTCTCTCCTATATGAATGATGTATTTTAACAGCCTGTTTTTCTTTCAGCACCATTCCTGTGTCACCCTAATCTTTGGATATGTTATGGTGCAGTTGGGTTTATCACTGTGGTGGCACAGTATTTGAATATTGCTGATGTCTACTGCAAGCTAATGCCATACCTCCATCCTTTTATCACACAACCAATAATACAGGTAATACTTCCAATAATATTGATGGGAATATGTCTGGACTAGCCATGATCCTTAAGTTTGTCTTGGCCATGGTCCTGGTTATAAAGACCGTATATACTTTTTTTAAAATTAAGATTACAGGCAATTATAGATTTTTAATCTCTGTGGGCTGATTTATAGAATGGCCCTTGCTTTCCATGTTTTAAAGACTGTTGTCTCAAATTTGTTGCAAAATGCAAAACATTTTACAAAGCCTAAAATCAACAGGTATGTTTTTGGTACAAGGCTTTTCTGCCTTGTTTATAGTCAAACTCTTTCGATATTGTGCTAGTTTATAGGAGTCTAAAAGGCATGAAAAGTTGGCTGTGAAACAAGTGGGTTTATGTTTTGTGCTTTGATCTACAAGACCAGTCTGTTAAGTAGTGATTATGATTTGTGATTGTGATTTCACCAGCACCACTCGTGTGTTTCAGTGCTTTGCCAAGGGTCTGGGCACAATGCTCGGCATGAATGAATTAAGTCATTTACTATCAGTGCATGTCCAGGAATGACCTGCATGGTGCTGGTAGTATGATCATATAGGCATCTTTGCATACAACTTCAGGACCTGTAGACTGCACCTCTCAGGTCTTTTAATAGATAGATAAGAAATACTTGCAGTACATACATTGAGAAATGTATCCTGTGTTTAACATTTTGTTGTAAACCTTGCAGATGGGAACTTCACTGTAATAATATTTTCCCTCGTTTACGTGTTCTTTGTGCTGTGTTTTAGGCATTGATTGATAAATTTGTCTTTTTCACTTCCTGTGCCATATTGGTATATAAATCTTTTCTTCTTCATTTTTGTATATAAGTCTTTTCTTTGCTATGCAACACTATATTTAGCAAGCAAGTAGTGGGTGACATTAAGTTGGATTGTAGTATTCAGTCCTCACTCTGGACTCATTTTGAAGTTGTTTTTCATGTAGTCAGCAAGCCATGAGAAGCACTTTATAGGAAAGAGGGAAGGAAAATGGAGAAAGTCTGACATGATCAACACAGATCTTATTTTCAAGAAAGGAGACAAGGTGAATCTAGATGATTTGTACAAGTTATATGGATATCATCATGTTGAGTGGTCTGTTGTTTTGAATTGCAGGTAGACAAAGAAATAGTCCTGTTAAGTGTACTTAAGGAGCCTGTCAGCCGTTCCATATTTGATTATGTCTTAAGATCGAAGGATATCACAAGCCTCTTCCGACACCTTCACTTGCGTCAAAAGAAGAGAACTGGAGCTCTCTCTGAGTGCCCACCCCCAGAGGACCCTGCCATTGCACAGCTGTTGAAGAAGCTTCTTTCACAAGTAATTGGGTTTTATTTGTACTTTAAAAGTCAGGTTTGAGATTTGGGCTTTGTACACCCCCACAAACCCTAACCTTGTAGCTGCTGCTGTGGGAGACTCCCAGTCTGAGGTTCTGATCTTCCAAGCTATTAAGTTCACTAATTTCAGTATATGCTTGTGGGACAAGTTGTTCAGAACTTAAAGATTTTTAAAAGATCTGCCAGATATAGAGACATACAAATACCACCTAAGTCTTTAAAAATGGCTGTAAGTCTCAAACTTCTGATGCATCCATGATGTGGCAGCATTACAGAGCATTGCTGGATTAAGTGCATTGTGCTGGATAAAGGAGTATGTATTTGTCAAAGTGCTAGGCATGTGTGCAAAAAAGCAAATGGAGCTGGAAAATCTTGAGGCTTATGTGTGAATAGAGGAACATAAAGAATCACCCACCCAAAGTAGTGAGAACTGGGAAGAGAAAGGACTGTAGCTGTGTGAGGGTTTCTTCCCCCTGTGGCTTGTGGGGTGTAAGCATGGCCTTCAGTGGCAGCCAAGCAGATTGCACCAAAAGGGGATCGAGCCCTTTTGTTCTGCCCTTTTGTTTTTCCTTGCCCCATTCCTTAGGAGAAAAGATATTCTTACACTGCAGTAGCTTACCTTATGTTTTATATGAGCAAGGGAACAATGCTTTGAATTCTGGGGACGTGCTCTTCTGCACTTCTGAGCCAGTCATTAATTTTACTGCTTCTTAAATCTTCATGCCTTGATGCATGTTATTGTTAGAAGAGAGTAATATTACTTTTTCTTTTATTCTGTAGGGGATGACTGAGGAGGAAGAAGACAAACTGTTAGCACTGAAGGACTTCATGTTAAAATCTAATAAAGCTAAAGCCAATATTGTGGATCAGAGCCACCTGCATGACAGCAGTCACAAAGGGGTGATTGACTTGTCAGCTCTGGGAATAACTGGGAGACAAGTGGATCTTGTTAAAACAAAGCAGGATGCTGATGACAAACGTGGTTAGTATATTTTGTGATCTATATAGTTGAAGCCTTCCTTTCAGGGTGTTCTCAGTAAATCAGCCTACATGACTGTCACCATCCTCACTGAGTCTGCAAAAGGAAAATTACTGCTTCTGTTTGAAATGTGAGGTGGTGGAATGTTCTGTGATCATTGAAAAATGGGGATTATTTTTTCCCCTGAGAATATTTTAAATTATTTTGACGGCATGTGCTGTTGTTCAGCTGGCTGTGACAGTCAGGACTCTAGTGATTCATTGCAGCAGTGTAAATATTGGAGGCTACATATTTGCTCTGTTTCCTCCAAACAAGTGCTAAGCTCTTTAACTGGGAAAATCCTGGGGGTTTCTTGAGGTAGTCTGAAGAAAACTGAAAACTCCTCAGGCTGGCACTAAGGAGTTGCCAACTGTTGCTCACCCAAGTACATGCTCTTTGGCCCTAGGGTTCTTCAGCTTCTCATCCACTCCCATTTTACTTTTTTTTACCTGCTCTTCTTTCAGCTCGAAAAACCTCTTACATTTCCTTGTTCAGATGTGAAATGCACTTGCTGCTAACTATTCCAGTTCTCTGTGTCTTCAAAATTCTTCTTTACCAGACAGTTTGAGCTTCCTTTTTACTCTCTCAAGCTTGTAATTCCCTCCTCTATTACATCACTGGTAGGTTCTGTGTTTTTACATATAAAAATACAGAAATATCTCTAAAGCCTATAGCTATTAATGTCTTGTTTCCATAATTAGAGTGTTTTGCATATAATTGTAAGGGAAAATACAGAAATGTACTTCATTTTTTTGCATCCTTGAATCCGGAGTCAACATGATTTAAAATGTGATGTGTGTGAACTCTATACTTGAACTGATTTGTTTCACCCAAAGCTGTTACCCTTAAAGTCTTTATGCCTTTAACTTTTCCTCACTGACTTTGTCCAAATTTAATTTGTTCCATGTTTTTCTTTTTCTGTCCATATTTTACAGTTCTAAGTGACTCTAAAGGAATGCTGAAAATAAATAGATTTCCTATTTAAATAGATAACATACTTGAATCTACAGGTGATGTTGCAATTAGGATGGAAAATTGATTGTGTTGACACTAACAATGATTTGCATACTGTGCTGTTACAAATTGATTCTTGATGTCCCTGCTCATTGCAGGGTGGTTGGACTAAATGATCCAAACCCTTCCATGATTCTATAAGAAAAATTTACCATATGATGGAGTCTAATCCTGCAACCTTCTAGATTTAAGTGTTCCCTCTAGTAGTGATTTATTGTATGAGTCAGCTATAGGATCAACAAGATGTGAACACATGTGGCAGGTGCTTTGGTTTTCCTCATAAAAGCCTGTCAGCTGACCTCCACAACAAAGCAGTAGGATTTTCTCTGTACATAAATAACAATCTGGCATGTAAACATTAGACTTCCATGTAGTCTCAAAGTTATGACAATACTTAGTGAATGTTGTCATGGTAATGTTGAGGGGTGTTTGTTTTTTTTCTTCTCCTCCCACCTCCTCCTTCCTTCCCTCCCTCCCTCCCTCCCTTCCTCCAAACTACTTATAGCTAGAAAGCATGTAAAGCAAGATTCAAATGTAAATGAAGAATGGAAAAGCATGTTTGGGTCCCTGGAACCAACAAACCAGCCAATATCCAAAGGACATGGGCAAACTACTGATCCTGAAGCCATCCAAGCTGGGAAACCACTTCGTTCAGAGTCCTCAGCTGGCATTTGTGCCACTTTGTCATCCTCTCCACAGGTATACCTGAAAAATATTATGTTCTCATCTTAAACTGAAATGATTTAATTGTTTTAAAGTCAAGTGGGAGTATAGGGATGTGATGTTCTTGTTTTGTTTGGAAGTTTTTTGACTCTGGCCATGCTATTGGCTGGTATCTACTTCAGCAGAGTTGCTGACTTTCAAGTTCTTATTTTTAAAATAGGAACTGAGAGAAGACTGAAGCAAGACTTTAGTCCCTTGAACAGAAGAGCTTCACTAAAAAATAGATGTTTTGCACAAAGAGATGGGACTTTGTGGATTAGACAATTATTATGTAAACTTTTCTGGCAAGGAAGACTTTTCCTCAAATTGCATGCCCTGGTACATGTTGTGAGGAAGAGATATCATGGTTTTAACTTGGAAATCACAACAGCATTTAGACATCCTGTACCTGTAATACTAAGTACTGGCTAGAGAAGGATAGGCTGGGAGTTCTGCAGGCTGTGGAGGCATCTCTTGACACTGAACACTTTTCTCTTTGGCTTCTAGTTGGAGATCAACTTCTGCTAGCTTTAAATGAGTGTGTCTACCCTGAGCTATAAGGGAAACACTTCACATTTTGCTTTTTAAAGCCCAATGTAAACATATTTGTGAGCTAACCTTTAATTCTGTCTGTCTTGAGACCAATAACTGCCTCTGTAATAATCACATTAATAGGTGTGCGCAGCACATTACAGTTTCTTTAGATAAAATAGAGAACAGAGCAGGCAAACAGGGTAGAATAAGAGAATGGTCTTTCATATAAATAATAATTTTCACTATTTTTGTCTTCAGGCAAGCATTAATTTTTTTAATGTTAATTCATTGCTAATTGTTTCAATAAAAAAGATCTTTTCCATTTTTATTCACTGTGTGTGACCCAGAAATCTTAGGAGCTGGATTTATCTGTGTGTGGAATGCAAGGCATATAATTTTAAGGGCTGATTTCTTACAGGCATCTGAGGGAGCAGTTGTCCAGCCCAGGAAACCAGCCCTGCAGGCCCTGAGCAGCACAATATCCCCATCTGCACACCAGCTGCGCATCACCACCTGCAAAACTGAGCTGCAGCAGCTGATCCAGCAGAAGAGAGAGCAGTGTAATGCAGAGAGACTTGCCAAACAGATGATGGAGAATGCTGAGTGGGAGAGCAAGCCCCCACCTCCAGGTACATCACAGGCCACTGAGGCTATTAGATCAAAAATTTTATATATATATCTCTCCATATATATAATTTGAGTCAAGATATCATCCTTTCATGGAAAAAGTGCAAAGGATGAGGAAAAGAGGAAATTTTTAGTTTAGGAAATGTGTTTACTGTACAGAATACCTATGACCTAGTGTCTAATTTAGAACTGAGCAAGTAGGCTTTTGCCTTTAATATTTAAAATGCCTTAACACTGTTTCCAGTGCCATCTGTGCTTTGCAGTTGTAGTGACTGTACTCTGATGTAGTTAGTGGATGGATTTAGGGGGACCTGCATGTTCCTAATTAGGTTGTGGGTTTGTTTTCCCTGTAGGATGGCGTCCCAAAGGGCTGTTGGTAGCTCACCTTCATGAACACAAGTCTGCAGTGAATCGCATTCGGGTCTCTGATGAACACTCCATCTTTGCCACTTGCTCAAATGATGGCACAGTAAAGGTCTGGAACAGCCAAAAAATGGAAGGAAAAACCACTACAACCAGGTAGCTTAAAAACCTGTGGTATTTGGGGCTGTGGTTTTAGAGTGAAAAATAAAGTGGGAAGCAAAATATGAATCACTTGTGAGTGTACTGAAAATATCAATAAGGAGATATATTGGTGTTCCTCTTGGCTTGCATCTATAATATTAGATTGCTGTTTCAATTAGTTAATAAAAGAAAAAATGCAAAAGGACTGCTTTGTAGCCATAATAACTACAGGCTTTTTGATTTCATTTCTGTACATATATAAATACATTCTGGTGGTGTTGTTTAAAGCCAACACTGGCTTTTTTGCTTTCTTATTTTGGAACAGCTAGAAAATGTTATTTTCAGAGCTCTCTTAAGAGCCATTGGTTTTAAGTAGGTGTTTAAGAGAAGCAATTTTTTTTTAAGTGCTACTAAAGATAATCTCTTTTTTTCTCTCCCCCTATTTCTCTCTGTACTGTTTAGATCAATTTTGACATACTCTCGGATTGGAGGACATGTAAAGACACTTACATTTTGCCAAGGCTCACATTACTTGGCTATAGCTTCAGATAATGGTGCCATCCAGCTTCTTGGTATTGAAGCCTCAAAGCTCCCTAAATCTCCTAAAATTCATCCAATACAAAGCAGGTATTTCTTAAAGCAGTTAAATCTCACCACAAACAGAGCTCAAGATGTTAGTATATTCCTCAGATAGATCCTTAAATTTGCTCTAGGCTTCCTGCTGGCTGAGCCTAGACTGTACTGGAAGGCTGTAATCCATGTTCTTATCCTGCTTCATAAAGAAGGGTTGAAAGGCAACTGTCCAGAGCTGACCATTCATTGGTACTTCCTGTGTCACTGAACACATTATGAGCTTGAAACAGCCATCCTGAGTAGTTCTCAGTTGTTTCATTTATATTCTGGGATTGCTTTGTTTCTTTGTTACAATCTTAATACTTAAAAAGTGATTTTGGAGGTTCTTTTGCAGGTCGTTAGAGAAATGTTTAGAGATGTACAGCATGTGATGTAGCCTCAGACCTGCAATTTTTCCTCCCAGGCTCTTAATGTGATAAGGTGGTAGAGATATGGGTAATGGGATACTACTTACAGGAGTTTTTGGGCTTGGTTTAGTTCTTTCTTACCTCTATATGAGCAATGTTTGAATATTTGTCACTTAAGCTACAGCCTAATCTTCCAGTTTGAGTGAGAGATATGTCCAGGCCTCAGAAGGTACTCACAGTTCTGCTGGTGGGGTCTCACAAGTGCGGAGCAGAGAGGGACAATCATCTCCCATAGCTTGCTGCCCACACTTATGTTTCTTCTGTTGTGGGTGGCTATTTTAGCTGTGAGCACACATGCTCAGCTCATGCTGAGCTTCTCATCAGCCAACACCCCCAAGTCTTTCTGCTCAGGGCTGCTCTCAGTGTATTCTCAACCCAGCCTGTATTTGTGCTTGAGATTGCCCTGACTCAGGGGAGAGAGCTGTGTTTATGTTTACAAAGGGCTGCAGACAGCCTTGCAGGACCTACCAGCAGAGAGATTTGAGAGAGCATAAGCATCCATTGTACCAAAATCAGAAAGCTATTTCTGGCAGATGCCTTGAGAAGTGACACAAAGAGGAAAAAGCTGCTCAGCGTAAGCTGTGGGAAGGAGTCTTAAACTTGGAGGGAGTCATACCTCTGTCTAAATTAGTTCATTCTTTTAACCCAGGTCATCAGATCTGAAGAATGATGGCTGTGTGGTAGATATGCATCACTTCAATTCAGGAGCCCAGTCAGTACTGGCTTATGGAACAGTTAATGGCTCTCTGATTGGATGGGATTTGCGATCCAGCAGCAATGCTTGGACACTGAAACATGATTTGAAGTTAGGCCTCATAACTTCATTTGCTGTGGACATACACCAGTGCTGGCTGTGTATTGGTAAGCCTGTATTTCTTGTTAGTTTCTCTCTCTTCCCTGCCCCCCTCTTCCTTATGGTTTTCTCTTACAGTAACTACAGCTCGAGCTTTTGCTTGATCTCATTTTACTAGCATAAGCTTTTCTCAAACAAGAGGAGAGAAATATCTTCTCATCTATTTTTGGGAAGCATTCTGCCTGCTAAGTGCTTGAGGCTGAAGGCCATCTCCCTAGGAACAGAGCACAAAGATAAAGACAAAAGCTCATATATTTATCCCTGCGACTAAGGGGAGCTTTTTCTCACCAGGAACCAGCAATGGTACCATGGCATGCTGGGACATGAGGTTTCAGTTACCTATCTCCAGCCACTCTCATCCTTCCAAGGCCCGAATCAGGCGCCTGCTCATGCATCCTGTCTATCAGTCCTGGGTAATTGCAGGTAAGAGATGTCTTAAACTTACCTCACAATTGTCAGAGGTTGTGATTAAAGCAGCTTTTCTTTCAGCTGCTGCTTCAAGCCCTGATGGGGAGTTGAAGAGATAAAAAGTAGGGTTTAGTCATTGTCAAAATGATATCCTTTACAATTCTCATCTTCTGAGCATTGCAACTCTTATGAGAAACTCTCCCTGTGTGATGTCTACCTCATCCCTTTTTAAGGACTAAATGTTACAAAAGATTCATTTCAAACTTATGACATACATTGAAGCTGATGGGAAATCTGCCACCACCTCCTGCAGAGCAGAGATTGAATTCCAATTCCCCCTTCAATCTAAGCCAGTTGTGTCATGGGTTAGAACTTTTGGAAATCTCCAAAGATTCCTCATCTGATATGCTTACAGCTGCTTCATCCTCACTGCATGTGGCACTGTCATAGACTTTTATATGTTTGTGTCAGGAACACTTCTGAAATGGGCAAGTACTGTAAACTAATCCTACAATAACAAAATTTATCAAGTTGCTGTAAAATGAGAGTAATTTGAGTTTCATATTTTACTTGCTTCTTAGACTTCACTTCCTATTTTGAGAGATGGGAGATAAAACAAATTTCTTGAGAAAATAAATACAAATAAAGCAAGTTTCACTCTGCCTTCTGGTTTGTTTCCTCCCTGTGAAAGACTAAATGAATGACAAAGTTCATAATTTTGGATTATTTTTAAAAAGTCCTTGCCTGCTAGGTTGCTGCCAGGCTTGTAAGCAATCCCTTGAACAGAATTCTTTACCTCTCCACATGAGTGTGGAACTTCATTGTAGCTGCTGAACTCTGTAACTTGGGATTGTTTTCTCACCTGCATAGGAGTGCTCTCCAAAGTCCCTGATGACTATGCTGAGCAAACCATCTATCCTTCTCAAAGAAGGCTGAGAAGTTATCTAGGGAGGAAACTGAGGGTTTTATACATTTTTAAAAGGGTTGGGAATTAAATCAAGTTTAAAGGAAACTCTTTTAAATCAGACCCTTTTAATTATAGTGAAGCTGCTTTCAAGCAGTAAAACTGAAGCACTAAAGCAAGACTGACACAAATGCTGCAGGGAGCAAACAGGCAGTGTCTCTATGTCATACCCTCTATGTAATGTCAGTAGAGCAAATAGCAAGAGCAAACCAACCTGTTTTGTACTTTTTGCACTGGCTTTATCTTTCCTGCAGCTGTTCAAGGCAACAATGAAGTCTCCATGTGGGATATGGAAACTGGTGATCGACGCTTCACTCTGTGGGCCAGCAGTGCACCACCTCTTTCAGAACTGCAGGTCTGGTCTCTTTCTTGTCCAGTTTCTGATGTGTAGCCAGGGTTAGAACAACCTTGGACTCCACACTGTGCATCAGTACAGAACTTGCCCTGGGATTCATTTTGGCACCATAACTGTTTTACTTGTCAGAATTAAATCCCCTTTGTAAAAGAGCAGTGTAACCTGAATCTTCATTGGTACCTTCCACTGTCTATGGAATGTACTTGTAACACTCACTTGTTACATCCACTCCTGTTCTTAGAAAACCAGTGAGCTGGTCAAGCTTGTAAAGATTATGAGAAAGCCAAAATTCATGGTATGGCATCTTGTATTTATTTTTACCTGCTGTTCTTGGGACTATGTACACTTCTGTGAGCACCTGCTCTTTTACACATTCTTTCTGTAATATAATACCTCTACTACACTTAACTGCTAGTTTAAAGCATAAAGTGGCTCTTCTTCAAGGCCTTAATTGGGAAAGGAGCAATCTGGAATATTGTTCACAAATACATAGACAAAAAGTACCACAGCTGCCTCTATAAATGTTGTAAATGCTTATCTGGAATCTACTTAGGAAACCTAAGTTTGTATGTGCTACAAGGACTGCAGGTTGAGTTCATTTCAGTCCTGCCCTTTTTTACACAGGAAGCTCCATGATCTAAGAGTTTTCTGCTGTGTATCTGTCCCATAATGCCTTCATAGCCTCAAAATTTAAGCATCTATGTGTTTTTCAGTAGGATTTGCCTGACTGATTCTTTTAAAAATAATCTCTCATAATTGAGAATGTAATTTCCAAGATTCAAAAAAAAAAAAAGAGGATTATGGAGGGTTAACTGTTACATTGCTCTGTAAAGTGTAAGGGAGCAATTTACATTAATATATTAAGATGTGGCCCATTAAAGTGACTTGGCATTTGCCAGAGAGATTTGGAAACTGGGTGGATGAATGTGGCAGGGAATGTATTCCCTTTCTGAAGCATGGTGATAGCTATTACTGACAAGCTATTTTTATATATCCCTTTTTCCTGCTAGCCTTCTCCTCACAGCATCCACGGAATATACTGTAGTCCAGCTTCTGGTAATCCCATATTACTGACAGCAGGCTCAGACATGAAAATAAGGTAATCAAACTTAACAACTTTCTTGTTTTTCACCCTCCCCTCTACCCCTGCTGGTGTACTAAATTTTGCCAAGTGTTACCTAAATAATCTCTAAGAAGCCAAAACAATAATACAGAACATGTGTTCATTAATAAACATCAGTGAGCTGAGGAAATTGTTCTCAGCAAAAGGACTGCAGAATTTGGTGCTTCTGTGAAACACCATGTGTACTCTGAAACACAGTGTGTATCCTTCTCTGAAATTCTTCTCAGGCTCCATGACAAAAAAACAAAAAATAACTCCTGTGAGCTTCATATGAGTGTAGATATCTCTGCATCACTCTCTTCCACTAAGTGCAGAAAGCAGATAGCATTTGTGACCTCTCATTTTCATCATGAGAGCAAGACCACCTTAAACAGCTGTTTTATGCTGATAAAATTGAGCATCTCACCTTGATTTTGTTTCTTCATGTTTAGGTTTTGGGATCTAGCCTACCCTGAGAGATCTTATGTTGTTGCTGGAAGTTCTAATTGCCCATCCGTTTCCTACTACAGGAAGATAATTGAGGGCACAGAGGTGGTTCAGGTATTTTGCTTTGTTTGATAGACACCTATTCTGCTTGCCTTTGGATGGCCCTATGGATTATATTCATTCTTTACTTATAACTCACTCTCTTTGTGGATGGTGTCAACACTGCATTTTTGGGCAGTTGGGAAGAAGTTACTTTAAAAGAAAAACACAATTTGTTTTTGACAGAATTGGACTCACCAAATACTACTTACATGCAGAAGCCAGAGTCATATGTTTCTTTTGGGATATTGAAATTTAGTCTTTTAACACTTTTGGTTTTGATCAGTGTTTGGAATGTCTTTTGAGTAGGATCTTAGCAAGGCAATGTGAGATGCACTGGCACCAGGATACTACAGCAGCTGCATGCTGAAGTTTTTGTTACATCCTTCAGAGTGACTTTGGGAACTGGCAGCTTTGCTAGTTGTTAAATAGCACAATGTTTTGTTTCAGTTCAACAAATTGAGTGCTACTTCAAAGGTGACTAAAACAAGTCAGTAGGAGTCTACCTAATGCACTGGTTTTTTAGTGTTTCTTCTCAAACTTCTAAATTACATTCATACTATTGAAGCAGTTTTTGTTAAAGCTTTGGAAAGCCAAGATATATGTGTTCCTATAACTTTTTCCCCCCCATTGGAATATCAAATCTTAGTGTCATTGAAATAAATATGAGAAAAACACCCATCGTTTACCTAATCAAAGAGCTGCAATGTCAGTTCAGATTAAGACTTAGGCTGGGTGTGATGAAAAGAAATGAACCAAGGAGTAATCCTGAGAAAACTGTCTAAGAGTGTGAGGTTGTATGGTTGGGCATTTTTGTTTGATTGGGTTTTTGGTGGAAGAGGTTTTGCAGTCTTCTCACATTGACAACCTAATAGGGATGACAGTCTCTCTTTGCAAATGCTCACCCTTCTCTAAATAGTATTTCTCACTTTGTTTTTTTAGGAAATTCAGAACAAGCAGAAGCTGGGGCCCACTGATGAGACCCCTCGGAAGGGTCCAGAGTCTCTCCCAGTTGGGCATCATGATATCATCACCGATATCGCGACTTTCCAGACCACACAAGGGTTTATAGTAACTGCCTCAAGGGATGGGATTGTCAAAGTGTGGAAATAAAAATTGTACTAATATATAGTATGTAAATATTTGTAATAAAGAAATAGTGTTATAATGAAGTTTTCAAGGACTGTTTCCAGTTAATGGAATGGAATGGACTTTAAAAACTATAAAAGTGATGATAAAATCAGTTACCTGTATCCTACCACCCTGTTGGCACTTCCTAATCACTTCTTATATTAAAGCTTTTTGGTATCCATAGCATTTCCTTGAAATATCAGGGAATCTATGAAGTCACTTAGCCTGGTTTTGACTACGTTGTTCTCCAAGAACCTTTCAGAAAATTATTTAAGGATGTCCCACATGACACATTCTAAATGTGCACAAAGCAAAGTGTCTAACTGCTCCTGTGTTGAATCTGAGAAATGAAATAAGAACTACTGCACTGATGTCCCTGTACATTCTAATAACTATAATAAAGTCCACTTGAGCTTCCCTGTTTGGTACTTGGGTTTCTTTACATCCATGGTTCCACTGCAGTGATTCCTCAGTCTCAGCTGCCAGAGCCATTATTAATTGCTGTTAATTGTCATTTGAGATCAGCTTAGCATTGTGTCAATCCTCAGCTGTCCTTTAACAGTTGTGTCCTTGATCCTCAGCTGTGCCTTGCATCCAGCTTGCTTTAAACTTGAGTCTAAGGCTAAGCTGTGCTGTCCTGGGAACCTAAAGCAGCACTGCCAGGAAGGTGTTCTCTGTCATTCAGTATGGATATCAAAAATAGCCAAAACATGGTTTTCAGCAGGAAGTTCTTTTCATCATGGAGTGCTCATGTGAGAGGCAGTTTTAAATGTCAGATAGAGACAGTAAATGTTCTCATCACTTTTCCAATATCTGATCCAGTTTTTCAGATTTCCAAATCCTTTTCAGACTTAAGCTTTACTAACATTCCTTACCTGCAGTTCCAGGTACTACTTTTCCCCCTAAAACAGGTGATTGACCCCCCCTGCATGGATGGACTCAGAATGTCACTGACAACAAACAGCACTAATTTGACATGTGTTTCTTGAGTGTAACTGGAAAAAAATGGGAAGCCTGCTTCTCTACAGAGTATCTGATGGAAGCAAGGAATGCTCTTAACTTGTGAACTGGGTTCCTTGAAGAGACAACACATGAAATAATGACTTGTTTAAAAAGTCTCAGAATTCAATGGAAAAAGACTGCCTGATTTTCCCTAGCGAGTGCATCACTTGGATAATTTAGTGTAGTAGACATTGCCCCAAGTGGAACAAGAGAGGAAATGAGCTCAAAAACTGTGTGATGTTTCTTTGCAGACCTTATTGCTGCTCCCTGTTATGCTGAAAAAGTTTTACTTTGCTTTGTATAAGAGGAGGCGGTGCTGTCCCTTTATGTTATATGAATTCAGAAATAAGGAAGGTTTTCTCAATCCACTTGTATCGCAGAGCAGCAAGGAAGAGGGTGGTAAGACAAGCTTGTTCTGCTGCTGTATCCACTTGGTGTACAGTTCTAAACAGGTCCTTGTACACCTGCTGAAGGGAATCACCTCTTTGGCTGCATTGCTTGGTTAATCGTTCTGCCCACTGACAAAATAGTTTGATGAAAGAAGCAGATCAGGTTTCATTTTCAGGTGTTATAATCCACTGAACAAGACATTTTAAGTAGTATGAAGTACATAGGACACTTGAATGCTGGGTATAGTATTAAAAAGAATTTGCAATATAATCTTATCTCCTCAATGTTAAAATAATTTCTAGTGATCATTAAAAAGTCATAAACCGGGGTAAGCAATGAACCATCATAACCAGTCAATCATGTCTGAGTGAGGTTTTGCCCATATGTAGTAATGTTGTGGAGGAAAAAAAATAATGTCAATTTTTACTAGAAATCTTGTTGGGCTTCAGTGGGACCACTTGTAGGGAAATGAGTTTTGGCCCAGCCTTGAGAAATGTCAGTGCTACCAAGCAGCACAGCAGTTACAGTTTCAATAGTTCCTCTATCTGTGATATTACAATACACCTTTGTTGACTTTTGATTCTTTTTACTCTTGGTGTTTATAAACAGTTTAGAAGCATTTTGCTTAAGATATGGCAGCCTGTTAATAATATCTAGATCAAATATGAAGGTTTTGTAAAATACATTTTAGGTGAGGGCAGACATTGTTGATTTGAATGCCTGTGTAATTAATTTATGTATGTGAGGTGCTAGAATCACAGAATCAATTAGTTGGAAAAGATCTCTGAGATCATCAAGTCCAACCTCTGACCAGTCACCACTTTGTCAATAAGACCACGGCACCGAATGCCATGTCCAATCTTTTCTTGAACACCTCTAGGGACAGTGACACTTCTCTGGGCAGCCCATTCCAGTGTCTAATCACTCTTTCTGGTAAGAAATTCCTTGTCATGTCCAGCCTCAACCTCACCTGGTGCAGCTAAAGACTATGTCCTAGAGCTACCAGTGCTTGTAGCAGCTTGGAACAGTTCCATTCTTTTAGAGAAAACTGTTTCTGCCTGTCTTTGTAGAAAAATACTGTTTTCTGCTCAGTTTCAACTTTATTTGAAAATGTCTGTGAGCCATGTATTTGGAGTCTTATTGTATACAATTTTTAACCTAACAAATTCTGGTCCTAACCCCACACTGTGCACCCATTTAATCTCAAGGTCAATTCTATGTCTACTCAGGCACATCTAGGAGGAATATATTCCCCAAAGTTTACAAATTATATTTTAAAATACAGCATTCTTACCAGATGTTAGACAATCTTTCACAGGAGCTCACAAGGATAGCATGGATATCAAATGGAATAGAAAGCAGTAATGTGGTATTCTTCCATGGGTGCAGAGCACAAGATTGAAAGAGAAACAAACGTAGTAAAAGTCAGAAATGCACTCATCCAGTGAGGAGCCATGAATTAATTCCTTTAGGACTTACCATGGCCAGCAATTCAAAGGAGTAGTCTAAATTATGAGGTAGACAGTGAACACAGAAGTTTTTACAACCCTGTAAGAAATGGCGGGATGATGTTAAAAGCATGACTTTCAAAAATGCCTTATAAATGTCCAGTTTGCTGTACTTCAGGACTGCAGTATTTAATATTATATTTATGGGGGGATCTTGCTGAAATACACAGCTCTTTCTTCTGTTAGGACCTTGAATCATTCACTTGAAAAAGTTTCTGTCAGCATCCTCACCACATTGCCAATATTATGATCACTTGAGGATCTCTGGTAGTTCAGGTTTTTATGACCTCTGGGGTGTTTATCACTGTTGCAGGACTCTGAGAAACATATTAGGCTGTGGACAGTCAAGGTGTAGGAGACAACAATGACTACTTGCTCCTACAAGCAAGTCATTGTATCTGACTTAGGTGACATTGCCTATTACAATTATAATTTATTTCATTATTTTAAATATTTGAGGTGTAGCTTCTGAGTGAAAGTTGAAGGCAAATACCACATCAGTGGGAGAAACAGAGTATGCTAGCATACACAAACCAAGAGCAGAGCTACCAATCCACAAGGATTAATAAAACTAAGCATTTTTCTTTAATGTTTAATACCATTTGGCCCACAGACCCACAATAAACTGCATTGAGACTGATCCCATGGTAAAATCTTGCTGGATCACAGTCTAGGAAGACAGTGAGGTCCTCTCTGGTGTTGCCTGTAGTCCCAAACTTTTAAATTCAGAGCTGAATTATTTAATCTTAGGAGCATCTTTTAGATCAGGTAAAGACAACCATGCTGCGCTGCCGGACTGTAGACATGCAAAAGGGGGGAAAGAAAATAAAACTATATTCAATAACATTTATCAAAAGTCTTACATCATATAGAATACTATTCTATTAGTAGTATGGATTTTTCAACTATTAACTTACTTTCCCTGTAACAAGGAAGGCTTCTGGCTAAGTGGAAGTGCTGATTTACCCAATAATTCAGGACATGTCTTTATTTTAATATTTCTCGGAGTAGCAATAGTAGTTCTCCCTCCCAAACCTAGAGAAATGGCAGATAAAACTCAGAAATTTCATCAATATTTAATCAAAAGCATCTTAGAACTCAGGAGCTTGATGTTTCACCCGCAGTTCAAAACGAATTTGAAGCAGCTGGCTAAGCCAGTCCCAAAGCCTGAAGTGCAAAACTGTCTTAAGAATTTTGCGCAAAAATAAAGGATGATGTGTACAGAGGCAGAACTGAGATTCAGTGAGAACACGAGAATCATTTGTGGTTCCTTCAGGAGAGATGGTCTTAAACTAAAACTACACCACATTGTTGACAGTTACAATTAGTCAAGTTTTAGGGAAATATTTTAAAGGAAGACAAGGGGAGCGGGGAACGGATGTGAAAGGGCATGATATTTGCAGTGACGTTTCCTCTGGGTTTGTGTCAATAGAAGCTTTGTATCCTCAGATAAGGCTTGGAGCAGAGCTTGGCAAAACTTTAAAGGGTGGCTGAATCCCATCAAAAGAAGGCATGGATTTTCTTACTAAAAAGGCAATTCTATCTGTTCTAAAGGAAATTACAGAGGCTGCAAAGGTGGAGAACACAATCATGAAAGACTCCATTTAACTGCCATGATGATGATGACATCCTACTGCTGTGTGACATTTAAGCAAGGATAATGTTTTCAGATAACACATTCACAGTAGCATGTTGAAGACTAGTATGAGGTAAAGGAAACCTTTCAAAAGTCGTAAGTTACACAAAATGGAAAACAGAAAAATAAACTTTGGAAATTATGTGTAAAATATGCTATAGAAAGGCAAAATATATTCTCAGGAAAACATTCTGCAAGGTATAAAACCAAATAATAAACTTCCTTCCAACTATATTGTAAATGAGAATCTGACAGTTTCTGTTTGGCCAATAATTGAGGAAGGTGTAAAAGATTTCAAACAAAACAAGGCCATGGTGGATAATTAGATGGGTACTTCACCTCTGTGTTCACCATGGAGGAATTCAGGGGGGTTCCTATGCTAGAATCCTGTCCTTTGTCTGTACATGTGTGTGAGGTACAGACAAGGGACAGGAATGAAATAGCAAAACTGCTAACTATGGTTTGGAGCCTCTTCCTTAAAACTGCTCTAATACTAAAAAGGTTGAAACTGGCAGAATTCAGACCAGATCTTTTAGAAAAATCCTGGGAATTTTGTGATCAGCCTAATGTATGTAGTAGGCAAACTATTATGAATTATTAAAAAAAGCAGAGTTGGTAAAGTCATCAATAAATGTGCTCTATCAAGGAAGAGTCAAAATGTAAGGTGGAGTCTTTTATCACAAGTGTATCTTTTAAAGACTTGCTAGCTATGTGAACAGTACACGTCTGGCTGATCATCTTGCTTTTCCAGAAGGCTTTGGACAAATTCCCCAGTGAAAGCCTTCCAAAAATAATTAATGTTGTCATCCAATACAAAATATTCCCACAGATTAAAACTGTTAAAGACGGTTGTTAAATTAAATACTGTTTAATACTAGTTAAGACACAATATGTGATACCACAAATAGATCAGTTTTCACAGTGGAGTAAAGCTATCAGTAGAGATAGATGACCTCTGCTTGCATAATGTTTATCAATGACTTAGGAAAGAGAAAGGAACAGCAGTAGGCCCAAAGACAGTAAGTTACTTGGGGTAGGAGGAACAAAAAAGTGGCTGCAAAACTTTTACATAAGGATTTCATTATGGTGGATGGCTGAAAAATCCCATGTAAAATTAAATTATTTGTAGGTAAAGTGGTGTACATGGTAAACACAGCCCACCCTGAGCTTCATGTTTGTTATGAAGAGTCCTGAATGAGCCCTGAATATATAGTCCTATTCAGGGAAAAAATATTAACTGGCTTAATCTTTTTATAGGACTGACAGTCCTATAAAAAGATTACTCAGTGNATTAACTTATTAACTTTGGCTTAATCTTTTTATAGGACAGACAGTCCTATAAAAAGATAACTCAGTACTCAGTATTGATCCAGAAGCTAAAACAAACGTTAGACATTACAAGGGAAAGAATAGGATAATACACCAGTGAATAAATCCATGTTGCACTCTTTTGTGAATAATGTGTGTAGCACTTCCCCTTAATAATGAAAATATGTATAATACAACTGTGGGAGGCACAGAGAGAGGCCTATTGTGGGTAAAGAATGGTTTCCACATAAAGAACTGTTAACCAGACTTGGAGTCAGCATCTGGAAAACAGAAGCCTGAAGAAAGAGATAACAGATCTGTAAATAAGCAATGGCAGGAAACACTGAATAGGCAATAACTGTTTGCTCATACATTTAATGCAAGAACTACAGAGTATCACATAAAAATGAGATAAACATACAAAAGAAGGTAGTATTTCATAAAGCATGTAATTAAGTGATGAAAGTCATTGTTCTGGGCTGTTGTGAACATTAATGTTTGCCTGTGTTCAAATATTTAAGTACATTCAGAGAAAGAATGAAGAATCTATTAAGGGCTACTGATAACTAAACTGCCATATGCAAAATGCCACATTGAAAATTAAAGTTATAATTTTGCAATAACTCTGGCATGAATTTTCTGACTGGTTGCCTGTAAAAAAACAATAAAATTTTATTTGTGTGCACACAGGTTTCCGTAAAATGGGAGAGAAAATTGTATTTTTATTAAAATAACTACCTGAATGGCATTGTTTCCATAAAAACAGAAATGGTTTGGTGTTATCAAGACCGTTATGAATTACCTGACTATTCTGAGATTATAAAAATCCAGCCAGAATCACAAATCCCCCTCCCTTCCAACTTTAAACACTCATGGGGTAGTATATCCTGACTACAGAAAAAGCAAAGACTTAGCTTTGCTCAGATAATTTACTACTTGTCAAAATTAGACCAGCTGGCATAAGGCACAAAGGTGCCATGGATTCTGGGAGGCAGAAAACCATTAACACTACCAGTAAAGTAAAGCTGGCAACAGCTCTGAAAGTAGAAGGAAAATTCTATTTTTACCTGTGAAGATAACAGTCCAGATTTTCTTCTCCAACAAGGAGAGGGAAAAGCAACGTGTTAAAAATTGCTGTTCTTCATCCTGCACTGTAATGAGTTTGTGCTCTGCTGATTGGAGCCTCCAAGAGACTCTTCTATTCCAGCTGACACCACTTTGGCAGCCATCCTCTAGAATGCAGTGTAGGGATAATGACTGAAATGAAGCCCATTTTCTCACCTTATTATTTGCATAGCTCATTGATTTCTTCAAAGTGTCAGCTTCAAAGGAGATAATTATGCATTAAATCATCATCTACACACATCTGTAAAAACTGGGGTTTGAACGAGTGAATCAGAGACTAGAAGAAACTGAAATAGGATATTATTACAATACATTACCTTGGTATTACATAGGAGTGATTTGCTGAGAGATACCAAGTACAGTCTCTTGGGAAGACACTATATCACAAGAGACTTTGCTAGCATGATTAAGGAGAAAGAAGTTCTGTAAGACGATATACAGAAAGATATTTTTAGATATACAGAAAAGAAAGGCACTGCCAAAGAAAGTGGTCTCTCAAGAATTTATCGAAAGCAAGGACAAGAAGATCATGTCTAAAAATCACAGGGGAGACAAAGACCTGAGGATTATGCAAGCAGGCTGAGTAACAGAAACAGCTTGCTCTCAAATCCTAAATCAAGGATGGTTGATGTTACTGTTGCAGGTGATCAGAAGGAGAATATCACATCTTTGAAGGTAACTGGGTCAGATGGGCTAATTTGCAAATGAAATTGACTTCATCCATATACACACTGTACAAAAAGGTGACATTGCAAGAAGAAAACACCTTTTTGTTATTTATCTAATTAACAGAATCACCACTGAATCTGAAACAAATTAATAAATACATGAATCAACATAAGTCACAGTAAATACTCAGAAGTGGTGATGGCAAGGACAAAATCATCTTCTATTGTTTTCAGAATGTCAAAACTTTCAGTAAAAAATAGAAGCTTGGACTTCCCACTAATCTCTTCAAGATGAGATTTACTTTGGCAGTTCTGTGTAAATTTCACATCCACCTGTGAGATGTAGTTTAGAGGGTCCACTTCTGGCACAGTTTACATGATCTCAGTGGAATCTGTGCTTGAGCCAAAGAAGGCAGAATGCTTAGGAAAAGGTTGGAAATTAAAGTCAAGTCATAATCATCTACAGCAGTAGCCACCAGAATGCAGTTTATTCTTCTCTGCTTCATCTCCTGAGTGTATTACTAATCAGATTTGGACATTCACATTTTTATTACTACTTCTTGCAATTTACTGGGGGCAGGCATGAGTAAAGGCATCTATTTCAAATAACATTTTTAAAATCCTTCTTTTTGATATCTCACTTGTGCATGGTTTTAAAAGAATGACTTCTCAAACAAAATTGCATGAGTGCCCTAGCATCTGAAAAGAAAAACAAAACGAACAGGAAAAAAAAGTGTTGGAAAAGTGAAAGCAAAAGAAATAAAGATGATGTGTAAAGTCAGGAAATTCTCCTGGATGCAAAGCAAATTTTGAAAAGAACCTATTTCTAAATGCCACCTGAGTTGACTATGCTGGGCAGAATTAAGAAGATATTGCCAAGGGAGACAGAACACTTGACTTTTAAAATTCATAAATCCTCATCTTGCAATAAATTGTAACATGAATAAATGTATAGCTTCATATTAACTAGCACAAGCCAAACTTTAATCTCAGACTGAGGCAGGAAAAGGCCATTGTGTCCTAGGCCATAAAAAGGCTGAGTGAACAAAAAGCTCCTGGCATTCAATGACACTTTTCCACCATACACAAGCCCAGTTCACTCCTCATACTGAAAAGTAACACATGCTTTGGCAGTCCATGCCTGTCAGTGTATCATACTACAAGACAGGCTATGCTGGAACACCTACTGTTTTTTTCTGTTTTGCTAGGAGAAAATGAGCATTTTATGCTGTATTGTATTTTGTGAATGTCTTCTCCCAAGAAGAAAAGAAAAAATCAAAAAAGACAGAGTGAGTTAGTCAGTACAAACCAGCCACAGGGGATGATACAGGAGTACTGTGGTTACCTTCACAGCAAGCACAAAGGACTCAGGATCCAGAACCACAGATTTAATTATGTATGGCATAAATTATGAAATAAATTTCTGGGACAGCTTTTATTCAACAGTTTAGTCAGAGAAGTTTAGCAGGAAATCTACTTCTTGTTTCGTTTTCAGCTTAAAAATATGCCATCCTGTAAAATTCTTCACAATCTCATAATCTAGGCTAGTTTTAAGAAGAAAGTTTTTAAAAGCAAATTTTCCACATGTACAATGAAAATGTGGCCATTTTGCACAGGAAGGGTGGAGCGTACCAGTTCTGTTTTTCTACAGTTCTTTTCTAGCCTTCTTTCCAATGAAAATGAGGTTGATATTGTTACAGTGTCTGTCTCTTTATTCTTGCCACGGTAGAATTGTGAACATGTTGGCCAATTTCAACTAGATGTGACAGAAAGGTAGAGGTCCCAAAGTTTTGAAGTTCCAGCAGGCTTTAGAGAGATGACAGCACTACAGAGCTTAGAGACAAATTTAATGATCCATTATGAGGAAAAGCAGGGTGTGAGCTCAGATACATCCTGGGCAGTCCAGGAGACACATCACACATATCCAGCCATGGCAATGGATAATTCTATGCATTCATGTCATTTTAGAGCTTTCTTATATTTTACAGTGCAATCATTACCAAGAAAGCCCAAGTACTTCTGTGCTAGACATGCTAAGACATGTGAAGTAAGAATCAAAGGTAAACTTCACAAAGAAAGGGGCAGAGAGATCAAACAACTTCAGCTATGTCACAGAATTAAGATGTCTCCAAGTAGTTTAATAATTTTTTGTTTTGGTTTGGTTTTTGTGAAATGGTTAAAAGAGTTGTAAATTTCTTACTATAAACTATCTCTCTTTTTTTTTGAAGTATTTTGGCTGGAAAAGAGAAGGGTTTGAAAGAACAAAAACTGGTAGAACTGAATGGATTTCAATGTTTAACTATGCTGTGAAAGGGCAAGGAGAGAGAAGAGGAAAGGATGCTGAGAACACCGCTATAAGCAGAATCAGGACAATTGGGGTGATGGCAGAGAACAAAGTTGGAGAGCTCCACTTTCAATCCTTTTCCTCCTTACTTGTCCAACATAGCCAAGGACACAACCGTTCCCATAAACATATTAATTTTTTTCCCCCCCCAGATGAATGAACAAATAACAAATTCTTCAGAAAAAAACTTCCTGAACTGTAGAATGGAGAATGTGGAGGTTCCTTATTCCCCCATACTCACCTTATAGTTTAATGAAGAAAACAGTAGCCAGTCTTTTATTAATATCCAGATCCAATTCTTCTTTTACTGTAATTATACAAAAATGAGTCTCTTCTATAAAGTTAATGTTATTCTCCTTTAAAATAGGTTCAGTAGCTTATATTTAAGAGAAGTTTATATCAGCAAGAAACCCAGTATGTACATAGCTAAAGCATTTTTACTGGTAATTCTGCTAATCATAACTTCTTTCTTTTTTGGTAATGCAATTCTTCCATGTCATATTGGGTACAGCAAAATTCCACATTAAAGAGCTTAATATGTGGATTGGTTGGTAATTTTGATCTCAGAATTGACTCATCTATAAAAAGAAACAGATATTCTGTGTTGTTTGTATTATAATTAATAGGCTCCAAAGAGTTATGGCACATGCTCATTTCTTGCTGTTAATTTATTAAAATAATTATCTGAAGCTTCATGAAATGTGCAACCTTTGAGCAGTCAGCATGTTTTCCAGTTTTATGATGACTTGAAATTACATAACTCAAATGAAACTACAGTGTTGTCTCCCTACAAATCTCTTCTGTTTTTCTGTATCAGAACTCCATCAGAGCCCAGCTCTTCACCAGGTTTCTTGCAAGAGGAAGAAAACTCTTTTTTCCTTGCACTCTATTCTCACATTTCCTAGATTCCTATACTTGTGGGGGGGCAACTCCATACTGTGAGATGTAGATGAGGCTGTAAATCACAAAGGGGATACACACATGTTATCTCACAAATACGCCAAATTTAATTTTTACTTCACAATTCTCTTTCATCTCAAAGAAAATGTCCTATGGATGACTTTTATGCAGAAGAAGGAAGAATAAGGAAGGATATATATATGTTATAGCAGAGCCATCAGGATAAATGGAAATCCTGCAATGTAGTTTATTAACAATGACAACAAAACAAAAAGTAAAAAGCAAACTTCACAGCACCTCACAAGTCAATTAACACCAGTGAAGAACCCAGATGGACAAACACTGTGGTAGGTTGCAGCTTCTCAATAGTCTCACCTGTGCAGTACAGAGGCCACATAATTAACATCAGAGCTCAAGTATATTTCAGCAATGAAGATATTTTATTTCTCTGAGGCATGAGGAACATGTACTGTAATTTCAAAACTGTACTGTACTTAAGGTATCTTTCTAGTGACCTTGGTCTCTGTAACTCTTGGAAGCATTGAGGAGAAACAGACATCCCTCTGGAATGCAGTGTACTTTCAGAGCAAAATCATGAATGGCTTCTGCCTGTCTTCAGGTTACTGTGTGCCTTTTAAATACATTCTTTCTCTCTTTCCCAGACATCTGACAAAACAAATACAAACACCTGCTAATGAAGACAGAAATTTATTTCTTTGGTTATTTCTCTCCATTTTCTGCATCCTCTTTGTTTTCAAAATACCAGATATTTTATTGAAGTTATCTCTTCTCAATTCATGTGCTTGAATGAGCTTGTAGATTTAAAGAGTGCTCCTATAGGAGCCTGTGATGGAAATAAATGGGACTAAAGCATCTCTCATCACTGTAGAGCACTGTAGTCCCTAACAGCAAAACATAACCCCCTTCCTCCTCTTAAGGTTGCATGAGAAAAGAAAAAATGAAAAGCTTAAGATATGAAGGTATGGAAACTGGAGAATCCATGTTCTCCATCTGC
Organism: Polioptila caerulea; assembly: GCA_013397295.1. NCBI lineage: Eukaryota > Metazoa > Chordata > Aves > Passeriformes > Certhiidae > Polioptila > Polioptila caerulea. The sequence continues at coordinate 48,044 of VYXF01008165.1, read as the reverse complement.
AGTTAATTCGATACACTCTAACCCTCTGTCTGAAGGACCCGAAATCCCTGCCTTCAGGTCTCCTATTTCATAGAGAATTGCTGGAAATTACTTCTCATCTGCAAGTTTTTAAAAGAGCCATCATCAGATCATGATTTCAGCAAGCATTGTGGAAAGACAAAGAATAGCTGAAAATTGCAAGGAAAAGATATTTCATCTCTTTATGGTGCTGGCAATTTTCTTCTTATAACATAGTATCTGTGGTTAGAATTCACACCGTGGGAAAGGCATGAAAGCTAGAAAGAATTCAGAATAAAAGTTACAAAGCATGTTTTAACATTTGATTGCAAACCCCAAACCCATTCTCAGGAAATGCAATTCAAGAAAAAGCAAAGAATTATTTGTAGGACTTTTTCTTGAAGAAGATCCATTCCTTTTAGCTAAGAAGCTATTGACTGTTCTGATACCTACTCTGCAGTTCAATTTTTATTCATCTAAATCTTGGAAACAGCATGGAGCTGAGAGAAACCAAAACACAGCCTTGTACTATAAAAGGTTAGCTCTCAGCAGGTGAGTGGAAAAGCATCAAGGTTTTGTTCCCGTTAAAGAGGATTCACTCAGAAAATGGATGTAGGCTTATGTGAATCATTCACTTGCAAATCGAGGAGAAAAATAATGAAAAGAACAGCTTGAAGCAGGGGCAAAACCAAAGTTGATTGTTCCTAGTCAATAATAGTGCTATTATCAGCCATGATCCATTGCAATGTGAACTGCTGCTAGAGAAAACTCAAAACAGGGTAATTGCAAATAAGAGATGGTGTTTCTAAACATAAGAAAATGGAAACAAGAACTCTCAACCAGCGTTATAGCTATTTTCCTCCAAGAGTAGGCTTTCAAAATCTTTGGTTTTCCTCATTATTATCACCCTTTTTTTCTAATGCAAGAATTCAAATTCTTCTCCAGGTTCATACTAAAGTTGCCTCAACAAGTAGCTGTAAGACAACGTGCCTGCCTACATAACAGAGATCCTTCTATACAGTAGTAATGGGAACCAGGAAAATGTTAGGAACTTTCACACACTTACTAGTTTTTCTTCAGGGAAATAACTCTGAAAACAATGGCTTGAAAACTTCATGTTTCATAATGCCCTTATCTTTTTTTTGCTGATCAGGACTCTGGCTCTGCAGTCCTGCAGTACTTTCTGGTGTGTGTCCTAGTGGGCAGTTCTCTATTGAATCTCTGCATTGAATTTGAGCCCTTTGCACTTTGATTCAGTTTCAGAATTAACCAATGCCTTTGGCAGGACAAATCACAAAACTGGCTGCCACCAGTGGCTGTTTTTGTCAGTTTTGACTTCTATTTTTCCTTGTGTTTCTGCCTTTGTGTAACAACAACAGAAAAGTAGCATTTTAATATTTATGTTACAGCACTTGTAGATTTCCAGAAGGGTACAATGACTACTTCCATGTGACTGTAAAGGTGTATTTAAAACACAGAAATAACACGAAGGATGTCATTAATTATGCACAACAATTTTAGACTTTTTCAAACATGCTATGACAGCAAATTCTAATGTGTTTTTTGTAGTCCAGTTCCACTCTTCCTCTTTGCAAATCAAGCAGGATTTTACCAATCAAACAAAAAACTTGTTGAAAATACCCATGAAGGATAGTGGTCTGAAAGCAAATGTTATCCACTATTAACTCCTAATGTCTGAATAATTATTTAATTGACTTACACAGCTCTTTTATTCTGAAAGTGGAGTCTATTGCACTTTTCCTTGGGATCTTCTGGGGTGTAGTTTTCCTCTCCTGTTCAGAAAACAGTGATAAAATTCATTAATTTTATGGGATTTAGAAGATTTTGGTGAAGTTTTGCCCTTTATCCAAGAATAGCTGCAAATTAAGTGACTTCATTGATTTTATACACTTACAGCAAACACTATATATATATGAATGCAATGGTGTTCTGATTCTGCACTTATCAATGGGAAAATTTGAATGAAAAAATGAAGGACCTAAATAAACTTAAATTTCAATGAATGTGAGGATTATATTTATACCTTACATTTATTTCCTTAGTAAGATGTTCTGACTTTTCACTCAATGTCTTTTTATATGGTCTATATTCACAATTTAGCACACTTTGTAAAGGATACAGACAATAACTAGCCTGTTCTCACTCTCATTTGACAGCCAGTTTATATTTTTACAGTAGCAAGAAAATTATATGTGAGAATGAATTCTGAGCTCAGTCCCACTTGCTGTCTCTGTATCTAAACAACACTGATGATGGCTGAATTTCCTCTCTAGCTATATGATGACTCTACATTGTATGATCCCCAATATCTGACAGAACAACTTTCAGGAGTTCAACTCTTCAGAATAAATAAAGGCAGTATTTTTGAGTTGACTATCACATATAAAGGGAATGTAATGACCAGAATATCACCTGTCTGGGACAGAACCACTGTGAGGCTTACAGGTCATTTGGTGGCAGCTTTTTGGATCACTTATGTTCTTGCTTATGAACTTTGTCTCCAGACAGCTGTTTATCTTTATGGAAAGATCTGAAACAGCTAAACTAGCTCTGCACTGCCCTGTCTTTGTCTGCCTTCACACCACTGACTCTGCCATAACAGATGCAGCTTGAAATGAACTTCCTCACATTTTTACTAGAAAGAGAGACAATAAACTCCCTATCTGCCCAGGATGTGACACAGAGAAATCAGCAGCAGTGATCACTGGCACCTTTTGGGGATTTTGCAAGGAGAACAAAGTTTAAATTGTGCTAGATGCAAGACTACACAAAACTTTACCAAATTATAGAATCTTTTGTTGTGGCATTTTAAAGCTTTTTTTTTTTAAATTCAATGGTTTTAAAAAAAAGTCACATCTTTTCAGATGAAGACAAAAAATGCTTTAGGAAATGAGTTAAATCCAGTGAATGTGAAAGAAGTGGCAGGTCAGATCCTGCTGGACTCGCTCCCAGGAGGAGGCCCGAGGCATATGAACAGGAACAGAGATTTCCAGTAAGCTTCAGTCTCTGGCCTGTTAACCTCTGAGCTGAGCATGACACTGGAGGAAAAGGAAGAGGTTTCCATTTCAAATAACTCATCTGCAATAGAAACCACCAGAATGGGACTAAATAATTAAGTCTTAATGAGAAACACAATTCTCCTTTGGGGTTTTTCACAGGAGTTACACTGTACCTAATACAGTCTTTTCATAGACTATGTGTGACATGGAAGCCTTTCCCCAGTTAACATTATTTAATTATGCCAGTCAGAATGAAAACCTAATAGCTTAAAATAATCTTGGACATTGCTCCATGAGTTTCAACTGCATGCTAAAGACACACCACCTAAGAAATTTTTTATAAAGAGTTTTTCTTTATAATATAGGGCAAAAAGGAAGAACACATCCTTTAAATTCATAAAATCCTTCCTATGTAGCAGTATTATTATAATTTCTGCAAGATCACATAGCATTTTTGGTGAACATGAACAGAATCTAAATCAATAACTCAATTTCCTTAATGTAAAAATCCTCTGTGTCCTTCTTACAATTAGTTTTACAGATATCTTTTTACTCATTCCTAATCAGACAGAATAATAATTTACTCTCAACACCAAATTTATAGTATTGTACATTATTTTTTACATTTTCTCATAGAAATACACCCTCATTCCACAACATGTTCTTTAATGCCAAATACATATGTTATTATATTTGGTCTTTTTCACTTAGAATTAAATTACATTATTTTCTAGGACATTTATAATAGATCACATTTCCCTGTAGGGCCACTTGGCAGTGTTAAATGAACCACTACAGTTATGAAATCCTTTCTAACATTTTTTTTTACTGCATGTGGCAAGAGTATAAAATCCTTTCAGAAACTAAACAGCAAAATAAGGAAAGATAATACATACTTTAATGAACTTACAGCATGCAGCAATTTATTTTAGAAGTAGAGTGTACCTATAGTAATTCTATAAAATGCCCTATTAAAAGCAATGGGAATACTAATAATTTTGAGCTTTATTACTTAAAATACAAGAAACAAATGTAGAAAACACCTCAAAAGAGGTTTTGTGTTTTCATTAGCTGCACTATGGGCACTATTGATTTTACCTCACACTTTACAAGAGAAACAGGTCATTGGCTTGAGAATTTTGAAGTCATCAGTCATAAGGAAAGTCTACCTTAACAACATAATGAATGGAGTTTTTGCAATAGTGGATAGGGAAGTTTTGCAATTTGAATGACAACATCCAACCAATTAACCAGGCTGCTCAGCTGATCCATGTCCCCCGGTTCCAAAGTCTTCCTATGCTCATGCTGTTTCACAGTTTCTCTTTTGTGAAAACAGTGCAGGAACTGTGTCAGCCTCACAGCCTCACTGCCTCACAGGGTGCCTTTTCCCAGTGTAGCTTCCCTGAACTCTGCTCCTAAAGCAAGACAGAAGAAGCCTTTCATTCATTTTCTTTAAAATAAATGACAGAGAATGAGAAACAAGATCACAAGAGGAAAGAACATTAAGTGGCAGAGTGCTACTCGTTTCTGAGAACTCATTTCTCAAAGTGAATCTGCATTCACTTACAGGTAAAAAGTAGGTCAGACACATCTACATATGAGAAGATGGCTCTGCACCAGAACAGATAAGTAGAGGCATTTTGCAGTTTTTCTCATGAAGCAGAAGCTCCGCACCCATTCATTCTTCATGCAGTCCCTCAAAACAAGAAACTTCATAATAACTACTGGAATGACTTCTACTGCACTCCTCTCCATAACAGCTTGTTTTGCAAAAGAAGCTGGTCCATGGCTGTAAATCACAGCTGTTTTTTTTCACTTTAGCACCTTGTACAGTTCTCCTGAAAACATTCATAGCAATGAAACTCATCACACATCCAGTGTCTTGTTCACTGGAGGATCTCTGGTAGGAAATATTTTATAATGTTTTGAGTAGTGTATTCTTGTTGTGAAACTCTGAGAAGTAAATGAGGTGGTGGTAACAGAGTGGCAGGAAACAAAAAACACCCCCAAATTATTTTGTTCTCTTGCATCTCAGACACAGAGAGTAATACACATAAAAGCTATGTGACACAATGATAAACTACATCCGATACTTGATAGAAGCTCAAAGAAAAATGGGGAGCTAGACAAAAATCTGCCCAATGTATACTGAAGTGATGCACAGAAGAGTACAAATTATTTCTTTTTGTGAAAAGGTTTTACAAAGATATTTGAAAAATAGTCTTAAATACTATTAGCACTATTTACTGATGGATAAGCTGCAGCACAGAAAAGAAGTTGCTTTTCAAGCACCACCTAAACACAGGAAAACAATAGGGGCAGAAATATGATCTTGGGTTTTGTCCAAGTTCTGGCAGGCCCACATTCACCTGCACTCTGAACCTCTAGAAATGCAAATCTGCAGCAGCCTGAGCCCCCTTGCTGAGTGTGCCTGCAGAGGAAGGACCTGCACTACTGACCTCAACAGAGTGAGTCTGCAACAGTCTGCTTTGGGGCATATAGCTGTGCCCTGCAACTTCAGCACACAGTATTCCCTTTGAGAGCTCCTCTGTGGCACAGTGTGGGCCTACACTAATTCAAGTACTGCTGTGTGGCTCAGGCACTGATTTGATGCTATTATTACTGCATTATTACTAAGAGAACTGTTCAGGTTTTATAATGAATGTGACATTTCTGTGGTAAAACACATTTCATCTTGTAATTACTCCAGCCATTGTATTACATCTAAATCCAGAAACTGTGCTGGAGAAAATAATCTGCTGCATCATGAAGAAAAATGTAATTTAAAAAATCACAAGCTATAGCAGGCAGTATAACTACAGTAACAATAAGATCATTTATCTAGCACTCATGAAGGGAGGAGATTACTGACTCACCATTCCAGCCAAATTCGGTGTAGGACAGGGGTTCCATTATCATTTCCTGTACATAACTGGTATCAGACACATTTGGGCATGGAACAGCAAGTACTGAATATAGTTAGGGGAAAAAAAGCCCGCACAAAGCAAAACAAAGGACAGCAGTATTGAAATCAGAACACATAAAGAGGAGAAGGTTTTAAATAATGGGTGTGATAAAATTATTTGTCAGCTCAGTGTGAAGCAGTGGAGAAACTGGTGGGTGTGAAGTTAAACAGAAAGGAAGGTCAGAGAAGGGACAGGGGAGACAATCTGCAGTGCAGAAGCTGCAAGACAATTAGAATTATGAAAGGTCAGAGAAGGGTAATGCAAGTTGTATCTCTCAGGGAAAAGTAGAAAGAAATAATAAAAAATAATAAGCACAGGAACATACAGAATAGGGGGAAATGACAAAGGAGGAACTCATAGTACTTCATTATTGCCAGCAATACTCTTACTAATGGTGTTAAATAAAATATTACTGAAACAAAAGGATACAAGCCTCTAAGAATACCCATGACCTTCATTGTAAATAGAAATTTGTGATATAGAAAAGATTTGAAGAAACTACATCCAGTTTTAAATGTTGTTTTTTCAGTTCATTTTCTCTTACCTACAAATGGATGAGCAAGCTGAAGCTGCAAGTCAGTAAACACCTGACTCAATGAAGGATTTAACCCCTTTGAAGGAAACACACAGCTTAGAATGTTTGGTTGAGTGGAGCCTACCATCACATAGGCAGAGCAGTTCGCAGCTTTTTAGATCTCTGCTAGGTCAATTCGACAAATAAACTGTACCGTTAATATCACTAATGTAGAAATAAAATGTACTCACCATCCCAGAAAGCTAAAGAAAGAGAAACAGAAAGCTTAGTTGAAAAACATTGCATCTAAAGAGTTTTTTAAACAAAAGCTGAAATCACTCTTGGAACACACACTGAATTTATTTTCTGTAGTTCTACAGATTTTAAATCTTTCAGTGACTTAAGATGCATTACTGCCTTCCACTACTATGTATTCTTGCTAAACGCCTTTTGGTTTTATTGGAGAATGGAGTAAAAGTACAAGCAGGACCTGAGCCTGCTCCACACCAAACATTTTCTTTGAGAGGTTTCTCCCAGTTTACAGATATATTTCTTGTATAAACTCACACAATTTGGCACAGTCGTCTAAGGAAACAGGATAGATAGAGTAGGAAAAATAATGCAAACTTACCTCATGGTAACTGGAACCACTGGATACTAAGACACCATTTCTAATAAATTATTCTACAGTAATTTCAGTAAAATAAAGTAATTTAAACAGGTAAAAAAATACTTTTGCATTCTCAGCCCTAACATCATTTTGCTAGCACCTGCCTGCTAAGACCATACATTCGCAGGAGTGCTGAACACTCAATGCGATATTAATAAATCAGGGAAGAAAGCAAGTGATTACTCAGCTTTACAATATCAAAACACAGTTGAATGCTTATAGCCATCTTTGTAGGTGTAGGTAATGAGTTCACATAGCTGTGGACAAGAAAAAAAAGCCATACATGAGCACATGAATACTTAGTGAGGTGGTGCAATGTGTGTGTTTGTAACACGGACTTTGCTTGACATGGACACAAAATCAGGCTTGTCCATCCAGTCATTTACTCCCCTAAAAAAAGAAAAAGAAAAAAATTTCAAGTTATGTTCTCTTCATCTCACTAAATTGCTCAGATGTTTTACTAATCATGAAGGGAAAATCAATCAAAGCCAAGGCTTTTTTGCACTACACATTTTTATACGTTTTATTTAATGTCCACTATGATTTGGGGATATTGAAACTCCACAGTAGAGCTGAAGATTTTACCACCTATTATCTGTTATTTTATTTCTATATTTTTATATATAAGTATATATATATGCACACATATATACATGTATGTACATGTATACATATACATATATATATATAAAAATGTTTATTCCATTTAGGTTGAGAAAACATATGGGGTTTTTTTAAAGTCTGACCTCTAGTACTTACAGGAATTTTTTAACATGACTGTTGCAATTCATTTCACCTTTAACCCTGTTTTGAAGCTGTATGAAATTCACAGCATATCATCGGTACAAAGATGTACAGGGAAAATACCACCTTAGCAAGAGCTGCAGACTTCTTAGCAATGGTAACAATTAATGAGAGGAAAATTAACCCAATATGTCTTTTATACCGTGTTGAACTTGCGAAGCTGAAAGTCAAAGAGGAAAGAAATATTTCTAAAGTGAGCCTCTTTCATTTGCTATTAAAGACACATACTGTTGAATTCCCACAATGGCACTTCTAAAGAGTTTCTTAGAAACACATAATTGCAAAATTTGTGATGTTACTGGCAACCAAAAATTACAGTAATCATTCTCTTTTGCATTAGTTAAAAGGAGAGGCTCAAAGCATGAGTCAAGTACACTTTTCAAATATGAACAAATCATGCATTTAGATGGTGACTTCTGGAAGTCATATTTATAGGTATACAATTAGCCACTTGCATTCATATGTACGTGATTTGTGCTTACATACAGGTGAATTGCCCGTCTTCTTTATTTAATAAAATATTGAAGTTCACAGGGTAACACAATCATGCAATTTACAATATATGGGCAACACATCATTGGAAGTCGTCATAACGCTGCACAAATAACTACTCCAAACCCCCACAACAGGAAAAAAATGTTCTGTTTCATTCCTTATTTTCCCTTAAAAATGAAAAAGAACAAACATAATTTCCAGTAATGGCAAAATATTTGGGGTCTAGGTCTTGCCCTGCATCCTAGAGATCCCCTGCACTTCAACTATCTTCCAGACCAGCAGGTCATGGAACAGTTCTGTGAATAGTACCATGGTGACACATGTGGTATTCAATCAACATACAGAGGCAACATAAAATTTTCATTTTCTTCGGAAATTAACAGGTTTCATTCCTTCTTCCCTTATTTGCTACATGCTTAAGTTCCACTGAATAAATGGTAAATGAGAAATAAGAGAGACGAACATCAGGTCTGACACCACTTCCACTTGCAAGAGATGAACAGCCTGGATGGATAACATCAAAGCACCAATTTTCTTCTAGTAGTTCAGCTCATTTTTGTTAACTGAGTTATTCATCCAATATGTTCAAAGTCCATTTAAAAATACAGTCCTTAAAATAAAATTAGCACATGCTTCAGCAGGGAGCAGTCAGCCCTTGTCAGTCCCTGTCATAGCAGAGAACATCTGAAGTTACTATTCAGCCATGGAAAAGCTTGTGAAGAAAAAGGAGAAAAAAAACCACATAAGAAGCCAGAAAAAAACAGGACAAAGAAGTTAATGGGGAATAAAAATTATCATCTCACTGGTCTTAAACCAACTTATTTCTTCTACAGAGGTTTTTTGCCTAAGAGGCAAAAAGGAAGGAGAACTGGAACACATATTCAGAGATGGTCATTGCTTCTGTTTAGTGTGACATACACAGGGACAGAATATTAACAGCTTTTGCTAATGAGAGACATAACATTTAAAAATCAATACAAGTGTGAAATCAGCACACATAAAGGAGGAACCTATTAAAAAAATCCATTAAAGAATATCAGTGATAATGCACTTGTTGTTCTGCCTCTATATATTTTTAGTCCATGCTCTCCCGCAAATCCCTTGTCCCCAGCTTTACCCTAGTTAGTTGGAAAAAATGCAATTAAAATCTGACAAGAAGTTGTTCTGATAAAAATGCAAGCTTCTAAGAAATTATGACAACATTTTCCCTGTGAAACACAAGGATATGGGATAAAAAAATTAGTCATACATTAGTGTAAAAAACTCAAACCAAATCTGCACAGTAACCAGTCAATAATTTTTTACTGGAGAAAAGGAAAATGAGATGCAGCTGTTACTTTACTGCAGAATCATAAGATAACAAAAGACTTGCAACATCTTGTTTCACAGAACTGAAAGTACTCCTCCTTTTAATCTGCCACAACTATCCTGATAACTGGTGTATTTTCTTGAAGTAATACTGTCTGTGGCAGAAGTGGGCTGCTTCCAAAGTGTGATTTATCTGCTTGTTTACTGAAGCACACACTGATTTCCCACGAGAACAGTGAAGAGCTGTCAGTTCAATTTATTTAACAAAACTTCTAATTACTTCCTAATTGCTGTGTAAGCATAAATATTGGAGAAAATATTAACAGGCAATTTCTGTGCACAGAACATTGAAAATGTCCAGTGATATCAACAAGAACAAGCCTCTGGCAGACATTCTGCATCTATGAGGGAATATATATCAGTCAGCAAACTGTGGGAACATGAAGTACTTTTTGATCTTTACTCCATATACAAATGACAACCAGAAAGCTTCGGGTTACAGGATCTGCTCAGTGTCACCAAACCATGGTGTTCAGTAGAGTGAGCCTGCTTTTTCTGTGGTGATAGCTCTGCGTCCACAGAGAGTGTAGATGTTAAGCAGCCTTATTGTTTGAAGCCTAAAGTGGAGTACCGATTTCACAGATCAGTCCTATTTAAGCAATTTTCATTGTTATGATAATTGATTGGGGTTTCATACTTAATGTTAAACCTGAAAAAAAAATGCAGTCTTTTGTCTGGCTAAATTATTCCATTGGATTGTGAAAATCACTGTATTCACTCTGTTTCTTAAATTAAGTACTAAACCACAATTATACAGAATATTTCAGAATGCTGTGAAGGTTGTAGGAAGTGGTAGCACTAACAACAAAAAGGTAAATATGGACCTACAAAAATTCCAACTGCTCTTGGAAGCAAAAAGCCCCTGTGCCACAGCACTTGGAACAAGAGACACACACAGAAAGGAGACCAAGGAGCAAAGGTAGAGAACCTTTTTAGGAAGAGTTTTTACTAATGAAATAACTAGAATACCTAGGAACTACAATTATTATAATTATTAGATTAATAGCATCAATTAATACTTGATAGTTTCTGCATGACCAAATCTGTGACCTTTCATCTTGTTTTCTGTCTTAACTTACTGTAATAAAACTGCCAAGGCCTCTGTTAATAGCTTGTTATAGATAACTCTAGCAATTTATTAAGTATAATTGCAGAATTTATCACAGCTTGAAAAACGTTCTGGTACAGGAGAAGTACCTTACACTATCACCTTTTTTCATCATTATTTCTAGGAAGGTGGCATTATTACAAATCTGGTATTTTATTGAAAATAATGAAGTTTTATGAATTTTTTAAAATTGCTTTTGTCTCTTAGCAATATGTATCTCTGGTTCAAATCACATACTTACAAAAATTTTGAAAAATTAATGTTATGGAAAACATCCAGACTTCAATCCTCAGCTAGTTACATATCCAGTACCTTATAATTAAACAAAACAGCATGCTTTCAGTATATTCATTTACTGGAAGACTCTTACTTCCTGGTTTTTCTATCCTTTTTGACCCTAAAAATCAACGTGTACAAAGAAGTTCAGTTAACACACACAAATCATTAATGCTGGGGGTTTTTCCACTTGTGAATATTAAAAATGTTTACCTGAGGTCCTTTGTATCCTTGTTTTCATTGCAAGCCATTGTAACCCGGCTGTTCACAACTGATCTGTTTCCAAATGACAACAAATCATTGTCCTGTTAAGGCTTTTTATGTGTGACCTAACAGACACCAATATGCTGAGATTAATTATATTGAAAATGTTTAACTTTTTCTTTACATCTTCCTCCTGTGTGTAACATACTTCCTTGATGCCAATGAAGATTCCAGAGGATCTACATACTCAGTCTGATTTCAGCACTGAACACTGCAGACACAGAAAGAACTAGCAATCCACACAGCAAAAACAATTCAAAGACAGTACTCCTGGAATGATGCAGTGGTAATGTACTTCAAATAAAATCTTGTGTATGGACACTAAATAATCATTTAACACTGTAGTCACCAGGAAAGGCTTGCTGAGCACTATGCCTGGTGGTGGAAGATGACACAAATAAATGAAAAAAGAAATTTTATATGTCTAACAATACTTACATGCCTAACAATACTTATATGCAAGCTATAAATACCTAAAACTTGCAGTTTTATCTGTGCAGTATTTGGAACACATATAGCTCTGTGTATATTTCAGCACCTCTATTAGGACAGAAAGGGTAAGAAAGTTTTATCTGGAAGTGAGATATCACGTAGTTACTTTAGAGCATTGCCCATGTGTTAAAAACAACCTTCTGATAAAAGACTACTGCGACATTCTTGTCTGTTTTTTCCCTGTCCTACACTGGCCTCTTCTACTCAATGTATACCTATTTTCAAAATAGCCACTGGCTATTCATCAGTAGTTTGCTCTTTTTCAGAAGAGTGAGAAGTATTTCATGTCCTATAATATATTTTCTGATAGAAATTAAAAAAAGAAGTGAAAATAACTTTTTGGTAGAAAATTGTGTCTTGTACTTGAGAGTTTATTGAAGACATTTCTCACAGGGACAGTTTCATGAAATAGCCATATTATTGTTCTGAAATCCGAACCCTGACCAATAAAAGATGACTAAGTGTTACTGATATCCAAAGTCACCCTTTTCTCCTTTTTTTCCAAGAACCCCAAGAGATGTCTCAGACACAAAATATGGTATATTATTTCATTTTTACCACTCATTAACTTTGAGGTCAAGAAGACAAAAGAAAGGAAATAATGTATCTCTTCTCCTCTAATTCCATCACTCCCATCTTCCCCATTGCTCCTGAATAATAAAAATGTACATGAATTTTTCACATAAACAATCAACCAAACAAACAGTTAAAAACAAACAAACAAAGAAAAAAAACAAATAAAAAACCCCCCAAACACAGGAATCAATGCTTGCAGTTAGACATCTCATGTGTTTCCTAGGCAAAACCACAAACTGGGCACTGCAGCAGGTATCTATACGCCACTTAAAAAAAGTAATATTGACTTAATACTCACTGATGTCTCTGCAAAACTTTCAAGCTCTTCAATTATTGCAAGAGAGAACCCTAAAAAATACTGCATTCACACATTCAGATCATCTAGAGTAATACTGTACCCTTTTCCCAACAAATTTTTGCACCCATGAAAAGAAAAATGATGGCCCAAGTTAGAAAAACATGCAATAAAAACATTGAAGAATTATTCTAAAACACAATTAAAGAGTATTTTTTTAAATTTTTGTTTAATCTTTAGACCTCTTTTACCTGGATATCCCTTGTTACCTTGTCTTCCTTTTGGTCCTGGTGGCTCTCTCTGAGCATCCTCTCTGAGGGAAGTGAAAAGAATGGCCACAGTCAGTAAGCTGAAGAAGCTGGTTTTTAACCATGAATGTGTACCAGGAAGAGCAGCTCTATCGAAGTCCAGATGCATCCTGACTTTTTTTCCAATTGGAAGGAAAGTAGAAAACACTTAACTAGCCACCTATTAATCAAATGGTAACTACTTTAAAAAAATGTGTTTTGAACAGTTATTAACCCTTAATAAATGGGCATGTTTGTGATTTCAGGAAGGCTAGGTATCTTATATTGCTATACCACTATTTTCAAAACAAGGTTTTAATCTTGATTTTTAAAGTAATATGTGATGAAAATCTTTTTACAAAATACTAAGTGGTGATTTTAGTTCTACTAATTTTAGTGGGAGCAAGTCTGTGCTCTGATCTTTGTTTTATGTAAACTTATTTTAGTTGAGATGGATCTATTCTTATGAGTTTACTGATGATAGAACATTTGTTGCAAGAAAACATTTATTTTGCAGGATTATTAGTACACTATTTACTGAAGATATGTATAAAAAAACACATATATGTGTATTTAAATTATTAGGAAACAACTGTCAGTTCAAACTACTGCAATGCAATATTTCTGATCATAAAGCTGGTAGCTCTTTTAAAACCTCAGCAAGGCTACAGGCAAGCACCTAACTTTCTCACGAGCTCAGGCTCTGCTGATCTAAGGACTCTGGAAAAGTCTCCTGCACTCCATTACAGATACTGGGCGTAATCTAGGCACAGCTGAGATAGGGAGGCAGGACAAGAACAGGGATAAGACTATTGCAACATGGTCTTCCACTACGAGAATACCTTCTTTTTTGCCAGTGTTGGCAGTTTTGACTTTCAACTTCAATTTTAGTAATTATAGAGCTGGCCTTTAATGGCTCTTCAGACATGCCCTTTCTCGGGGCTGTGGCTGCAAGCACTGCCTTGCCTTGGGAATTCTGTGGCAACTCAGAAATTTCTTGCCAAAGAAAGTGTAAAGACAAGAGAATCTCAAAACTTAAAGCTGGGGATTAAATTAGATGAGAAAACTAATTAAAGAAGAGGAATTATATGATATTTCCCCCTTAGATCCCACTAGAGAACATTGTCCTTCACATCTTCACACTGTTAGAGTAAACCCTTGACCTTCCTTGCTGTAGATTGCAGTTAATTGGTTTTTCCAGTGTTCTCAGCTATTTCTGCAGGTTAGCAATAAATATCTGGAAAGGTGTAATACACAGCTTCCTTCTAACTTGTGTTTTAATTTGAAGAAGAGAAGGCATCAGGCAGTCCCTGGTTTTCATAACTGAATACCGTATTTCTCAGACTAACCTGACACGATCTTCCATTAGACGCACTTTAGAGCTAAAGCTTTTTCTTTTTTTTTCTTTTTTTCTTTAAAAAAGCAGGAATGGGATTTGGAAGTAACAAGATTTTTTCTAAGATCTTAAAAAACTGCTGGCAGATATCTCTGGAACATGAAACATGCACTCACCCAGAAAGGAAACAGTCTGGGCAGAAAAGGGTCATGCAAAATGCTTCACTATACTACTTGACTTAGGAAACAGTGGATGCACATGGCAAAGGCGTCTGTTTGTCCAGAAGATGGATTCAGATTTGATGTGAGTTGGACTATGCCAGCTGCCTCTGAAGTCATTGGGATCTTTTTTTTTGCTTCCTGTGAGAGACAGAGTGATGTACACCTGCTAACAGGCTGTCCTCTAGAATTGTCAGAGAGCACTGCTATGAGGCTGCCAAAAAACCTGCCCCAGAGGTTCAGAGACTGTTTGGACACTTTCTTCTTTCATCTCCTGAGAAAGATCAGGTCCTGAGAGCAGAAGACATACCATGCAGGAAAGACCTCAAAGAGCACTCTGTGAAGATAAAACAGTCAGGGAGCAAAGGTGATACCAATGAGCAGAAGGTGTCACCTAGATGAGCTCACATCTGCAGAGAAACCTCCTTTGACAGAGAACCCCAGTGCGGTGTTACTCTGTCAAATCTGTTTCTCAGCTAATGAAAACTCTTGGATTTGTCATTGATGGACAGTCTAATACAACTTTAAAAACACTTTCAGGTACTTGGACAGTTCCTTCACCTGACAGGCTTGACGGAGATCTGTACTATGACTTTCCGGGCATTAAACTATCAGCCTTTACAAAACTCTTTCAAAGATTGCTACCAGATTTCCACAGTAACTCAAGGTTTGCTCAGAGATTTATCCTAGTTGAGAGAAAGAGGTGAGACAGGCAAGAATGGCTGATGACAACTATAACAGAATCCATCTACAGAAGTGCAGTTTTATATAGGGCTGTCAAAAGGGCACAGAGAAACTTTTTGGTCTAGAAATAGACCAAAAATTTGAACATCTAGAAAGCTGGTCCCTTGGATAGAAGAGTCCATGTTGGAGCAGATTTGCTGTCAGGCCTGATGACTCTGTAGGTGTCCCATGCTGGAGCAGCCTCTTCCCAAAGGACTGCACTCTGTGGGAGGGACTCCACACTGGATCAGGGAAAGAGTATGAAGAGTGGCTTGGTGGTCATCTGATATCCAGACATGGTCAACCCAACACCTGTAGGAGAATGTTCTAATGTTTCTTGGCTGGGGTGAAGCTGATTTCCTTCACAATAGCTGGTATGGAGGTCTGTTTTGTGTTTGTGATGAAACAGTGTTATTAATTCAGGGATATTTTGGTTATTGCAGAGCAGTGCTTGCACAGACCTCACCCCACTGCTCCATCAAGAAAGCTGGAGGGGCACAAGTTGAGAGGGAACACAGCAGGGACAGGCAATCCCCACTGATCCCAGGGATATTCTGTACCACATGGCAACATGCTCAGCATGTAAATCTGGAGAAGAACAAAACGGGAGGTCCAAAGTGATGCCATTTATCTTCCCAAGTAACCATTACACATGAGGTAGCTCTGCCTTCCTAAGGATGAGCTGCTTGCCCATGGGAAGTGGTAAATTAATTCCTTGTTTTGCTTTCCTTGTGTGCATGCCTTTTGCTTTACCTATTAAACTGCCTTTGTCCCAGCTCTTGAGTATTCTCCCTTTTACATTCCCAGTTCTCTTCCTTGGCTGTATGGGGCTTAGTTGCTGGCTGGGGTTAAACCATGGCCACCCTTCCTAGCTGTTGGGACTGGTGTAGAATGGGTTTGTCTTTGCCTGAGGTAGAGATAACCCAGACAGCTTTCCTCAGCACATTTTTATTGGCACTGCAGGGNCCTATTAAACTGCCTTTGTCCCAGCTCTTGAGTATTCTCCCTTTTACATTCCCAGTTCTCTTCCTTGGCTGTATGGGGCTTAGTTGCTGGCTGGGGTTAAACCATGGCCACCCTTCCTAGCTGTTGGGACTGGTGTAGAATGGGTTTGTCTTTGCCTGAGGTAGAGATAACCCAGACAGCTTTCCTCAGCACATTTTTATGGGCACTGCAGGGATTCTATCCCCTTCTACAGTACATAAATTTTGACTGGTCAAGGCTAGTCTGATTGGCAGATTCCCTAGTGTTCACTAATCTGGTGGCCTTCACTAAATGCTAAATGCCAGTATTTGAAGATCCCTGCACCCATTGCTCTCAGTGTAGTCTTTAACAGTCCATTACACTGTCTGATTTTTCCAGAGGCTGGTACATGATAGGAAATGTGATACACCCAATCAAATTCCATGTTCTTTGGCCCAAGAGTCTACAAGACTGTTTAGGAAATGAGTTTCAATGATTCATTTCTTTCTGGAGTACTCTGTCCCATAAGACTTGCTTTCCAAGGCCCAGGATGGGCAGTGGTATGGGGCACAGGGTATGTTTGCAGCCATCTGGTGGTTGCTGCCACCATTTTGAGCACATGGCTCTTGCCATCACAGGTTTGCAGGAGTGTGATGCAGTCAATCTGTCACATGTCCTCATACTTACATTTCAGTCATTGTACTCTGTACGAAATAGGTTTTAACAGCCTGGCTTGCTTAATTGCAGTGGATTTTTCACATCCATGGATAATGTCTATGGTTAAGTCCACTCCTCAGTCATGATATGCTGCATCTCTTCCTTGATGTCCCAAGGTGTCACAGACCCACTGAGACAGTAATAATTCACGTTTACATTGCCAATCCAAATCCACCTGAGCCACTTCAGTCTTGGCAGCTGCTGGTTATTCTTATGTGCTTCAGTGGCCTGACTCTTGGGCACATGAGCATCTGCATGACGTACCTGAACAATCAGATTCTCCACACAGGCAGCAATACTTTACCACAATGTGGCAGCCCAGATGGGCTTAGCCCTATGATGCCAGTTATTCTGCTTCCATTGCTGCATTCAGGCCCACAGGGCACTTGCTATCCTCCAGAAATCAGTATAAAACATTGACCACTTTTCCTATTCAAAAGCATCTAAAGCCAGCTGGATGGCTTTGACCTCTGCAAACTGACTCGATTCACCTTCTCCTTCAGTAATTTTTGTGGCTTGTAGTAGGGGACTCCATACAGTGGCTTTCTATATCTGATGCCTTCCCACAGGATGGCAGGATCCAGCCATAAACAAGGCATATTTCTTTTTACATTCTGCTAACTTATTATACAGTGGGACATTATCAACATATGCTACCTCCTCCTCAGGTGACATTCCAAAATCTTTGCCTTCTGGCCAGCCCATGATGACTTCCAAGATGCCTGGATGACTGGGGTTTCTTATTTCAACTCATGATGTGATCAGTGCGACCTATTTACTCCATGTAGCATTAATTGTGTGACGTGTAGAAGAAAGCCTCCCTTAAAACATCCAATCCAACATGAGTAATCAGGATGCAAGGAGAAGCACCTGAAAATCTGGATCTCCTGTGCAGGCCCCTTCACTCTATTTTGTTTTATGGCAAAACTGGCTTTCAAAAGGATTTGGACTATTTTCTTCCCTTTCTTAAAAAACTTTTTTTGCTGTATTGCCCTACACAATGATGTCATCAATGTACTGTAGGTGTTCTGGAGCTTCACCCTGTTCCAGTGCAGTCTGGATCAGTCCATGGCAGTAGGGCTTTGTTTCCACCCCTTGGGCAGCTGATTTCAGGTGTACAATCACCCCTCCAAGTGGAAGCCAAATGTGCCCTGCACTCTGCCACCAAAGGGGCTGAGGAAAAGGCATTAGCAGTGTCAATTGTGGCACGGCACTTGGCTGCCTTTTACTGCAGTTCATCTGGAAGTTCAGCATGTCTGGTCCAGTGGCACTCAGCAGTGGCACCAGAATGACTTCATTCATAAAATTCCTCACTAATTTCTTCTACAAATGGACAAGAACTTCTTTCTTTCCATAGAGTCAGTAGTATAACCAGCCCTTCCATTCTGCTAGGCAGGGCTCCCTGTTGTGCATGTGATTCCTCTGAATCAGAGCAAAGCCTTTATTTTCAAAGGGAAACTTTAAATTTTATTTAAGGAAAGCTGGCACGAATTGTTTTAACGCCAGTGGCATCCATCTTCATAGAATATATGTAATTATTTCATTTTATTTCTTCAGAAAGAAACATTTTCTGTATATTTTTTACAGCTTTTCTTCCAGTTTATTATTTTTTCTTTTTTTTTTCAAGGGAGCATATATAAAGATGCTGCTAGATCTATTCTTATACCTTGTAAGTGAATCCAGAGAAGAACAAAATGCCAGGTGAATACAGCCACCTCTGCAGAACAGCGTATGGTGACAAAGTTAAATGCACTGTGACTTCTACAGCCATCAAATGGGCAACAATAGAATTTAGGTAACTCATCAGAGTACAAAAGTTCAGCTAAATCCTACCCTGCAGCAGGGCATTGCATTTACTATCTTCAATCAGATATCCTCAGGAATTTTTTCATTCACTCAAGAGCAACCATGAAAATCTCGTGTTCTAAAACAAAAGCTTGTCTAACATCTGGTAACAAGGAAAGGGAACCAGTGCTTATTTACCAAAGGGAAGCCACACCATGAGAATATGCTTCCACCTGTATCAAGAACTAGGAGCAGAAGTAAAACATTTGAGAATGATTAATTTTATTCACATGCTGGATTATTCAGAAAAAACAAAAGAAGCCAAGAATGATGCTATGGTAATAAATCTTTTAAATCCTTCAAGTGAATTAAGTTCTAGGAATTCTCTCATTTGAGATCTAAATGCTTTCTGGTATTTTCTATAAGCAGGATAAGCATAAGCAAACACATCAAAACATTTCAATGTCAGTGTCATGCATCTGATATTATTTTGTGTAAAACTCTGAGACATTGCTTTGTTTTATGCAGTATATTCAGAAAGTGCACATTTTTGGTATTTATGGAAGAAAGTCAAGTTTCAATGTTTTTATGCCTTTTAAACAATGCACCATTGGCTAACAAGAGTTTCTCAATTCTCAACATGTTCGATCAATGGAGAAATACCCTAAATTTTATTTTCACAATTACATTACCAGATAATAATTTATAATCAGGTATTTCTTTCAACTGAAATATGAGAACCAAGTGGGTGTGTAAAGCTTCTTCTTTGAATGTCTTTTCCACATCTGATAGTCTAACAACCTAACATCCACAACCTGATAGTCTAACTGAAGAATTAAAGTAATTTAAGTGTCTCTGCACTAGGAGGACTGTAAACACAAGAATCCACATTCTTCTTGTGTTTCAAATCTATTTTTATTGCCTCCACAGCCCCCATACCAGAACTGACCACACATTTTCTGCTCTTTGTCGTAGTACCACTTCAAAATATAATTCTGACATTCTCCACTATCTTGAACAAGGTCACATGCATCTGGAAAAGGGAAATAAGAGAGAGATTTAATGAAAGAAAAATCCACCCTTCTCAGCATTGAATATTTAGAGTTAAATAATGACCAGTGCAAACTGTCAGACAAAAGGAGTAGCCAGTGTTCAAGGTCTTACACAGATTCACTAAGCATTCATCTATAACCCCACAGTGCCTGTGTGAAAACCTTCTTTTTATGATTGCTTTACCCAGAAAGAATGTCTGAAACAACTAGATTTTCATTGCCATAAACAGAAGGACTGCTAAAAGGTGTTTCGTTTTCTAGCATAAAATTTCATTTAAACGATTGTTAAATAACTATACCTGGTCCACAGGGACTAGGAGAATAAACTTTTTAATAATTCCCTTTTTCTTTATTCCAACTTCTTATACTGGTATCCATCAATAAAATTTCACAAATTAATATACACAGGTTGTGTAACTATCCATGGTAGTCTCTTAGCCAAATCCAAGAGTATTACAGATTTAAGTTGCATAAAGTAGCAAAGTGGGTGAGAGAAGCATAGTTAGTAGCAATCTGGTATTCGGTAAGAACAGATCTAATCATTCATCAATGTACATTCAGAGCTACTCAAAAGAAGGCAGAAAAGCAGCTCTAGACTTTGGTATCAGTACAATATTAAAGAGGAAGAACTGAGAAATAGAGAAATATATTCACACAACCTAAAGTTTTAAAATTAAATAACCTTCTCCTAATCACCTGAAAAGCAAAATCTCAAGCAAGAGATGAGCACAAAGAACATCTCTCAAAAGGCAAGTCCTGGAACTGGGCTACATGTTTTTAGAAGTGAACTGTTGGGTCAGTTATTACAACAAGAGATTGGGGAAGGCAGTTCATACATCTCTCAAAAGTGATTTAGCTAATTTCTCACTTAAGTGCAGTGACCATGACTACTTTCTCAAAGCATATATTTTATTTTATTTTTAAAGTATAAACAGTAATGTATCTTCTGTTACTGATCCTCTCTCATTCTGAATGAGGCTACTAGATATTTCCAGAACAATTCTTGAGTGGAGAGGGATGAAAAACAAAGGGATAACAGCTGTAGAAATGAGCTACCACACCCCAAACTATGCAGACACCTTTTCATTTATTTTCACATAAATTCTAATTGTGGTTTAAACAATAAAAACACTCAGTAGTGTTACAAGAATGTTGGTGACACATAATCTCCCAATCAGCTTCCCATACCTATATCTAATGGCAAATCTGCAATGAAAAATTTATCATTAGGAAGCGCAGTTAAAAACATGAAGAATATATATTTTGATACCTCTGCTTATGGATCCTGTTCTTCCTACAGGAACAGACTGTAGCAGAGATATATTTAGTTCCTCCATGTTGAACTAAATTAGCAGCAAGAGGCACTCACTAATTGCAACTTGGGGATTTTAAAATGATCTACTATTTTAGTAAGGGTATTAGAACTTTACATGATATTATTACAAAAATTATAAATCAAAACTGAAGTTATAATGACATCTGTTGTTCAGTCTTTAACTACTATATAGATCTGGACTGAATACCAACATATAGTGACTAAAAGCTTTGGAAAAATGTAATTGGAAATTTTTTATCTTATAAAAATCTTCAAGTGAGTCTTCCCCAGTTTAGTCTTTTTACTGAATTAAAAAATATTTTCATATTCTAGAATCATACCATAATCATTACAGGCACCTCTAGTTTCTACTGTTGTCTCTAAGTTTTTCTTGTTCTGCTCCAGAGCTTTTCCACACTCTTGAGGCTTTTCCCTTTTAGCATTTTCCTCTGTGAAATACTCATTGTCCTCATAATCATCTCTCATTTCTGGCATTGTGTGTACAGGTTCTTTGGTGTTCTCTTTCATACTCTTCATGACTCTACTTTCATTTTTTTCCATGTCTTCTAAAACTTGATGGGAACCACTTTCAGCCATTCCAGGAGAAGGTATCCTTTCAAGGAGAGGGTGGAAAAAATATTTAAGCACCACTATGACCTTAGAAAATGCATTTGGTTCATTCCTTCTGAAAAACATGAAAAAAACTTTTGACCCCAATCCCATTTCTGTTATAACTACTTTGAATGTAACAACTAACCCAAAGGGATAGATCTTACATTCAAAGGTATGCACTCAAAAAGTTAAATAGGCAATTTCCAACCTTTCAGCCATTGATGCTTCCTGTTGTATGTCCCCCCGATCTAAGTTTTCACACTCTTCTTGAAGTTCAGGTGAAGGATAACTGTTCATTTCTTCTGTGAGAAAGCATAGGTAGCAGGGGTGAGTTTTAAAGTCATTGAAACCCTAGTAGGGTTAATAAAAACGACTACACAGCTGTTTTTGTGAACTGGAGTTTGCATCTTTCAATAAGTAACACACTATATCCAGAGTGACTGGCACTAAGTCCAGAAAAATAAAAATTATTATAGAGATCAGATAGATGAGAATGACTCCTGAATCAATCTTTTATACTTTCGTGTAGCTCTTTAGTACACTGTTTATCCTTCTATAGAAACTTCAACATCTCCAAGCATATACTTCTGATGAGGATTTTAAATAAGTGGCAATTTCCTTTTTGATATTCTCTTGTTTCCATGTCAAAGCATCTAAGACCTGCTAACCTGAATGAACATGTCTTGATAAGTAAGTACTCTGCTCTGTAGAGTGGTTAAGGTCAAATGTGCTAAACATTTATCTTGTACCAGTCCCAAAACCTAAATAGGCATAAACCGCTCATTAGATCTGGACTTGCCAGTAGTCTGAGGAGAAATGTGGGCCTAAATTAGGAATGTGACAGTGTTGCCTGTCTTTAGGGAAAGTGGAGTACACTGAGCCACACATTAAATAAAAACTTAAGGGGAAAAGACAGCTTAAGACTAGAATAGAATGCTATTCTGTCATTACTGGCACTTTTATTAATGTCCAGCATCTGAGTACATTAATCATGAAAGATTAGCAGCAAAGTTATGACCAGGATCCGAATGATAGCACACATATACATACCTTTTTCTACACAGCATTTGTCTTTCTTTCCATAACTGAAGCAAATGCTGCTGTGTGATACTTACGTTGTAGAAGGTTTAGGAATGCCCGGCTAAACCTCTGAGCATACGCCATCTCCGGTGTGGAAACCCTGCCCAGTGTCAGTGAGTGCTGGTCTGTGGGGGAGCTTGACAGCTCCATCAGCTGATTGTCACTCACATCACTGCCAAGGGCAAGAGTGAACAAGGTAAATCCTTGGCACTTGGCTCCGAGGGAAATCTCTCTCAGCCTTTCTCTGTCCCATGTGCTTGTTTCACTTCCGACTATTGTAAATATGACCCTGTGTTTTCTTTGCCTGGGGGCTTTAAAAAATACATTTTCAACTGTCCACTGTAGAGCTGAAGCAATGGCTGATGGCCCTTCCAGCTGGTGAACAGACTCTTGGATGTGTTTCTTCATCAAATCTTTATTGCTGTATGTGACTAGGTCAAACTCCAAGGCCACAGGTGTCTGGTTTCTATCAGGCAGGAAGCCCCTGGAAGCCTGCTGCACCAGTGCCACTCTGATGCCTCCATATGATTCGTTTGGCTGTGAGGAAATGACAAACTGATCCAACATGTTGCTTACAAAGTCTTTGGCTTTCTGAAACCCTTCACTGCTAATGCTGCGAGAGCTGTCCATGATGTAAGTTATATCCATATCCATCTGAACCAGAGGAGAAAAAGGCACCTCACAGTTGGTTCGTGGATTGCATTTATCTGGAGAGGAAGAGCCAATAGGCAGTGAACTATTTAACAAGACAACAAAAGCCATGATTTATAAAAATTTCACATAGTCCTGTGGATCTGTATTAAGTTTGTATGGCCAGGTTTTGATAGAGGGGGACACTACAATGATAGCTTCTGTAAAAAGCTGATGGAATCTCCCTCCAAGTCCAGCAGAGCCAATGCCAGCTAGCTCCAAGAGAGACATGCCACTGGCAAAGCAAATTAGAAATGGTGGGCATGCCTCTGTGATAACATATTTAAGAAGGAAAAAAAAGTTATTGTGCAGATTTAGTTGTGGCTAGAGAAAAGCAGAGTGAAAATATGTGAGAGAAATAACTATGCAGATGTTAAGGTTAGTGGAAAAGGAGGGGAGAAGGTGCTCCAAGAACTGAAGCAGAGATTCCCCTGCAGTCTGTGGTGAAGACCATGGTGATGCAGTTGTACCCCTGCAGTCCGTGGAGATCCACAGGGATTCAGAGATCCATTTGCAGCTTGTGGATGAACCCCACACTAGAGCAGGTGGATGCCTGAGAGGAGGCTGTGAACCTGTGGGAGACCCATGCTGGAGTAGGCTCCTGGCAGGGATCTGCAGATCTATGAAGAGAGGAGCTCAGGCTGGAGCAGGTGTTCTGGCAAGACTTGTGCCCCTGTGCCTGAAGGACCGCATCCCATGGCAGAGCGAGCCATGCTGCAGCAGTTTGGAGAGGGCTGTTGCCCATGAGATAAACTCACATTGTACCAGTTTCCAGAGAACTGCTGCTTGTGGGATTGACTCCAGTTGGAGAAGTTCATGAAGATCTATCTCCCATGGGAGGGACCCCATGCTCTCCCTGAGCAGGGGCAGAAACAATGTGTGATGAACTGACCATAACCCTCATTTCCCATCTCTGTGTGCCACTGGCAGGGAGACAGTAAAGCTGAGAAGGAGGAAGTGGTGGGGCAAGGTGGTTTTAAGGCCTAATTTTACTTTTTGTTATCCTGCTCTGATTTTGTTAGTAATAAATTCAATTAATATTTCTAATTCTAGTTTGTTTTGCCCACGGCAGTGTTTGATGAGTGATCTCTCTCTGTCCTTATCTCAGTTCACCAACTCTTCATTGTATTTTCTATCCCCTGCCCAGCTATGGAGGGGAGTTATAGAGAAGTTTTAATGGGTGTCTGGCATCCAGACAGGATCAACATTGTCTTCAAAATAATTTCTTGTTTTTCTTAAGCTTTGATCTAAAAAAAAATAGCCAAAAAAACCCCCAAAAAAACAAAACAAAGTAAAACCCCCAAAAAACCTCTTTGGGAGTTTGAAATCTTTCTGTTCTAGTAAGGAATGACAGATGAGTCTTGCTGAAGAAGGTTTTGAGATACCATGGGAAATTATTCATGCATGAGAGCAGAAAAACCTTCATAAAGTAAAATTTCATAGATAACAGTTGTCTGGAGAAATTTTCTTCTGTTGAAATCTAAACATGGTAAAGGACACAGAATCAAATTCTATTTTTTCATCTCAGAGGGTTGTTAAACATTTTGACATATTATTATTTAGTAGCTTCTCCCCCTCTCACAGAGTAGAATTTACAGCAAATGAGCTTGATTTCCAAAAATAATATTGCTCTTTTAAGTGCGTTTCTGTTAAAAAGGAAATATTCAACATAGTAATTCATTTCACATGGCTGAGGCAGAAATTAATTAAAGTTTTTGTGGTTTTGAGATTCTAATTCTCACCATCCACTAAAGAGGAAGTTAAAACTGTAACTCCTCAGCAGGGGTATTCTGTAACCACAAAATGATCTGTCACAGAGGGCAAGAAGGCCCAGTTACAGAAGGGTTCAACTGGCTGGAGGCTGGAATGTCACAGGCAGAAAAGGGAGTAAATTTTCCGCTGTCAAGGAGTGAAGTTTCTCTTGAAGATGATAAAAAACAGCCACAGCATTGACTTTTAGCCATCCTGGAATGGCCTATGGTCCCTATGGGCTGCAGAGCCAGGCTGAGTTGCTCCATGCAGCCAACCCTAGAGTTCTTAACACTTCTCTGCAAACTCCTTGTAGAACCATTTATGACATTTATGACCAATGGGCTGTTCATTAATATTTTTCTTGTATATTTAAGCACAGAGGTGTTTAATGTGTACCATGAATTCACCACCACTACATTGCAAAATAAAAGCTATAGAATTTGTTAGAGAAATAGTAAATAGACCAATACAACAGATGCAATTTGTAAAATATCTTACCAAAGCAAAGTGTACAATATGTGATGTCATCCAAATTTTCATCCTGTTGTCTTTCCCAAACAAATAATTGAAATTTTCTAGTGTCATCAATCTGTGTTTTAAAGCAGACACAAAAGTAATATTAGAACACAGGCAAAATATACTAAAATATATTAAGACTTCTTTTTTCTTTTTTTTTTTCTGCCAGGGTTTATCACTTTTCTTAGTAGGGTGCTATTTTTCTACAGAGAAAAGGGCAGGATATCTCAGCTCATTCTGAGACAAAGAGTGAAGATGATTTCTTGGGAGAGAAAATTCTAGCGTTAAGTTCTAGCATGAGAACAACCTCTATGTTTCCTGTTATGATCTGAATAAAGGCAATATTTTACTGTAGAAGATTTGACCACAGAAATGCTTGAGGAACTCTGAAGAAACTCCAACATTCTGTAATTTCACTGACCATCACCCAACCCCATTCAAATGTGACCCAATGGAAAAGCATTTCCCTGTGAACTAAGACAAATAAAAATGGTTCTAAAATACCATAATATTACAGGAAATGAACATATATGGATAAGCTATAATGGTGAACAAAGAAATCACTAATTCTTTGCATTAAACTTTGGATTTGGGTGTTAGACACCACACAGTTAAATTCTGTTTAAGATCTGCAAAGAATGTTATAGATAAAACTCTTCAAAGGAATTAGAATTGGCAATGACTGTGTGTGGTCTCCAAACTGAAGCTCCCAAAGCAAAATAAAGCCAGTAAGTATCCGTGGCTACAGACTTGTAGGACCATAAAGATTACACCATCTCTCAACTGCAAGGGCAGAAGTCTATCTGAAAGGAAAAGGGAAGTTGTATTTACTTGGGGCTAGTGGTGAGGTTGGTTGCCTTGCCATCATTATAAACTTGAAGGAGTGCTGGGCAGTGAATTTTTTGCCTTTCCCCCTGCTAAGCAGCTCTTTTAAACTTTTCTGTTCTGAAGACTGATTTATGTGAAGTCACCAGATGTCATCACATGCATTCAGAGTTGTAATCTGCTTATATTAAGTAAAGAAAATACTGATTCTTGCTCCTGTTTATCCTGTGGAACAACCCAGGCAATAAACCATAAGTTTCCTTCTCACATGTCAGCAGAATTTTTACATTCTGTTTAACTATCATTCAGCCAGAAAAATACATGAATCAACTAATAAATATGAGGCTGCATGAGAATAAATACAATATAAATAATAAAGGACTGACTTAGATGTTGCTAGATCAGAACTCAGACTCCAAGGTTGCACTTTTTATCATGTAAAAGTGAACACACTTCCTTTTAGAAGGACAATTTTGAGAAAACAGCAGCTGGAAATAATTTTATTTTGAAAAAGTTAAAACTGAGCACAGATGATATTAAAACAAATTGAAAAAACAGAGAATATGCAATCTATGTAATGAAACCTTAAAAAAATGTAGAATTGCTTTCCTTTTGTACCTTGTAAAATGGACTGTTTATTTTTGTTTACTATCTTTTAGATGAAGTAATATTTTAAACCAAAACTTCATAATTTTCTCCTGTACAAATGGCAATAAAGATATCAAAAGGGGCTTTGCTAATTTAATTTTCTTTTGAAAAGCTAGTGTGCTTGAAGCCTTCTACTAATTTTTCTAGAAACTAGGGCCAGAGTTTGTTAGTTAAATAGCTATTACGTGTCACAACTTCAGAAGTATAATGGCACAGGTAAACAAGTGAAATCAACACATTATAGAAATACTCTGATTTGCCCTAAAAGCACAAGCGATTTATGATTCATGTTCAGAAAAAGGTCAGATGGTGATCACTATGGTCAAGTGAATCACTGTTTCTTTCTTATAATAGTAACCTTTATTAGTAATAGTGAACTTTATAGTAAACTTTATTGTACCTTTCTAATAAAGGGTTGGACATTTCCTGCAGAATTTAGCCTTGAGAACAGGATTTACTCAAATCCAAGCAAATACTCAGTTTTCAATAGGCTGTCTACTTACAGAGAGGGCACGTCTGACATTTGGCACTTCGCTGAAGGCAATAACCACTGGGGTGATATCCAAGGCACTCAACTCAAGCACAGCTGTACTGATGGCAACATCATCCTGAGATGGACCATTGGCAAAAAATAGGGCAACTTTTCTTGTGAGGATACCCTGACGAACACGTTTGAAGACATTTCTTGCAACAAATCTCATGGCCGCCCCAATATTTCGTTTTCCACTGGATCTCTCTAGAGGGATTCTCTGGACTGCTTGTAGGAGCAAGCTGGTTTTTTGGAATTCAGAGAATCGGATGAGGTAGTGCATGTTGGTATTGAAAGAAACAACAGAGACACGAGCTCCTGTTGGGCAATTGCTTTCACTGATCTTCATGGTCTTCAGCAACAACATAACAATGTTCCTCATTCTTTCAAATGCAGCTGGTGTAACATCGTCAGACATATCCAAGGCAAAAACCACTTCAGTTGGATAAGCTGGACATGTGTCTATATATCAAAGCAGAAAAGTTGTGTGAGAACCTCTCTACAACTCAGACATTGTTAGTTTTTAATTCAAGTCTATCAAAGAATGGATGTGCAGAGAACAGATGGGCTTACCTGATGAGCATGCTGGAAGGAAGACAGGGAGAGCAATTAAATTATTTTGGACTCATATGCATTAAAATAGTGACACATTCACTAGTTTTCAATGAAGATCCCAAGTCAGAGTTCAGAGAACTGACAGAGTTGGTCAGTGTAAGACCATATTCCTCTTTTACAATCAAATACTCAAAATAGTGCAATTTTACTGGATAAGAATTTAAAAAATTGTCCTGGGTTCTGCTGAGCACACCTATCTGAGAATGAACACACCTAATCTGGGGGACAACTGATATACAAATACTGTCTTTTCTCAGAGAACTCTCCAAAGGATGCAGGCACAATGCCAAAGATTCCTTTAATCTTTAATGAAGAATAGATAATAGTTATAATTTTTGCAATAAACAGACAGGAAAAATGAGCAAAAAGCATAAGTCTGCTTCTTACACCTGCTGAAATCCCCTCACAATTAACAACTACCAGTCAAACTGAACTCAGACACAAATTATCAGTTTATAGGGTTTCCAATGAAGGCTATTCCATTTAGGAAGAGTGACTAGGTGAAATCAGAGGTAAAAGATGATGTTCCCCACTTACGGCAATTTTTTCGCGTAAAATTTACAAGTTCACAAGGCTGCAGGTTCAAAATAAAAAAAAAAAAAGGAATTAATGGCAAATACCAGACCATTCCAGACTGGGAATCTTACTCTTGGTTTGAGCTGAAGGTTGTATCCCAGCTCCTAAAATAATTTTCCTTACAATAAATACAGAATCACACAGCCCAGTTCCTTTTTATAACAAATAGTACAGGGACTCTTTTGCCTTGCTACAGGAGCTAGGCACATTGTTTTAGACATACTCTGTTGACATTTAATGATGTTCTGAAGCATTTAAACGATCATTCCATTCTTTATGAATGAGTGCCATCCTTTCTTTACTTTGTGTAGCAAACTGGTCTGAGATGTCACCAGTCAATGGCACTTCCATAAACAATGGGCATTCCAACAGTGACTCACACAGGAACAGGTCGACGAAGGAGGGAAGGATGCCCTCTGGACATGGGACACACCTGCAACAGTACTACCCGCAGGTAGTCATCCCTGCAAGGATTAATGAAGCCTTTACTCAGAAGTGTTCATTTTACATGGGATTAGGATTCTGAAGAAATCCTGCGCTTCTATTCCCAGTGAAAATAACTGCTGCTGAAGAGGTGCCTTCCTTTACAAGAGGGGAAAAAGTAACCCCCAACATGAGCTGGTGTGTAAACTGATATAAGTGAAGAAACAGATAAGTGAATATTAATTGTCCAACAGTTTGTAAAAGTTTTGACATGGTGTTAATCCACGTGCACTAATGTTTCTCATTCCTTGGTTGCTTGCAGTGTGGAGGAGCCCATTGAACACTCTGACAAGCACATGGAAAAGATACTATTTTATAACAGCTAATTGTGCTCATTGCTGTCAGTGATTATCAATGGAAACTAAACCAGATAATTCCATACAGTATAGTTAGCTGTAAGGTGATTACTTACTTCCATTAAAATGGTGCCCACTGGTCCCTTGGCACCCTGAAACAAATTAAACACAGATCCACAAAATCAGACCCTGATAATGTATTTCCATGTATTACTCTGTAGTCCAAAGAAAATGCAGGCAAAGTGTTTCCCAGCAATCATTTATGAATTTGCGAGGAGACAGCAGTTCCTAGCACAGGTTTCTGTGGACCTGCTCAGAGTTGAAGGCTACTCATCAGATTTATTTCTCAGTCCATTTTCCTTAATGGTTTTTAAATGTTCTATACTTGTTGCCCTTGAGAAGCAGTATAATTCAGAATTGTGTTCCTTTATAAACAGCAGCTTCTGTGCTATGGTTCTGTTATTTGCACTTCACATACTTTCCAACACCTGATGTGTGACAAGCTTTCCCTCTCCTCTTGCACAGTACAATCCCCACAGTTCTACCTTGAAAGATGCTGCATACACACATCATCACACCTTTGCCTACTCTGCAGCTTTCTCCTTGGGAGTTGTGGAAAAAGGATAGCACTCCAAGCATTTTTTTTTTCCAAATAAATGTATTGTTTAATCTTCACAAAGGAATGAAACACAGGGAAAATAACTAATTTTCAAGGGAGCTTGAGTATTCATCATGTGTGCATTTCAGATATGTAAGAAGACTACTGAAAATTTTCCCTTATTCCCAGGGAACTGCAGTGAGATACCCCAGAAAAAATTGAACTCCACGCCCTTTTCCTCTCCCTCTCTCTACCATAACACTACAATTTACTAAAATTATATTTTTCCTCATGTCTCAAATTTACAGCCCTATCTCCATATTTGTTCTTTCCCCTTTCAATTAACCTCCCATTCCTCCATCTGCCTGAGCTACCTTCCACACCTCCTCTGCTGTCTTGCAGCTAGCACCATCACTGCCATTCCATGCTTTTTTCTTATGTTTCCCAGCAGTTTCCCAATGTTCTTCTTTGGTACTGTTCAGCAAGAGTAAATTGCAAATGCCTGGATCCTAAAGAATGCACTTACAGCAGCTCAGTGGTGGTGACTGAGCTGTGCAGACTTGACATGTAGGGATAATCAAATCACCAAGGATGGGTAAAACGAGTCTGTTTTGGCTGGCCCTGCCTACTACCTGCGCCTCTTGCTGCATTCCTATCTCTTCCACTTCTTACAGGGTTCCCACTTTCTCATTTCACTGATGCACTGCTACAGCAATAATTCCACCAAGCCCATACATCCCAAGCTTTACTCTCACATGAAGAGGAGATCTTGAACTTGAAATATCTCTGAAGACTTCTAGGACCATGGACTGGCAAGGCCTACAGCTGTGGCTCATCAACTCACAAGACCAATATGTAAATTTTGTGAGTGGCCAAGGAGCAGAGAGGGCAATGTATTTCAGCTGGCACTCTTAAACATTCTTGTGCCCAGCATCATAGAATAAACTGGGACAGGTACATTCATTACCCAACACAGTGTAATGAGAAGAGAAAAAAATGTTTTCTAACTTGCACACATCTTGTGGGCCGTTTTATACAGGTAAAGATAATGATACCACTAACATTCCACATTTAAACTGAAAGAGCAAGTTAAGAAAGTTTAACAAGAAAATCATTAACAGCAGGGATTGTTTCTGGTCACTATGGAGTTGATTTTCAGAACTGCCACAGGATAAATATCGACACATACAGGGATTTTCCTAATTACCTAAAGGGTTAGTCCTAAATCCTGTTGAAATCCACAATCCTTTCACCTGCTTAGCTAGACTAGATAATAAAACATTTTGTTGTATAAAATGCAGAACACAGACACTGGAAAAGTACATCAAGACATCTACTTGTATAATGGATAAACAAGTTATAGTCAATTTAAGCTTTAAATAAGTGCCTGTAATTACAAGTTTGATTTAAAATGGCTTTTCTTTTAAAATTAAAAAAAAAAAAAAATGCACTGGCTTTCAGCAGATGTATTCAATTATCTATGTCCGTATTCTCTGTTCTTTCAATTAGATATGCATGCAGCCTAAAGACAATACCAAATACTGTGGAAGAAATTCTGGCTGGCATTGTATTGTTGCAGTTGCATTTCCAGCAGGTGCTCCTGCGCACAGACATCCACAGGCAAGACAGAACCCTGTGCAGCTGCCAGGCTGACTAAGCACAGTTTACCATGTGAAACACTACTAGATATTCCATTAATCTAACAGTAATTTTAAGAGCAATTTAAGGATGATTTTATTAAAATAAAAGTTTTATTTTTAAAAAAATTTAATTACCATTGGTCCTGATGGCCCTTGGTCACCTGGATCTCCCAGGGAACCTGGTGTGCCAGAATTACCCTAAAAATAGAAATACAAGTTTCATTCTTTATAATTGTATGCACTGGTACCAAATTTCATCTGGGGAAAAAACTCTGTAATGATACTTTGAGTTGTATCCTGCATTTTCATAAAGACAGTCTACCACTCCTAAGAATTATCAACTACTAGCACTTCTGAAGATTTAGACCTACACTTTCTCAAGACTAATTTGGGCGTCCAAATTACGCCCATAAAAGATCAATGTGGTAACCAATTTAAAAACTTTTGATAAGAAACACTTTGGTTCTAAGGGTTTTACTTTTAGAACTCTCACAGAGTTAGAAGATTTATCATTCTTACTCTTCTACCCCTAATTCCTTTGGGTCCTTCAGCTCCTGGAATGCCCTGATCTCCTTCTTCTCCCTGAAAATAAATGAAATCCAGAATTTATTCAAAAGGAGAAGACGGACAGAAATACAGGCAGCCTCTTCCACATAAGAATAATGTAAAACAATACAAAAAGAAAGCAAACATGCCCATTTAGTAATACCTCTGGACCAGGATATCCTATGAATCCAGATTGTCCCTGTGAAAAGAAAGACAAAGACTTCATAAGAATCTAGGACTTTGTGATCTGCTTAGTGTTTGATGTCTTCAAACAAAAAACAATTTCAAAGTCATGCTCAGCTTTACAACACATGCGAGTAATAGAGGCTGCTACTCTGGTCTCAAATGACACCATTTTAGATTAATACCTTGTTCAGCTAAAGGAAGAGTATTTTAAGAATTTCCATCAGTTTCTAAATTTTCAAGAATATTCCATTTCTCAAGTAAGTGTTTTATCAAAACTTATTTATGCCTCCTAATAACATGCAGAGGAATTCCCATGTAGCATGTGAATTCAGATTCAGAACTCAGTGTTTGAATGTAGTTTCAAAATTTTCTACCACCCAGACTAAACAATGATACCATAATAGTTTCTTGTCTTACTAGAAGTCAATTCATCAACTATTTTCAGTGACTTCAGTTTCTAGTGTTCACCCATGAAATACATGGAAACTCTCACAGAAACCAATCGGAAGCGAAGTGTATCTTTCCTAAACATCAGAATTCACACTACTTAAGTATGTTCTTGTCCTCTTGCATATTACATATATGTAACCTGCCATCAAAGAAAATTGTTAGAGCTAAGAAGGTAAGAAAAGAGATTGGAACATAAGAAGTATCAAGAGCCATTTTACCAAAAAGCCATTTAATGAAAAGGAGTGCATCTATTGGAGAGGCTCCTAGAAAGCCTTTGACACCTTTTCTGCAGCTTTCTATGGCACTGTGGTTCTCCCACAGAAAGGGAGAGTTAAACAGATGGGCCTATCAATAATATTCACTGGACCCTTTCTGTTTCACAAGCAACAAGCCATGACTAGTGTTGCAATATTGCAAAAACTCTTTGAAAGGAGAACTGTTTCCAGAATCCTAACCACTTTGCTCATGGATGATCCACTGGTGCCATGATTTGACCTCATACTTTCTCTATACTTTTAATTTTGGCTGAATTTTTGTACAATTTTAGAGAAGAGGGCATTTCATTACTTTTTTTTTCAGCACTGTGAAGGGAATGCAATCCAGAGGTTAATCCTGCTGACTATAGGAGGAAAAGGAAAAATATTTCACAGGAAAAAGTGAGGATGTTTGGAGAGTATCACACCCACCTTGGTAGTTAGGGAATCCCTCCTCTGAAACAAGAAAAATTAAAAGAGCCCATGGTGGCTGGCCCACCAATACTTGCCAATAACAGTGTTCAGTCAGGCAGGTTGAAGTGGGAAGAAAGCACTTTGTACTGCAAGTACAATCCTCCACATATATGTACACACATCAGGGAAAGAATGAGTGGTCCTTCTATAGGATATCCTGTGGAAGAATGTCTCACAAGGATTGTGGCAATCCTGAGCCTCTCACTGGACCTTAGAAATGCACTTTGTATGTCTTACATTTCTTTTTAATCAAATATGGGTGGTCATGTTTGATAACACAGAAGAATGGAGACTGAGAGACTCTCTGACTTGAAGAACATACCTTTTGTCCTTTGCTTCCTTCAGGACCATAGGCGTCTCTGCCATCCATGCCCTGTGTAGGTTAAATATACTATCAGTTAGCTTTTAATAGAGGATTAGATTTATATCCTGCTTCATTTTGGAATAAAGATGTCCCATTACAATGAGGTGCCCATGCTGTTAAGACTGATGAAGTCAGACAAGCTATCAAAATACAATCTAAAAACACTAGCAAATGATGGCAAAAACTGTAGGGGGAAAACAAGGGTAGAGGTCATAGCTCCTTTCCACTGTGCGCCCTACCTTTATCATACTTTCTCTCTTCTAGAGAATTTGAGGGGAAAGATATTCTCTCTAGCCCACAAGAAATCTGGTGTCCATAAGGAAACTGAGAACCAAAGGTGAAATAATTTTAATTGTATCAAATAGAGAAAACAGAAGAGAATGAACATTACTGATTCCAATAGATAGGTAATAAAATACAGGGGTCCTGAATTAAGGCAGAAAGACTCACAGGAATGCCTCTCTGTCCAGGCAGCCCAGCTAAGCCCTTCTCTCCAGGGTCACCAGGTTCTCCCTGTTATAATTGAAACACAAAAGCCATTAGCTTGTCTCATTCAGGGGAATTCCTCTTTCTGAAATGCAAACCTGTCTGTTAAACTGAAGTGTGCCTATACATTTTACAGGCTACTTGATGCCAGGCAAAAGCATTCCATTACAGACCATGTTCCATGGACTGTTCCTGGTGGTAGAACTGGAAAGGACCTGGCAAATCAGAATATGCTGAGCATATATGCAGCATATATGCCCAAAGGCATTGTTCAATAAAACTCTCATTATAATAAAGAATAACAAGTAGGAAAAAAAAAAAAGTGGGATTTGGAAAAAATTATATTAATGGTAGCAGGACATATTCTGGGATTCTGCCAGCCTCAAGCACCTGTTGATAGCAAATGATATTTCTCAGGCAGGCAGTCTGTGTTGTGCTCTTAGCCCTCCTGCAGGGTTTCTTTTCTTCAGTCCCTTTTTTGTTTTCATTTTCTAACTGAACATTCTTCTAACAAATACTCTAATATTAAACAGCACAAAACCAGATGACAAAATGGAATGTATGATGGAAATTCCCATAAATCGTCCTGATTTTTGTCACTGTTTTAAAATATGTTTTCACACAGTAATTCTTTTCATGGCAGCACTTTGACCTTCTGATACCTCTCTGTCACTGGAGGTTACAACCCTTCAAAGAGTCAGAAAGGCCTAGCTGGCTGGTATTATTTGTGATTTTTAGATTCAAAGATGCAACAGCACCCAAACTGAGTTATTTTGATTAAAAAAACCTCACATATCAAAACACATAAATGAAAGGTAAGTAAGGAAAACATTTATTATAAGTAAGTGAACTCTAATGTGAACAACCTGTTAGTGTAAGCCTTTCTGTTTGACTTCATGTTTATTCAGTTCTTGTCAATATGTGCATTCCTCCAAAATAGACATCATAACAGTCAAGGTTCCTTGGACTGGTTTGGAACCTTTAGAAAAACAGGGCTAAAATAAGCAGCTATGCTTCTTTGATCTGAGAAGGTCAGATTGGACGTTAGGAAAAAGTTCTTCATCTACGGGTGAAGTCACTGATCCAGTGTTGGTCACTGGAACAGGCTCCCCAGGAAAGTGGTCACGGCACAAAGCCTGTCAGCCTTCAAGCAGCATCTGAATAATGCTCTTCATGGTTTAGTTTTAGGTGGTACTGCAAGAAGCTGGGAGTTGGACTCAATGATCCTCATGGAACCCTTCCAAGATGAGATATTTGATGATTCACTGGTGAGTGAATTTTCAATGGATTGGACAGACTCTAGGAACAAACTCAAGGGTCAATGCTGCCTTATTTCTGCTCCATTTTGTGAGAAGCCAGATCCCATTCAGAACCATTACCACAAGGGCAATTACAACAGTGGTCATGGCAACACTAAAAACTTCTTGGTAGAGTTCTGATATGCAAGATTACCCTAAGCACATCACTTGTCTTTGCCATGCAAGCTAAAAATTTCTTAAAATCTTAACATTCTGCACGTTTCACAGCATGGAACTAACTATTTGTTAGTCCATGCTACTTTGGTCAGAGTATTGAATGACTGACACTGTTAGATTGCTGCAATTAGACACTTTGAAAATCTTTACCTTTGCTCCTCTTGCACCTAATTTTCCAACAGAGCCAGGTGAACCAGGTGTCCCCAGGCTACCCTGTAATAAGAAGTACCAGTTAAAAGGTGCACAATGAAAAAAGCAAAAACTCACTGCACTCAAGGATTCATTGCCACTTTAAATTACTACAGAATCAATAAAAGTATTGGGCTTTTGAGGACCACAAGTAAGAGTTACTGGTCAGGCCATCATTCTACTTATTTCCTGTCATCTGTACAACTGCCATGAAATTCTCAAAATGTTATCAAGGATGACATAAATGTTATTTTCTATCTACATAGATACTTAGTGAATACATGCATATGTGCACAAAAATATTAATATACACAAATAATTAGTTATGTAAGCATGAGCATCATTACTTGACTGAAGCAGATGACCAAGGCTGACAGCATAGGACATTCCAGTCCTGAGTTACAATGGTGTAATTCCAGAACAAGAATCCTCAAAATCAACAGCATCACAAAAGTAAGAAGTGCAGCAGACAGTGCTCAATAGTTACAACCTCATCACACCCTAGCACTTGCTATTCACACACCTAAATTTATTTTCAAGGCTGTTATTTTATCCTGTGAGACTGCAAATCAGTTTTCTGAAGCATTACACCAAAAAGCCCTCGATTTCTATTTTCTTAAGCTTTTTAAAATAAGAACAACATCAACACTGAGAATTAAAAGCCCTAATGGGTTCAGCTGGAGTATATTATTCAAAGCTAACCAGAGGGCCTGGTATGCCTTGTGGTCCTGGAGGTCCTCTGATCCCTTGTGGTCCTCTTGGGCCCTGATGTAAAGAAACCATTGAAACAAAAGGTCAGTTCAATGTTGACAGATTTTCAATGACAATCATGTTGCTGCCATGACCAGAATCCCAGTGCCTTAATTTATAGGTGAAAATTGGCTAAGAGTTGCCTGTGTGAAGCACCTGAGATGGTCACTGCCTGCCAGCCTGATTCAGAGTTCCACTGAGGTGTCTAAGATACCAAGGGAGCCATAAGCAGCCTATTATAAACTAGGCACACTGTCTCCATCCTAAAATGTAAAGTTAAAAGCATCTTTAGAGTATCTAAGAGCACCTTTAAACTAGAAACTACCATAAGTCTACCATGATTATTCTCTTCAAATTTACCTAGCCATTTTTTTAAACACATAGCCTTTCTCATTGGTTTTGTCAATGAAATAGGTTTTATGTATTTTTTGCTAGTAATTTCTAATTAATTTGTTTTGAAGATATTGGCTTGATAATATCATGTAAGTTGGAGGTGTTGGCTAAATTACTTATTGTTTCTACTTATACTCCTCTTTCAATTTCACTAGAAGTTGCAACCATGTAACTTGTCACATTTAATTCCTCAGGGTTACAAGCGAGATTTTCCAAGGAGGAGTCTTACTCATGAAATTCATTAGCTGAAGTTATCAAAGCTTTCCAAAACAAAAACAAAAATACCAAGGATAACAATTTATTTTCTCCATACCTAATATAAAATCAACTCAGAATTTCTATTAGTTACCTGTGGGCCCGGAAGACCAGTTTCTCCTGAGTAACCTGTTTCTCCCAGATCTCCTTGCTCACCCTGCCAGAACAAAACCCAAGAAAACAACAACAAACACAGACAAACTAGTATCTCTTATTTGTACATGAAAATATAATTTTGTATCTGTGCAGAGTATCAATTGATAGAATGCTTTTCAATGCACTCAAACAGTTTTCAAACAGCTTCAAATTCCTGTTGAAGAAAACTCAAATA
The DNA here is from genome assembly GCA_013397295.1 of Polioptila caerulea. NCBI lineage: Eukaryota > Metazoa > Chordata > Aves > Passeriformes > Certhiidae > Polioptila > Polioptila caerulea. The sequence goes on along the minus strand of VYXF01008165.1, from coordinate 9,790 downwards.
AAAAGCAGAAGAGTAGCTTTCCTTTGGTTTTCTAGGGGATGTGATGAATGTAAAAGCTTCAGCAGAAGAGGTCAGTTTTATTTTGCTGAATACTTTTTACACTATGCCTCAGCAATATTTATGCATTACCCTTGTCCACTGCTGAGACCAGAAGTCATAAAGCCAGGCCACAAGGGCAGATCCTCTTTCCCCTTATCCATGGGTAATGGCTCTGAGGGGGAATAATGACTTCAGAATCACACTAGAATTAGGCCCCTTTTTACTCCCCATCTTTCACTCTGGTTATTCAGTGAGACAAATCAAATCTGCCTTGATGATGGAAAAAAAATTTCCAGCTCCCATCTCAATAAAGCTGCCATCTGAGGATGAGTCAGTTTAGCTGATGTCCATAAGAACATTGTTCTGAATTGAGTAAAATGGTGACAATTAGCATCAAGATATTACAGGCCTTGCAGACTCCCTTTCCTGGAAAAATCATAAACATATGTCTGAATGTTCTTGAGAAACAGATGGTTGTGGAAAGACTCTTTTGAGGAAAAATGAATTTAAAAGGCTGAACTTTCATTCTGCACCACATGAATGAAACAAAAGATAATAACAGAAAAATAAAGCCAAAAGCAAAATAGCATGTTAATTTATAGCCAAAGTAAGAACACTGTAAAATAGAACATCAGTAAGTATATGGTATCACCAGATGTAAAAAAAAAAATCGAGTGGAAATAGATTTCAACAAAAATAACTTTAACTAAAATAAAAATGGATACATATCTTAGGCACACTCTACTAAAATCCAAAACCAATTTAAAGTTTTCAGCTACTTAAATTTACTTTGAATCAAAACCCAGGAAAGTGGCTGTCCTTTTTTCTCCCCGGCATTTTCCTCTCTCTCTTGCCTTCTTTTAAGTTAATCTCCTTTCCCTCTTCACTATTTTGCTTTATTTCCAGCACACAGATTGCAGTGTTGTTCTTGTCTGTGACAAACACCTCTGACACCACACCACACCACATTTTCTATTCCTTCTGCCTGCTGACTACTTCTGACTGTTAAGAATGGCTAGCCGTGCTTCTTTATGTTGTTTTAACTATTTGAAAACATTAGTCTCCTTTTATCATAGAAAGGCACAGAAAATTGGAACTGCAAGTCCTGGGAGGAGTCCTTTTCAGAATATGGTGAACAACAATGTGTTCATGCTGACTGCAAGGCAAGTTAATTATTTTGTTGATGAGGATGTTATTCCAGTGCCTTTTATTAATAGCTAAACAATAGCTGTAACAATAAAACAAGCCCTTATATGTTAGGTGGGTGAATTCTGGTTCACTTTCTCTAATTTTTATTATTAGTCTCTGAGTACGTCACCACCACTATCTCTCTTATCTACCTGAAAGAGGAATTCTTCTTTATCCCATTTTGGCACAAAACCTTCCTCCTCCAGAGGGATTAGCCATATCCTATTTCCTTACCAGGCAGGACACTGTGGCCCACAGAAGGGCCCTTGGAGACCCCACAAACAGCAAGACTAAATAGATCTGCTTCCTGGCCCAGGGACATCAGGAGAGCTTCACAGTGAAGCTCTCGTATAACCTCTGCTGATAGAGCTACGCCCCATGGCAGCTTTGTAACATCCTGCCATGCAAGAGATCTCAGTGGAAGGACACAACACCCACAATCTCACCTAAGGATGGATGCCACTGTCATACTGCAGGGCTTACTGCTCCATCTTGCTGCTGCAGAGGATGTGGAAGACAGAAGTGTGTAATTCCCTTTGCCATTCACCTTTTACACCTTTTCAGTGAAGGATGTCTACATTACCTGTGTTTGATTATTGATTGGTACCTACCTTTCAATGCTCATAGACAAATGTTTTTTCTATATGCTTTTAGAAGTCAAAGCTGATCATCAAGTACTTGAATGAAAACAGTTTGAAAGTTCTCTGTTGCTGTGAGTTTCAGTAATTTCTCTTGTTCCCTGCCATTTTACAAAAAGGTGGCCTCATCACTGGCTGAGGGGGTTTCCGTGGAGATGAGGAGATTTGTCTCAACTAAGGTTCAATTAGTTGAAAAGGTTCAACTAACTCTGTAGTCTGTGAATTTACTAAACAAGTCGAACATTCTTATTTTCTAACCAGATAAAAGTTCTTGTGCTTGTTAGTACAAGCAAGATATATGGTATGGATCCATTTCCACTGACTTCAGTTTTGGTCCTGTTACAACCATAGCTTAGTTGGATTATTTCTTTTTGTTGGTACCTGACAGAATAATGCAAACATTCATGAGATATCAGCTGCAATCCAACAGGGAAAATAAATTTTTTAAAAGGAACAAAGTTTCATAATTACCTAAGAAATGGATTTCTGAGTGATCAAGCAAGGATTGGAATAATTAAGAGGCAGACTTGATGAATATTCTTTAATATTTTAACCTAAAATGTCTTCATAAACCCCAGACAAAATTTCTGAGATAGAAATAGGAAACAACTGCAAAATGCTCATATTCTTTCAAGTTATGCTAATCCTGGCAATAGCCAAAGCATGGTGCTTTCTCCCTGCTGGAAGACAGCATCAAAATCTTCCAGTATATTCCTATCTGCAATGCCTCAGTGAAAATTCTGGATTCTCAAAGTGAAATCCAAATTGGGGCTTTCAGAAACCAGGTGGGGACAGGGGTTTTGGCACACAGAACACATGTGTATTGCAAAACCCTGGGAAGCGACCAGACTGTAGTTTAGGGAACTTGTAGAACTCTCACTTCTGATTGACACTTCCCAGTGAAATATTAATGTAAATAATTCTAAATGTAAAAAATCTGCATTACCTGGCTGCCACATGGAGGAAAAAAGTAATAAAGGTATAGCAAAACCTTTCAACAGCAGAGGGACAGGAAGCCCAGAAATCAGAGACAAATCAAACACTGTGCTGCTAAAGAAATACTACTGCCATAAAAGACAGTCTTTTTCCTTCACTGAAATTTACATTCTATATTGCATCACTATGGTTATTCTTGCAATTATTTATTAACATTTTACACTTGGCCTACTCAAAATCCTGGTTGGCACTTTTATTCAAGAGCTACAACTCTACCCACTGCCCAGACTCTAACACACAGCAGGACTTCAAGATATATTCCACCCTGTTTGTACAGACAATGTTGTACACAAAATTGTAATGTTTCCTTGGGTTTATATGCACTAAGATAATGGGGGAAATGCTGTATCTTGGCATATACCATCTTCCTTATCTGTGTTAGCAACTTGGCATAGAGATTGGCTCAAATGGGAACCACTTGTGCTAAAGTAAGGTTTTCTAGAATGATTATGTAACCTAACCTAGAATTTAATTTTTACTTCCACTAACCCACCCTTGAATATAGCTGCTTTTAGATTTGCTTTGGTAACTGTATTTTGTAATTGATACCCCAGGACAAAAAAGTTTTCTTTTCCAAGAACATTATCTGAATCATCATTTAAGAGAATTGCAGTGGTATCTTTACTAATAACATCTCAGGAAAGTTTTCTTTCATTGTGACTCTGTGGGGTATAAGTCTAGGAAAACCAGGGCTGCCACCTAACAATGAGAAAGATTTTATCATCTCTCAATAACATGAGAGATTTTTCTACCAGAGGATCTTCCTGGAATGATCAGTCAGAATGCAGTGGGTTTGACCTACTCTGTACATCCTATATTCTTCTAGATACTGACTTGGGAAAATATCACCAAAATCTTGATTTTGTTATATGCTTGAGCCAATTGTCAGAATTGCAGTTAACACTGTTTCTTTTGAGCAAAGCACTGTGTAGAATTTGCCCTAATTTTATCTGTGCTGCACACGTGTATCATGCATATCTCTGTGCATGCAGCAAAGGAGGAAAAAACTGTCAGGCTTTGCAGCCTGACTACTCATTTCTGTCATCTTTAGTGACAGTCTTTTCTCTAGCTGCGTTCCTGTACTTGCCCTAATAATAAAAGTAACTGTCCTTTTCTTTTGCTGAAAACTCCCTTCCAATTCTAAATCCTTCAAGTCAGGAGGGTCTCACTACATCCACCTGAGATTCAAAGGCTGCTTTGGCTTGAAATAGACTTTTAATTGTTAAACACTCGAGTCTTGGCTCACAAAGAAATTTTTCCCTTAAGAGGAGCAAACATTGAGGCTGGACATGTAGCTGCATATAAATAGGTAGCAGCAGTGTCAGCCACTCACCTTTATACCTGGAGGGCCTCTTCGACCTGCTGCACCCTAGGAAAGGAGTAGCATGAGAAATTACATACAGAATACTGAGAAATATGTGAAACAGCAGTTTATCATAAAACACATTATACATACAATAAATACATCTTAAAGAAAGCAGAGATTATTTCTACAGAAAGATTTAAGGTTAAAAAAATGAGGGAAAGGTGGATTTGGGACAGAAATTCTTTCACAAGTAAGTCTTTCCAAAAAGAAAAAAGATTTTAGATCCTCAATGAGTACAGAGAGAAGACATTTCAACAAAATTCTGGAAAACATCTTCCCAGTCAGCTGCCCTTTGGCTAAAATAAAGAGAACAAAAGCCCTCTTCTCTCCCTGTGAGCCCAGAGGTTTGCACCACTTCCTGCTGCACACTACTCAGCAGCCCTAGTGAATGCTACTGCTAAACCTCACATCACCAGAGGCCGTTAGGATGTTTTTACAGCCTGACTGAGGAGTGATCATGCCAGACTTTGGCATTAGGTGCCATTCTGACAGACTAGAAGAGTGGCCTTCACAATTTCCAGTCTCCAGTGAACCAAAAAAGAGTAGCTCAGCTGCCAGTGAGCTTACCTATCTGCTTGAACAGACATAGAAAACTTGTAGTCATGGGCAGAAAGAAGAGGTAGATTCATCTTGGGTGGAATTGTGAAGCAATTAAGGTTCATAGAAAAAGAAATTGAGTTTAAGGCATGTGGCTTCATGTGAATCAGACCTGAAATTAACAGGAATGCGAATTCCTGATTTTAAAGAGAAGAAAACACATTGCAATATACATAAGCTACTTAATTTAAGCCAAATACGTTTCACTATGAAAACTTCAGAAGATTTTTGTTCCTTCTTCTTGAAGAAGTTTGAAGGGTGGGATAACAGGAAGAATATAAAAATGGGATTTTCTGGGGAAATCCCTCTGTATCTGTAATCAATTATTTCCACCCCACATTGATTGCTACTCTTACATCTAGGCCAGCATCACCCTGCTCTCCTTGGAGTCCACGTGGGCCTGGGTCTCCCTGCAAAACAAAGTAGTGATCAAGCTCTTTAAATACTCTTTCCTTTTCCTTGCACATGCCTTTTCCTTCATGCATTTTCTTTGTTTCTTCTTCTAAGTATGTTTATTGCAATCAGTTGTGTCATACTTATGTTGATTCTTGCTTTCTGCAAATCTTTTATATTCAAAAATATAAAGACAGATCATGTCTGCTTTGGATTTCCAATTATTAACAGCCAATACTAAGTAAAGGATTCCATGAAATCATTCTTGTTGACTTCAGTCTTTCAGTTAGACTACTTAAGATTGTATTTGCTTCCAAAGAGTCATCAAAACCCAGTTATTCTCCAAAAAGTAACCCTCAGAGGTTTTCTACTGCTTTCCACACAATCTACATAGACATATATGAATGCATACAATCCTACTAGTTCAGAGAGAATCAGACTTCTAAAATAGTGGATTTTTCTCATGTGTTTGCCATCCTCTTAAACTTTCATTTACCATCATTTTTATGCTACTGTCCAACTACTTATCAGCTTTGCTTATTCTTTTCAAACAAATTATAATGGTAATGCAAGCCAAGCTTTTGTTATGCTTCCTTCCCTGCAGTTTTGCTAAAACACCTGTTAAAAACTCAAACATCACTATATAAGCATATACCCCAGCTCTTATATTCTATTTATAGATCACAATGGAGTTTACCCACCACCCTGAGGCAATAGCAGTTCCATAACAAAATGTGTATAGCCTTTTGATACCCTGTGCATTTTTTCCAACATGATTTTTAACAGTATCCTTACAACCCATTACTAGAAGCCTCTCAGGTTGCTGACACAAATCTGTGGTAGAATAATGTATTTATATTAAATCCATATTTCCCCTTAGTTCTCTATTATGAGACTATATCCATTGTGTTTGTAAACATTTTTAAACCTTTTTTTTTTTTTTTTTTTAACTGCATCAAGCATCTCCTCAAGATTTCCATGTTGATACTAAAAGTAAAATGCAAACAAGCAAAAACCTCCTTGGTCACTGGACAGCCAATAGGAGTTAGCAATTACACAAATTGTCTCCCCATAAAATAGAACAACTTGCTTACCTGTGGTGCTAGGTTTCCCTTTTCACCCTTAGGACCAGTAACATCATTGTTAGCCCCAGGATCTCCCTGAAAAAGATCAATGGAAAACTCAGCATTTTCAGTTGCACGTCTTTATTACTTTGACTGCAGAGGCAGGATACAGAAATAGAATTAATTAGATTTGTAATTGCAGACAGCAAGAAATAAAGAGGCTATTTTAAATGAAGATGCTTGTAAGAACGTGATATAGGAAGCTCTGCAAAGTCCAAGAAGTTCTTTTTCACAGAGATTAAAACCAAAATTACTAATGGGCAACAAATTAAACTGAAAATGTGAAACTGTTCCGGTTGATTTGATACAGTTAATTGAGTTCAGATCATGAGTTTCAGACGAGGGGTTACACTAGAATGGAGTTCCATTTAGCCACTTAATGCTAGATAAAGTGAAATCCTGATCATTCAAGGAGGCAAATTACCAGCACACCTGAGCATATTTTTTTTTTTCCAAAATAAGCTTTAAAGACAGGAGTCAGCACAATACATGTCTGTTTGGAACAAAGTCTTTGAAATCTACATGAAAAGACAAAATTGCATCTTTTCAAGACAAGAATTGTGGTGTCTACACTGGAATTTTAGTCCTCAGGGAGTGCATTTATGGAGGTCTCTAGAGCATGCAAGGAAAAAATGTGAACATGAAGGAGTAACTTGCCCTTGCATCATTATAAATTGCTAGCCAAGAGTCAGTGCATAGGGTTTTCAAGGGATCCAGAATTCCTCTGTAGGGTGGGAACCAACAGGGAAGACTGACCTAGTCCACCTGCTCTTTTCACCAGACCATCTGGTCTAGAATGAGGTGTCCCTGCCCATGGCAGGGGGTGTGGAACTAAATAGTTGATCTTTAAGGCCCCTGTCAGCCCAAGGCATTCTATGATAAGCAGTTCCAAACGAAGTCATGTTTCCTTCGGTGAAAACAAACAAACAAACAAAAAAAATCATAAACAAGCAGGAGACTTGAGGCTTAAACACCTGCTTCCAAGCAACACATCTAAACACCTCAGTCCATCTACATCTAAAGAGTTCAGAACTCCTAGAATATTCTTCTTGCAGAGTACTGCATTTTCTAGGACTGTGAAAAACTCCTCAAATCACATATATTTCATACATCTCCATCACAAAATCAAGGTGCAAATCAGTGAAATATAATAAAAATAAAGGAGTGCACTTACATGATCTCCTCTTAGACCAGATTCTCCTCGTTCACCTGGTTCTCCTCTGGGGCCTTTTCTGCCCTAAATTCATAAAAAGAGCAAAAACAATTCAGGTACAAGTATAAATAGTATCTGGGCAGCAGAGGGTCAGATCTGTTGAAGTCAGTGGAGCTACACTGATTTAGAGCAGGAGTGACAGCAATATTAGAGAACAGGCAGCTATTAAAAACAACTCACAGGCAGTATGGACAGCATTACACTTTGGAAAGATGGTTCCATAGAATTTAAACATTACTCTAAGGGATACTTCACCCATTTCCCTCTGCTGCCCTTCTCTCCAGAAGGTCCAGGAAATCCACATTCTCCCTAGACTCAGAAAGGGGAGAGAAAGAAATAAAAATAATGTTTGTCTTCCTGTTAAATCAGGTTCTCAAGTTTTTTCTGGCAGAATGCAGCTTCAATCAGATATACAATTCTAAATACCCAACAACAGAACTTCTGTTCAGCGTTAAAGCCCATTCAAGGCACAAAATCTGTGCCTTTGAACCCTGAGGTTGGTGTCTTTAATAGCACTGCACATTTAAAGCAATGTTTACCTGCTCTCCATCAGTGCCATCAAATCCGCTCTCACCAAGTTCACCCTGTGGCAATAATGAAAAAAAGAGGCCAATTAGCATTACTCCACTTGTCTCTTTGGCAAAGAAAGAAGTGTTCGCCCGGCATTTGGAAACTTTAATAAAATCTGTGGGTTTAATAATTAGTAAGAATAATTAAGAATAATAACTATAAATTTTGATTACTAATTCATATTTTTAATGAATTACTGATGTCTAAAACAACTAACTGTTAAGGACACTTAATAAGAAAAACAGTTATTTAAATTATAGATTCCCATCAAGATTTGATTTCTGCTTTTCCTTTTTTTAGCTTTCAAATCTTTTCCCAACTGCAGCAACTTCAAAATCCAAACATATTCCAAAATAAACTACTAGTATTTGATCTACCATGCTGATAACACTGTAATTCTGATTTCAATCATCATATGTGTTTGTACTGTGCTTTTTTGCTTTTTTACATAGTTTCATAACATGAACAGTGGACTGACAAACCAGAAAGAATAACCATGATTAAAAAATAATTACAGAAGACTGATCTTAGACTTTAGGATTTTTAAAGAAACTTAACTCTTTCAGCAAGAGTACATAAATACCAGTGCTACATACCTATCAGCCACCTTCCCTTTCAAATTCACATTGTTTTTCTCTTCCCTTTGCCCACAAAAATTATACACCACATTGCAAACATTTATGGAAGTCATTTTCTCACAAAATACCCATCCCAGACTGTGGTGGGTCTATTTCTGCTGTGAGATAGGATTAGAAGAAGAGCAAAGCAGGCTCAAACTTTGAAAAGTATAAAGAAAATTTCATTAATAGTATTAAAGAAGAATAGTAAGAATCAGAATAAAACCCACAGAACACTTTTCCTCCTCGTTCCACACCTTTTTCTTTCCACTAACAATGTACAGAAAACAACACACACGATTCTCAGTCAGTTTTCCACCTCTGGAAAAATCTTTGTTCAGTTTACCTAAGGAGAGGAGCATCTCTTGTTCTGCTATAGAGAATTCTCCACAAGAAAACAGTTCTCTTGTGGCTTCAATTTCCACAAACAACAGCCACCTGGGAATCTGTATTCGTGAAGTTCCTCCCATCTTTCACAGTCTTCCCACAGCTGTGCTTCTGGGCCATGTCAACTTATGGGGTATTATTTTAAGGATGAACTGTTCAAAAGCAAAGGTTCTCTTCATGTATCTCTAAAATCATCCTCATCTCCAGGAACAGAGGTTCTCTTCTTCTTCTCCCCTTGAGGCAAAGGGTTTTCATCACTCTTATTTCTCTCTGTTAAAACTTTTTATGGGATCACAGCTACTTTAATTTCTGCTTACTCAGCATGGATACCTTTGCTCAGGTCTACAATTTGAACATTTCACTTCCCCATACTTTTTCCACAATTTAAAGGGGCTATTCAAGTATATCATAGTCCATTACCATGGCTTACAAGAGAAATTCAGCCTAAAAACAAGGTATCTCCTTATACTTCTTTCATCTGGGATTTGACTCTTTCTTACTCACTTCAGCGTCACCATGTTGTCCTCTACGTGCCTTCACTCTGTCCTTTTCTCTCACTCAGGAGAGGATTGAGATCTGTAGGTCTCATCTGTGCACTGAACTCAGGCTGGAAACAAAGAGCTATTGCCCAGGGGTTTTTGTCTTAAAAATGTGTGTTCACA
>VYXF01008164.1:356606-377371 GCA_013397295.1 Polioptila caerulea | reverse complement strand
AGACAGCCCGCCCACAGCTGGCACACCCCTGGCACAGCCGGCACAGCCAGCACAGCGGGCAGGAAGGCTGCACACAGCTGGCACACACCTGGCACAGCCGGCACAGCCAGCACAGCCCGCAGGAAGGCCCCTCAGCCACGCAGGGCCCCGGGCGCTGCCTCGCACAGCCCAGCCAGGCTCGCCCAGGCCCGGCACACGCAGAGCCCGGGCAGTGACCGCTCCCTGCAGCAGCGGGTCCCTGCTGCTCGGGGACCTCACGGCCACCAAAGCTGCTCATGAGGAGACAGGGAGAACACCCGAGCTGAACCTAACTCCAAGATCACTGCTTCAGTTTGAAGGCAGCAGGAAACCACCCCTGGAGCCTGATCCCCGCCCCAGGGACGAGCACTGCCCTCCCTGCACCGCACTGACATGACCTGTTCCACAGGGGATGTGCCTCTTGTCAGAAGCAAGAGTGACAACAGCTTTGCTCTTCTCCCAGAGTTTTCTATTTGCTCTGCATGGTCCTACAATGTACCTAAACTACTGCATAAAGAAAAACCCTCACAGTCCCACTATTTCATAGTCTAGCCTAAGTGTAAAACATCTTTTTTTAAAACAACTATATTCCTCTAAAACAGTAAGTGCACAGAGACAGGCATTTTAAACAAGTACTTCTTATTTATTCACAATTTAGATAAAGTTTAAGGAAAGACAAAAGAAATACAAAGGACAACATTAAAATGAAAAGGAATTTTAGTGACTGAAGTGAGTTTCTACAGCCAGTGCTCTCCACACATTCCCAAAGATTATCCAAACACTGCAGATGCAGATTTCAAATCAATCCCATAACAAACTGCTATGACTATTCCCTTTGAAATCAAACTGGGAATGGAAGTTAGCCACCTTTATCTATGGGTACACAAACCATCAAATTCTTCAGTTTCAGCTTAAAGCCACACATCTTGTAAAAGATGGAATCTGCAATACAATTTCAAGCAGCTTTTTCACTTTGTCTGAGCTCTGCTATAAAAAAGTCAGTGTCAACCTTCTGCATAACAAACCAGCTTTTGATCTTGCTTGTGGAGCCTGTGCAGTTCAGAGCAGACTCACGCTTGCAGCTTGGAGGTATCCTTGGAGGTACTGCAGTGCTTCTGCGTTCAGGCTGGTGCTCAGCATGGACAGCACCTGAGAGCACAGGGTGGAGCAGAGGTGTCAGCCAGAGAAACACGAACCCCCCGCTGCCTCCTGCCATCACACACAGCTCAAAGTCACACAGAGCAGCAGTTTTCCACAGGGAAAGCAGCTGATCTCCCAGGCAATCTTACTTACCAAAATCTTGGGCAAAACAAAGATGCTATGGGCTAAGAGTTAACTGTACACTCACCTTGTCTAATTTTGTACGAGCTGCCTGAATTCCCCAAGTACGTGCAACCAATTGAACTCGAGACACGTATTAGTTATAGACCATCAAGTCTGTGAATCTTCTTTTTAAAAATGGCATATTTAAGCTTATTGCAAAATTAAGTGCTGTGAAAGTAAGGCCCTTCTAAGGCTCCTAAGGAAAAACCTTACAAAAGCTATATTCCAATAAAGAATAAAACACAGCACAATCTGGCATTCTAGTACTGACCTGCTTCATTTTGCCTATTATCAAACATTAGCAAAGAAACCCATTCTCACAAAGGCATTTCTTCTCTGCAGAATGCAGCATGCAAGTGCACAAGTCACCTACCCTGCCTGGGCACGCTGTAGACAGTTTGTGGAGAGACTGTGCCAGATGGATTCTAGGATTGTTCACCATTTGACCTACAGGATCGTGTTCTTTCTTCCCAGCAAAGGCTAGCTGGGAGAATGCAGTCTGATAGCCTGGAGTATCTTCTATGTCAATGAAGTGTTCCTCGTCAGGGATCGTGTCATCCTCAGGCAGCTCAAAGAGGCCAATGAGGGCCTGCAGCAAAGGAATCCTAGGAACAAAGAGGGGAGGGCAAAATTGGAGTGCTTCAAATGTTAGGACAGGGTGTATTTTACAAGGATGCTCAAATTATTTGGAACCCTTTAAAGAGCAATGATCTTCCAGATCACAACTTTTCTCTAAGTACATTAAAAAAAATTCTAGTTCAGGGATCTAATCTGGGACCCAGTGATTGTCATCAAATTCAAATTCTGGCATGCTAGACTGCTGGACTGGCTGACAATCAAACTTCTCTGGTAGCTTTCCCCAAAATTCTACTCTCAAGCTAAGATATTACAGTTTCCCTGTCAGGTTATCTGCTCAGGTCTCCTGACTAGAAGAGTTGTAAATCAAAATTGGGCCTAGCTTTTCAGAAAGAATACAAGCTGGAGGAAAGCAGTGTATTTCCCTAAATGCAGTTCCAGCTAGCCAAATCCGTGCTATCTCCATCCAAAACATCTCAAACCAGTTCTGCCATCCTCTTTGAAAATACAGTTTCATTTGTTGAGAAACAGAAGCAGTATGAAAGGCCTGAAACAGCCTTGTGGGCCCAAGGAGATCACAAAGGAGTTTCCTTCAAGGATGTATTTTAGTCTGACCTCACATTTTCAGTAACTCAAACAGCCTCACTAGCACAACCTGAAGAAGTGTGATACCTACCACAGCTTGGTGTACTCAGTGTCCATCATGGGAGGACATTCTGTTAATATTTTTGTAATGCCAACAGCACAGATTTTCTTTTCAACTTGTCCAGACACTTTCTGGATTTCAGGAATTATAATTTTCTCCAACACCATTCCAAACATCCTATAGTGGCATTGAGAGAAGTATTAGAAAGCCTTATCAGCCTTATGGTGACAGAAGAGAACCAGAAACAATATGAATCACTAGGAAATAGAGACAACTAGATAATTTGTTAAGATACTGCCCTATTGCAGTAGACATTTGCACATACAAACTTTTCACAAAGGTTAACAACTAAAAACATCCATCTTTCCTTTTTATAATCTTCTTAGATTAGTACCTTGAAATATCAGTGCAGAACTGTGGTCAGAAATTCAAAAAAAAGAACAAATAAATGAACCACATTAAGAGAAACATTTGGTCAAATTACTGATAAATGTAGTCTGATAGTCTAGCTAACCAAACAATTCTCTCTTACTTCTAAAGATAAAAATAACACAGCAGTATTAAATGTAACCCAAATAAACAAAACATACTAACTTTGGCTGTATGCTGTCAAATATTTCTTGCAGAGCTAATGCCCCATATCTTACACAATACAAGTTAATGAAGACAAGGAAACCTGTAACAAGAAAAAAGTCAAAGTAAAAAAACACATGAAAACAAAAGAACTTTAAAAGCTTTAGAGTCAGCAGCAAAATACATTCCAGTAAGTTTTTCAAGGGGACAGAAATGGCAGTCTTTATACATGTTCAGTTTAAGTGAAGTACATGAACTTGCTACCTTGAAATTTGCCTAAAAACTGATCTTTTCACGTACCACGACACAATAACAAGGTGAGACAACAACAAGACAAGAGTCATTCCCCTTTCCCCTTACAGCAGTTATAAAAGGCATCAGAAAAGCCATTTGCAATTTTTATCAGATCAAGAACCACAGAAACACCTCCAAAAACTCTCCTTTGAGCAGAAAACTTCACACAATGCAGAATCAAGGTGAGGTATGAGCCCCTTTGCACAGATGCACTATATTAATAGCACCACTTCAACTTTGTGGAATACCATTGTAGGCAACCCTATCATTCTTGTTCCTATCAGGTGTCATTAACCAAATGTTATAGGATTATGGACACGGCATAATTTGTGTAGTGATAGTATCATTAAAATAATTTAGTAAGTATGACAACCTTCTTGTGACAGCATGAATAACCAGAATACGTATTTCAATAATCGTCACAGCTTTGCCAGTATAACATACAACCTTCTCAATAAATTGAGTCCTACTAAAGCTAAAATGACACAAAAGCATGGAGTATTTCACGGTACTAACACACAACTACAGGTAACTTTAGAACGTGTGGTCACTACTGCTGTGCTGCACGAGAGGGAAAGTTTGCTGCTATTGGTTGGAGATTAAATGGAGAGTTTCAGATAGTGACATCACACACTAGGGAAGGAAGAGAAATAAGCAAGTCTTGTCCATTATTTTAATTCCATTCCCTCAATTTTCGTGAAGTAAGTGTCACCTGCTATGGTGACTGCTGCATATACCCCTCCTGATGACAAATAATTTGGAGCAAGTCCTTGGAGTCACCACTGTCCCTCAGTCCGCGTATCCACGGGGCGTGACAGGACCCTTGATCTGTGCAGCTGCACCTCTGAACTGCTGCTGTCAGCAGAGCTTTCCACAGAGAAGGAACTTACTTTTGATAAATTTTGTTGTTTTGGAATTTTGAAGTCTTTGGAATAGCAGAATGAAGATCTGTTTCCTGTACTGGTCAACTGATTCACTGTAAATTTAAAAGGATAGTTATATTCGATTCGCACTAGGATTTTACTGATGCCACTTTACAGAAAACATGTATAGAATTGTTCAAGTCTATTTGACTGAAAAATGTGATGTTTTCAGTTGTTAAAAATTAACATTTGGCATGTTTACACACTTCATAATTAAAGTCTACAGAAGTTAGCTTTAAATGTAATTTCAGCTCATACTCACGGAGGCATATGCTCGATGATACTGTTTAGAAGATAGAACCCTTGATGATCATTAGCTTTAGAGGCAATCAACTTCTGGAACACACCTAACAATCCAGGCTGCAAGAAAAGCAGATATAAAACCCTAGACAACAATTCTTCATATGTCACCTACCAGAAACTGACCATTGCCACCTAAGGCACATGCCAAGGCAAAAGCCTTCATAAGCTACGCCAGGATTCAGTTTTTGTGGGTCAGTCACATTTTGGCTGCTTCTCACTCACTCTTCTCAAGACTGTTCTGAACAGAACCTGAGAGTTCTCATTATCCACATGTTTAACCTGAGGCAAACAAGACAGGAGAACTGTGGAAACTTATTTGATTGCAAGAACTAAGAGAAGGAATTTTTCATCTCAGTTGACAAATGCATGATAGCCTAGAATTCATCTTAACCACGAAACGGAAAGGCACCCAAAAAGCTCCATTCGGAGTATTAGTTTGTCTTTGTATGTAGGCACCAAATTCTGCCCAAAGCCAGCCGTGTGCTGCAGTTGCTCCCCATCTGCCACCTCAGAGCACCTTGTCTCCAGGCCAGCGCCCCGGCCCTGCCCCGGCACTCACGATTTTGTCGGCGGCGGCGCTGGCGATGGTGCTGGCTCCTCGCTCCAGGTAAGCCTGCAGGAGCCTGACCAGAGGGGGAATGTTTCCTGTCCTCTCCCAGAGAACTGGCTGCAGCAGATGGGGAAACAGTGCCATATAGGATGATGGGATTTCATTTTTATGCATTTCTAGAAGTAGGGACATCACTTGAAACACATAGGGAATGAACTCTGGAAGGGAAATGATGACATTTACAAAGTCAGACAACATGGTCACTGTCAGTTCCCAGAAACCACATATCTATGGATTGAACCCACAATTTTATGATATTATCACAAAGATTTCAATGAATAAAACTCTGAAGAAACATATCTTCTCAAATGTAATATTCCAAAAATCAGCAAGCATTGAATATATACACTTTCTATTTCCTCTACCCGTCAATGTTTCAGAACATAAAAAACCAAACTACTAGAAACAAGGTAATAGAATTAAGAATAATATTAAGAGGCCTTGGAGTAGTGATTACTAGGTATTTTAAAAATGCAATTTAAAATAAGTGAATGCTGTTGACGTACCCTATGGAACAATCTAAACACCTTCAGACTGTGAAAATGTTCTCTCTCCCCTTGAATTTCCTGTGCTACAAAAAATCTGCCATAAGGTAAATCCTAGCAGCCAACCCCAGAGGAGAGAGCAAAGGCACTCACTGACTGTCCTCACCTTGCACATCATTCTGCAGGATCTCTGTGAACACCAGGAACAAAGCCTCCTCAAAGCTCCCCACCGCCTCTGGGTTTGCCTTGCACGTTATCCTTATTGACAAGCAGATTGACTCAAACATGTAATGGTTAAAGTGAGGTTTGCTGGGATTCTGAAAACAAATTAGAAACAGATACATCCCCCAAACTTCCAAACAAGTCACTTACTTTGCTAAATACGTTTTTTATTTCAACTGAAGACTAAAGTAGCATTTTAGACTAGGGATACTTGTAACTTATGTATTAATATGCTTATGAAATTAATTCCATAGATAAACGCAAACATGAAGACCTCTCAGGCATAAAGGAGAGGGTTTTTTTGCAGCAAGTGTTTTTCAGAAGCTGTATATAAACTGGCAAACAGTTAAAATATCACAGAACAAAAAGCAGAAAAAGATTATTTTTCAATCTTCTAGGTGTCCATTCAATTCTCTATTGAATACTCCTTATAAGCTGCAGCTGAGTTTAAACTGTACACAGAAGCAGTTTTCTGGACAGTTGATGAAGGTATTCTAAGGCATTCCCTAGTGTCAATGGTCAAGAACTTGGCAGATTTAAATAAAATCTAAGAGAATTTTACCTACCAAAAGCAGAAGGGTAATTTATTTAATTAAATCCCACATTTCAATGCCAATTATTATTAGCTTCAGAAGTTTCATGGGCAAAGAATACAAGAGATGTGATAAAACCAGATTACTGTATTGGTGGCCTCTGCACAAGCAAGCATTTATACAACAAACTAGCATTACAGAAAGAGTTCACATGCTGCTTCTAAATTTCAGATGAGAGCAGGGAGAATGATCTATGTCCTAAAAGGAAGGCAGTACCTCACTAGAATGCTGCTTCATTGTGTCAGAAAATATTGAACTATTTAGAGTATTCTAACAGACCACCACCACCAAGGTATGCATAAGTCCTCAGCAAGACTGCTCTAAAAGGTAAAAGGTGACCCTTTTGCTCTGTTTCTTTACCTTACTGACAGCCAGCAGTTTCTGTGTGAGCTGTGTGATGACAGAAGGGATGTATGGAATTATGGACTCCTGTAGCAGAGAAAAACTCCTCATGATGGCTGCAAATAAATGGAAAATTTTAGCTTCTGAAGACAAAATACACTTCTGCCACTGAACATATGCCTAAATCCTTTACCTTTTACTGTTAAAGTAGGATCCCAAGGAATTAGGTACAGAACAAAAGAGCACCTGCTGCAAGAACATTCAATCTATAATCATGACAAAGCACAAAACAAAGGCTCCTTATTCCCATTCTACAGATGAACACAGGAGATTAAGTAACCTTACAAAGGCCATCACTTGTCCTGGGCAAGTCTCAGATCCCAGCATCCTCTCAGCCATCCATGATCAGATCTATCCCCTCACTAGCCATGACCACATCTCCTCCCCATGACCAGACTGCTCCCTGACACTGTCCACGTAGCTGTCCTGACTACAAGGCTGCCATTGGAGAAATCATTTCCCACTGTGCCATTATGCTTAGTGTTCTCTTTGGTACCATAACTTTAGTCAAAGATGACTTGGGAGAGCCTGATAAGTAACTGCAGGCTCTTCAACACATTTGCATAGAGTAGGTTTTGCAAATAAAAATGTCAGCAACCTGTAACTGTAAGCCTTTACCTCAAGTTAACCAGGCAAAATACAATCTTACATTGCAGGACTCATTAGGCATTTACCTTTCATAATGTATTCATTTTCAGATGAGCCAGGAAGAGTCAGAGCTTTGAAAAGGTTTGTTAACAGCACTTCTACAAACGGTGCCATTTCTGCAGCTGTAATGCTGTGAAGTGAAACACAGCTCTTTAATGATGAAAGAGAGTCAAAACCCCAAGCCATATACAATAATACCATAATATATGACACAAAGGATCCCCTTAATACCTGGGATGGTATTTCCCATCCTTAATACACAAAATCTATGTAGCAATGAATTTATTTCAGCTTGAAAACTTACAGGGTAGCATTATTTGTCCCTCTCATGGTAAACAGTCTTTCAAGAGCATGGGCTGCGTAGGTATGGACCACAATACTTTCTGCTTGGAGATGATTAATTAAGAGAGGAATAGACACCAGCAGTTGTTCTTTTGGTACCTACAAAGTATAGCAACAAATCATAAGTACGTTAAAAAATACAGATGGTTCAACTCCAGAGCACAAGCAAGCTCATCAGAGCCTGGCACTGGGAGTATCTTGGGAGGCTCCTCCCGTTGCTCCTTCACACCTTGACAACCAGGAGGGACCTACTTCTGTCACTGCTCGTCCATTTGCCCTGAATCCAATGGCACATTGCATCAGCAGTAACTGCAGATAACCCTCAGGTATGTTTCCCTTTCCATTTTACTTAGTCTTAATAGGTAATTAAAAATATCAAGGTTTAAAAAAACAAAGCCACAGACATTTCATAAGAAATGAATAAAGGTAATCTAGAATTTAGAATAATATGCAACATATTTTCTCACCCCATCTCACAAATCAGAAAAGATGCAGGACAAAACTGCTGTACTCTGTAACAACTACTGCAATGATACAAGCAAGCAAGGGTATTTGGACTAACACTGACTTGGAAACGTCTGAGTGTGTCACAGAATTAAGCAGCTAAGATATTCAGTGTTCCCACAGCATATGGACAGCATATAGACTACATGTTAATTGGATATTTATAACAATATCATTTACTTTCCAAACTAAAAATTCAACATGAAGTGTTGTATGACTATCAAACACCTGTTGGGTTAGCATATGGCTAAGTGTGATAAATTAGGCTTGGCAAGTATAAAGTAACAACTTACAATATGTTTTTCCGTAAGAGTAAAAGAAAAACTTACTTGGTTTCTAAAAATCATGATATATTTGATACCATCTGCTTTTAGCACAGGGAATTCATTCACTGAAATAGAAAAATATGCAAACTTCGTTGATACTTCTCATACAAATGTGATTACTGAACATGTACTATATATACAGGTGACACTGGACACTAAGTAATAATTTTCCCCTGCAGAAAATAATACAGACAATGTTTTTCTACATTTCTTATCTCCTGCACTTTGGTATGGGCACTGTTAGATTATCAGTTTTAGGTACAAATCACACCCCACTACCATTAAAAGTACAGTCCAGCTCAGATGAAATTTAATCTTCTGGTTTCAATTTTAGCTGCCTTCAATTACACATTTTGAGATAACCCACTATGCTTCAGATACAGTAAGATAATTGTTGAAGTATAAAATAAACTATGTGGTTTAAATCTAGACACCCACAACCTCATCAATAGGGGCTGTACAGGTCACGACCTGACCTCAGAACTTCAACTTCTCAGGGTTTTGTCTGCACAGAAGTTTACCACGAGCTCAAATACAGAAACCACATTGCTTTGGTTTAGCAAGTTTAAGCACGTAGCTGATAGCAACCATGTGAATACATGCCCTGATCTAGCAGAGAGCAGGCAGTAAGGTGCCAACCCACCTGGCTGCAACAGTTCCTTCACTGCTGGCCAAACAAAACTGAAATACTCTGTGCCAGGTGACAACAGCCCCTCTCAGAGATTATGCTGATGGAGTGCTTGAGACTTCACACACAACAGTCGCTGTCAAGATTATGATATATCACAAAAATACCATACCAAAATTAACATCAACTTACCAGTAGCAGACTTTAAGTCAGGTTGAATGTGATTCACAAAGAATTCTGTCAGATTAACAAGTTCATTGGCCTGTGTTATTCCATGCTGGAAAAAGCAAAAAACAACTCTAATTTTTATATGCTGACATATAAACTCCTAGTTTTCTTACTCATTTTAAAAAATGACTATTAGTTTTCTCTTAGAAAAAATGCAGCCTCTTTTTAAACCAGGATTTTTAGATTGAGTTTCTTCCATGAAATGTTCTAAGCAAGTCCATATTTGCCTTAAAATAGCACAGAAAAAGACACAAACTTTGCAGTTTCCCAAATGCTACCAGACTGATTCCTGCTACACATCACTAACAACTTCTGGGCAGCAGCATACACCTGGCTCCAGGAAAAGACTGAGGATGTTCAGCAAAATTGCAGAAAATGATGAGACAGTTTGCCTCAAATCAGTCTTGTAAAGACTGAGGTTTGAACTGCAACAGCATTTAAAATATCTAGTAGTACATCTAAACTTGTTCCATGGGACATTTGATACAAGGCTTCTGCTGCCAAACACATGGGAGCCCAGCTGTGCTTTTTCAGTGTCTCCAGCTGCTTTCTCCCCAGCAAGAAACGAGATCCATTTCCAGTCACCATCAGCATGCACATGTCATTCACAAATCAAACATTCAGGTAGCAGGAAACACTGGGAAATATCACAACAAGAACCCCAAGAGTCATTTAAATTCCTTTTAGTCTGCTTAACACACCTGATCATCTTCTGTAAAGCTCTATCTGCCTTCCATGGCTTCCAGACTGCCTCAGGCCCACTCAGAGCTCAGAGGTTCCAGAGCTGAGCCAGTTTGGTTTCTATGGCTGATTTCACACGCCAGGCAGGCCTGCCACAGGCCCACACTGTGCCCAATCTACCTGAAGGTCAGACACCACCAACTGTGACAGGATTTTATAAAGGGCAGCTTTCCACCTCATCACCAGGAGCTGCTGCATAAACAGCTCCCCTTTTCTGAGGCAGCTGAAATGAACTGCAGGCCTCATCTGATCTGCACTGTGACACCTGAATGCAGGCAGACTCCAACGAGTAGAATGTACAAGTACCTTCTGTGTTTGAGCTTTGGATGCCAAAGACGTTACAAGGTAAATAGCTGCATCTTTGTGCTTCCAGTTAACAGATGGATTCTTTGCATATTCTTGCAGCATAGAATTAACATATCCAGAAAAAATCCCTGTCACAGGTCCTTCAAAAAATTTGCACAAGCCTCTGACCAGATCACAAGCTGCTCTGCGCCTGGTGTCAATATCTGCATGAGAACCAAAGATTCTTAGGATATGAGAAAGCAGACAGCTTTTCATATTAATAAACATAATAATCACAACAGTAACAGCTTCTCAAGTTACAGCCACAGCCTATGTCAATTATTCAACCCTCCACACTGCTGTGTAAGAACACCTGTAAGCCTTTTATTTACTGTCCCAACTGGTACCCCCAGGAGAAAGGACACCTGTCCCTGAGCAGGGGCAGCAGGGGGCTGGTACTGGTTTGACCTTAGGCACCCAAAGGTGCTGGCTCTGGCTGGCAGGGAGCTCATTCTCTCCCTGGTGGCCCATTTGGTGCCCTGGTTTGTAGCAATGACTAAAGCTGCTGGGAACACCCAGGGTTTGGCTGCTGCTGAAGAGCACTGCCACAGTGTCAGGGCTTCCTCCTTCTCCTGCTCTGCTTTCCCAGCAAGCAGTTTGGGGCAGGCAAGGAGCTGGGAGGGGACAACCTGGGCAGCTAATCCAAACTGACCAGCTGGACATTCCATGCTGTATGACATGCTCAGCAAGAAAAACTGAGGGGAGGGGGTCTGGGGGAAGAACCCATTGCTCAGGGACAGGCTGGGCAAAAGTCTGCCTGCGGGCAGTGACGAGTCAGTAACTTCTCTCCCTTTTCCTTACTCTTCCTTTCACTTAAACTGTCTTTATCCATGAGTCTTCTCACTTCCACCCCTCCCACTCTCTCCTCCATCAGACTGCAGCAGGCTGGAGCACAAGCCAGCTACTGGCCCACCACACCTGACAGGACATTTTTGTAAAAAATTTCAAAATACCTAAAATGCAGCCAATCCTGGATAAGAATGACGTTTTCTTGAAAAAAGTTCCAAAATGTTTCCTCCAATTTTGTCCTCCACTGCAAGCATACAGTAATTTCTTCAATCTATTACCAAATGCCATCACTTCAAAAGTGTCTGTCAGTGAACTGGTGGTGGCCAGACTGTCACACAGAGCCAGGTGTGGCTCACTCGGGCCCTGGCCTGGCTGCAGAGCACAGCCTCCCCCAGCACTGCAGCAGCTGGGCCAGCCCCAGGGCAGGCACTGCTCTGAACACATGCCACATCCCAGCCTGGCTGCTGGCCAGCTGGCCTGAGCACAGCTTGTGTGCAACCCCAGGCAGAATTTCAGTTTAAACATCAAGAGGCTCTCCCTGTTATTTTAAACTCCACACACAGGAACTAAATACACAACTGGCTACTACTCAGCATTGACTTACAGGCTGTATTTGCTGAAATGAGCATGTGGGCAGTGCAGAAGACATACCAATCCAATTAAGGAAAAAGCCCAATAAAAACATTGTTCAAACCAGAAAGACACCGTGACAAGGATATTGTGACAGTAGGCTTGATCACAGACTGGATAAAATCCAGCTGGGGGTGGTGTGTGGAAACCTTCTCAATTTCAAAACGATGTTATAAAAGCTTCAGTAAATTGCTTCAGCTCTTTAGAGCTATATTTAAAGACCAAGTATTCTTAGTATAAATCTGTGGATTACCAGATCCTTCCAAATCCCTTCTTATATACTCTTCAGAGTTATCTTCAAATGCTTCTTCATCAGCCGCTGAAAATACAAAATACATGGAGGTTGAAGTACTGAAGTGTCTGGTTTTCATGGTAAAAGGGTGTACCATTATCAACTTGCTATTTTTTCCAAGGACCTTTCTATGACATTAACATTATTAACAAGAAATATCCAGCCAGACTAGTCTGTTCAGCTTCTGTCCTACAAATTAGTCTTTCACACCCATGGGCTGATGTATTGATTCAAAGTAAAACCTCTAACATATATTCAATACCAGGTGTATTTGAAGAGGCTTTCAGAGACACAGACTTAAGATCGTGAAGTAAGTGTTCACTGCAATACATTTTCACTGCATTTTAAATATAGGATCTATATGAGCCATCAAAACCTGGAGAACTAAACACTACAATTTTGCAGGCCTGATACTCCAGCCTATTTAGGCTCCTTGAATTATTCAGATACTCACTTTAATGGCAGAAATTTATTGGTGGCACATGACCTAGACTTCCTCCACTGGGATTTCAACATGAAAAGTTAGGTATATTCATACAATTCTACAAAGCTCACAGGACAGCAATCTGCTGCAGAAACTTGGTTTGAATCTAGCACTAAGGTACACAAGAGAGAATCCTCAATTATTAGTCCTGCAAAGCAACATGTCATGATAATTAGTTAGATTTTTGGTGTGTTTTTCAAAATGTAAGTCTCAAAAAGTTACCTCTAAATTCCATGTTGGGAACAATAACTTTTTCACAGATGCTTGTCAATGTATTCTGGTCTTCAAACAGATGCTTGTAATGTGGTCTCTCGCAAACTGAGGCCAGAAACTGGATTGCATTACTGACCAGCTACAGCAGCACAAACAGAACACAGAGCTTTAGCATGACTGAGCCATTTATAATTTATTATTAAACTTGACAAGATCAGATTTTACCAACTCACCAAGTCATACTTCACTTCTTGGCCTGTTGTGACTAACAGATTCCAGATTGCTGTTACAAAACGTGGCAGGTAGGGCTGGAATTCTTCATCGTATTTTTGAGCGTATAAAGCAGCATTATCACAAATTTGTGATTTCAAGAGCTCCAGCAATCCAGCTTCCTCTTCATCCTCACATAAAACAAAACTAAGAACTTAAACAACCAAACTTCAACACTACTTAAGCTTTGGAAGTATCAAGGTGTTTAACCTAAATATTTACATCACTGTGGTTACCATGTCCTAAAAAGGTGAAAGAAATCCCTCTCATGTCCCTGGAACTACTGTATTTCGCTGATCTGTACCCAAACTGCTCTTCAAGTTAGAAATCATACCTACATTTCAAATCAAGGTACTGTGCACTTGAAAACAGACACAATGGTTCACACAAAATTCATTTACAAATATAATACAAAAAAGGCAACATGAGACATTGAAAAATATGCTTAGAAGCCACTACCTCATGATTCTTTAACTGGAGTAGTTGTAGAAGTTCCCTCCCCTTCCCCAGATCAGCACAGATGTTTGTGGAACCACAATGTGAACTGGGATATTGAGTTGGAATTAAAAAAAACAACTCAGTCAAACACTATCCCAGTTCTGTCTGCCCCTCTCCCCTCCACCCCCCTTTCAACTTTCCTGCCTGTCCCAGCTGAGCTGCACGAGTGCTTGTGCTGGGAGCAGCCCACAGACACGAGACAAAAGAGCAGCAAAGCTTCTTTTAGCAGCAGGGTAACTGGAGCA
The DNA here is from genome assembly GCA_013397295.1 of Polioptila caerulea. Classification (NCBI taxonomy): domain Eukaryota; kingdom Metazoa; phylum Chordata; class Aves; order Passeriformes; family Certhiidae; genus Polioptila; species Polioptila caerulea. The sequence goes on along the minus strand of VYXF01008164.1, from coordinate 363,220 downwards.
CAACATGCACGTAATATGCCTTCCTCTGTGCTGTCAAGAAATTTACAGAGTTGATTTGGCTCCATCAAGTGGCAAACTATTGTGCTGTATCTGGAAGACATCAGCACTCAAAATGCGGAAAACATGCACAAAAATAACCAGAGCTTTGCTGATCAGGTATCAGCTTTCACCAGTGAAATTACTGATTCTGTAACTAGACCAAGACAGCAAATGCTGAAGTACTTAAAAGATGTCTGAAGCTCTTTAAGATACCCTGTTTTCTATAACATAGAGCATGAATCAGCTGAAAGGTATAGAAAACCCGTGATGCTAATGGTCAGGTTACTTCAGCAGCTGTTCTTGAATGAATCAACTCAGTGATGAGTACTGGTAATTTGATTTCTGTGCACAGCTGGGTATACCTGTAAGTGTCATACAACTTGAAGAACTAAACCTCAAATCCCTTAGACAGTAGAGCAGCTTCTCTTAAACTCCATTTTCTCACAGTCATTCTTCTCTTTTGTTTGCCCCACAGAAAACCACTGCATTATTCAGAATTAGACCAAAGTTGTCAGTCCACCCTCTCCCCTACAGATGCAAACCAGGTGGTTTATGCAGTACTTACATCAGTCTGTAAGAGTTTATTATCTAAAGTTAAAAGGCTATGGAAGTTTGTCATCCATGTTTCCATGTTATCTTCAAAAAACTCAGGAAGATCCTGTGAAGGAAAAGCATAAATCTACATTTTAATTTCTGATTGCAGTGGTTAGATAACATACCTACACTGGAAGCAGTGTATTCACCTCATAGTCTACTCAGGGACAACAACCTGTGGAAAACAATCTTCAAACTGAAACAGTGGCACTTTGTCCTTCCAAACAAAAACTGTTCTGGCAGAGCCCTGGAGTACAACTAGTTCCAAAAAAACTAGTTGCTTAGACTCTAAACAGCTCACATTTTTATAATGAATGAGCCTTATCACCTCTCACTCTCAGAACAAGAGAGCAAAAGTCTTTTTTAACTCCAGCTTGTTCTTTCCCCCCCTATGGAAGAACAGCTCAAGGAATCCAGGCACAACCACACTTAACAGACTTAGGTTCATGTTGAGACACAAAATAAATGTCACCCCAGCAAGGGAGCTTTTTACCATTTTCCATACAGCACACTCAGTAATGTCCAAAATGCAGATCTGATTCCAGACCCAGACAACCCACAGTGCTCCCAGAATTACTGCTCCTGCAGTGCCACAGAGCCACAGGGAACAGACTCTGACCCATGTGACCCAGGTCCTGTCAGTACAGACACATTTCCAAAGGGGCACAGTGAATACAAACTCAGGCACTGCACTCCTGCCTTTCCCAGCTCCTACTCAGAGGCCCCACACATCACCTCCTTGAAGCAATGCAGCTCCGACTCCCCTGAACTTGTGTTTACATAAGGAACCCTCACTGTGCTTTTTCTCCAGCAGATGCACTGGTGATTTTTCTTTTTGCCATAAAGCAGGGCCTTAAAGGCTGCCTCAAATGAATTCTATACAACAGCTTCTTCAGAACAAAGTGTAACTACCCCAAGAATAAGGAGATTCACCTGAAAATTTAAACTGTAGAACAGCTTCGCAATTAGAATGAGAGAAGAAAAGAGAACCTTCAGGGCACTGGCATCATTTGCATGTGTGCTGCAAAGTTCAATAGTTGCCTAGAAAAAGATGCAAGATTGTCAAGTACAAAACCCACACCGACAAAAAATATTGAAAAGTGTCATGGAATGTTTCATTTGAACCAGAAAACACAGCTGTTTTTTCATCCTCTTATCCATCTTGTTAGGTCTCACTTCACGACTTGAATTTAAACCCCTTTAACAGTTTTTAACAACAATTCTTGAATATTAATTTTACAGGTATTCATAGTAAGCAATTCAGAACATTAAAATTTTAGAAATTACTCAACAAGAAATACCTTAAAGAGATTTGTCAAGGGTAAAGCAAAGGCATCAAGAACAAGTTTGATCTCTGTCCATAATTCATTTGACTTAAATTCATGTCGGTACCTGACAAGTAAGAGAGAAACACATGAAAAATAGAATACTCTTCACATTTATTATCAGATTAATTCACACAGACTTTTGTCTTGTGCTGAACCTTGAAACAAATACTGTCAAGTAAACAAGAATTAAATAACATGGTTCAAAACTGTGCAAGGTGTATGCAGAAGTCACAACTATAGGCTTGTAAATGTCCAAAATGAAGTCTAACAGCAAAACTTGCCAGCTGAAGAGAACTTTACCACTCCATAGGCAGCGGCCCTTACTCCCAGTACCTTTTAAACAGAGAGTGGGCAGTGCGCAGGACCCCGTTGATGACGTGGAAATCCCCGCTCTGGAAGCGATTCACCATCTCCGTCAGCAAGTCCGGCCACTTCTGGGGGAAGTCTTCCCTCCCAATGATACTGATGGCATCACTTAACTGCAAAGGAAAGGCACCTGTCACCTGACAGAGCAGCACACAGCAGCCAGACCAGATGCTGCAACCATCCCAGAAAATCCCGGTTACGCTAGTCCGATTCACTGGGTTAAATATCTACTACTGTCCACACAAATACAAAAATCTCACTATAAGTTCACACAATCTCACTTTCTAGAATTGCTTTTTAACTGCCTCATGTTAGAACTTAGCTATGAGATCACACAGTAATCATCTTTAAAAAATGTTAAAGTTGGTAGAAATAACTGTAACAGTATCCTCGAAGTTATCTGGTTTAGGATGAACTCACTGGTAAGGGAACTGAGTTCTGCCAAAACCCATAGCCTCTAGGCATGGTTAGAATATTCCCAAAGTTTCATGGATACAGCCAGAATGACATATTACCTGCTTCTGAATTTGTTCTGGGCTGCTAAGCATCAAGGGCACTATGTTGGCTTTAATGGCTATTCTGTCCGATTCACAGATTTTGTTTGGTTCATCCTCAACCTAAAATGAAAACAATCATTAAGTTATGGGCATATCAGCATTTTCTAGCAAATGAGAGATGATCAGCATTTCAGAAACCAACTGTTAACACTGCTTTATGTAACTATTACAAAGCTGAAGAACCTAAGAAGCAGACCTGTTAGAGACACTGCCTTCAATGAATCTGGAACAGCAGTATCTGAAAAAAGCTGAAAGAAATAATGTCCTTCTGTAAAACTTTGAAGAAGTTTTTTTCTCCTTCCCTAAGGGTAATTTTTCAGGTCAGCAATTGAGCAGCAGTGAGGGTGGGTGCACATGACAATAAAATCCCCACATTTAACCAAGTCTCCTCTTCCAGCACACCAAACAGCACCTCTGCCAACCCCACAAACTGATTTTGTGTGAGTCGTCTTAAGCCATCCTTTCTAGAGACTGTACATGAAGGTGCAGGTTACACAATCAAAACCCTAAAATTGACTTCAGGAGTTATCTAACCAGTTCAAAATACCAATCAGTTCCAAGTCCGGTCAGTCAGCAGTGCCAAGTAGCAGAAAATTGCAAAGCTGCTACTAAGGAAATAAAATAATGGGGTGGCTTGTCCCAACCAGTGACAGCCACACTATCTGTGATGACAGCACTGAAGTTCAGAGGCCTAGAATGTAGGCACAAAGTTTGTGGGGACTGGGAATGGGGCTGCAGCCCAGCCTCATCCCTAATGGGGCTACACCTGTGTGGGACAGGTGAGCAGTGTCAAAGGTACAGAGACCTGGAATGCTGAGGGGTACAGGCCAACCACAGAAGGGTGGAGGGGGCACACAGGTGTAATGCATGTAGGATGAATGGTATAAAAGGTTGTACAGAAAAACAAGTCAGTAGTGCTTGGAGCCATTCATGGGGTTAGTTATCCGTCCTCATTCTCTAGAAATCATCCAGCAATTAAAAGAGAAAAACCTCCAGAGAGACACTCAATCTTGAGATACCTTAAACCTGATGGTACCACTACCCTTCTCACATCCCTTTTACCATCTAACCAGACACTTAAATCAAAAGTTAGCAATTTCAAAAGTTCAAGGTATGCTTATCTATACCATCAGTCACTAAAAGGGTTCCCCAGAGCTCAGTACTGATTAATAACTTCACTGATGATGTGCACAAGAGGATCAAGGGCTCCCTCAGCAGGTTCACAGATAACACTGAGTTGGGTGGGACATGGATCTGCTTATTGTACCTTGAAAGGATGATCAGTTCTTAGCACAATTCCTCACTAGGATACCTACAATTCTCCAGTTCCTTTTAATGTAATTCTTGAACGTTACAGATGCACAGACTTTGATGACATTTTCCTGTGATTTCTCCAGCAGCGTTAAGAGTAACAGCGGATAGTTCTGGCTTCCTTCCACAGATTCAAGGAACTTTTCCGCTGTAAGAGAATATACTGCAGTTAGCAAAAGCTGAACTGCTTTCTCTGATGGGAATCCTACAATTTCTCAAGTGTCTGTTTAAAATACCCAAGACAAACACTTCCCAGAGCTTCACAGGAACATGTCTGACAAAAGCTATCCCAGCTTCTTTGCTCCCCAGCTCCTCAATGCTCCTGCTGTCAACAACAGCTCTCGGATCCCCAGCAGGATGGGGAAGTACTGCCTCCCATAACCCCAGAGAAGTAAATTCTGGTTTGCTGTGAACAGCAGCAGTTCTTATTTTTAAATAACAACTGTGCAAAAAAACAAACGAGCAAGCATACAGAAAAACGAAATAACAAAAAGCAGAGAAAATTACTTATATTTATATCCATCCTTCTTTCCTTTTTTTGAGGTTTCATTTTAAAAGGATACTAAGAAATTCTGTAAAAAGGTTATTGCATAAATATCCACTGAAGTTTGCTACACAGAGACAGAAGAGCCAACAGAACTTTTTTGTTCTCAATCACGTGAATTACTTACCAGGACGCCTTATAGCAGGATCTGGATCTAGTGTTTTCTTTAGATATTCAGTTAAAGTTTGTAAATTGGCATCACTGAGCTCCATTTTGGCAGAACCTAAAACCCACAAGTAGTTTTGTTACAACCAGAGATCAGAAAATCTATCCTAAAGCTACCCATGTAAAACCAGAGCCCAGAGAAGCAGCATCAGCTCTTTTGGACAATACCTCACAAGAACAGTCCCAGCAAACATTCCACTTCTCCAGCTACAGGTAATTGCTAGGGTCTGCTTTATGGACCCCAAATTCCAGAAAAGGCTTACACATCCAGCAGACATGAATCAGGTACAGCCAAAAGATCATCTCTTGCCCTTTCGGGACAACAGGAATTTGGTTCTGCTTTTGTTCTGCTGCCAGCCCCAGAAACTGCTCCTGACTGAAGTCGCTGAGCAGTTCTGCCCTACATAATTGTAAATAAAACAATTCAAAGTGTGTTGAGGAGTCAAGGCTTTTTCAAAAAATCAAATACTCCTTATTAAAGAAAAATCTCAAAAGAAAATACTTTTTAAAAAAAGAGACAAAAGACTGTGCAAAGCCAGAAAGTTTGTTCTCCCTGTAAAATCAATTCAGACTAGGGTGGGAGCTAATGTAAATGCAATACTTTTCATAAAATAACTGTGCAATAAGTCCATATTTCTCCTCTCTAGTAATCTCCCACACATATTCTTATCTGTACCACAGATATATTTACTTCACAGCTTGCAGTGGAATAATTAAAATTACAGCAATACTATGACAGTAAGATGTGCTTTAATGGAGATGGTCCTCTGGACATCATCATCAATCCTGCCCATCCTTCCCACCACCAGCAGCATGGTTCACTCCCTACAAAGGTTATGAGGAAACTTTTTTCCCCTGGAGTTTCTATTTATTAAAAATGACTGAAATCCATCTGTCCCTCTTTGGAGTTGTTTCATGCTGATCATCAGTGCAATAAACACAGTTTTGTATAAGAATTCTTGCAAAGGCAGTGAGCTTTAATGACACAATTTTTATGTCAGCTATGGCACCTGTATAATTTAATAAGCAGCAGCATCCTCTTGAATTAAGTGAATGTTAATAAGCAAATCAGATCCTAACATATTTTTTAAGAAGAAAAATCTACCTGAAGAGTCCTGCCTCCCATGTTTCCCTTTGCTTTTGGGGTTTACTTGTCCATAGTCTTGTTGACCAATTCACATCCACCAACATATTTTGACCTGTTACCTACATATGCTTATTTCCTTTTCTTTCACTAGCTCTTCATGTTTGTTTTCCAGTACAAAAACATCGGTATTACTTTAGCTGGAGTGACATGATGCTTTGTGTTGTGTTGTAGCGTGTGCCTGCAGGAAAGGCCTCAGAAAATCCATAAAGCGTGCTTAACACATCACCGACTTTAGTCAAGTGAATGCGGACCGCTTATGGAGAAGCCCAAACCCAGGCAGAACGCGGCGGTGCCGCTGGGGCTCGGACCGGGAAGAGCCTCACAGAGCTGCATGCCCTCGGGCAGCACCGACGGAACAGCTCCCACGTGCCGGAGAACGTTCGGGACCCAGTTCTGACGGGGAAAGCCATCCTGACAGGGCTCTGAGGGTCCCCAGGCCGCTTGCCGCTTCCCCAAAGCGCGGGCCTGGCGCAACGGCGGCGGGAGCGGCCCCGGCCCCGCACCCCCGCCCGCTCCCCGCGGGGCGAGGCCGAGCCGGACCGGCCCCGCGCCCTCCCTCGGCC
>VYXF01008164.1:324306-356019 GCA_013397295.1 Polioptila caerulea | reverse complement strand
CCCCGGCCCGGGGATGAGCGGGGCCTGGCCACGAGCAGGGCCCGGCCGGAGCCCAGGCCCCGCGGCGGAGCCGGGACGAGAACGGAGAGTTCGGGGGGGTCTGAAACACGAACCGGAACCCCCCGACCCCGCAGAGGAGCCCGAGTGGCGCCGAAGCCCCTGAGCCGCTTAAGAAACCACCTGAGCAAGAAAGCAACACTTCGTAAAACTTTATTGATTTATCACTTGATTAAAGCATGGAATACTGTAACTATTATACATCGTATTTTCATGTAGAAAACTTTACACAGTTTTTCATATTATATAATTTTGGTATTTTCTCAGAACTCTATACATCCATTGGCAAGGAATGGTCTTTAAATTATTGATAGTAAATGCACTTAATACAGAGATATTAAAATTCAGGCATTTTAAATAGGTGAAAACATACATTTTAAACAAAGGTGCTAAACATACTGAAGTTACAGATCAAGGGGAGATGGACTTTTGACAGAGTTACTATTTTTAATCTTTTTCCTGAACAGTAAGACTGAGCTAAAATCTGGGGGTTTCGGTTGTAGTAGTGGACATTGGTTTAGATTGTTCTGTTTACAGTTTAGAATGTGAGGTACCAGACATGGATAACAAACTGCTGTAAAAGCAACCTTTTCCTGGACGGTAAGACACAACAGAAGCAACATGAAGGGAGTTTCTAATCACCACAAAAGGGAGGATTCAGGGTTTTTCTCGTTAGCATCCTCTCCTTTCTCTCGGGAGGCCTGAAGTGACCTGTGACAGCAAAGGGCATGGAGTCTCCAGTACTTGTTACAGGTGGGTGAGCTGCAGATCACTGAGATCACAGAGGTGGCTCCTGCGGCTCCCCGTGCTCAGAGCCCAGCCCTGCTCCCATTCCTGGTCCCATTCCTGCTCCCATTCCTGCCCTGAGCCCGGTGCAGAGGTGGCTCCTGCGGCTCCCCGTGCTCAGAGCCCAGCCCTGCTCCCATTACTGCTCCCATTCCTGCTCCCATTCCTGCTCCCATTCCTGCTCCCATTCCTGCCCTGAGCCCGGTGCAGAGGTGGCTCCTGCGGCTCCCCGTGCTCAGAGCCCATTCCTGCTCCCATTCCTGCCCTGAGCCCGGTGCAGAGGTGGCTCCTGCGGCTCCCCGTGCTCCCTGCCCTGAGCCCATTCCTGCCGGTGCCCGCGGACAGGAACCAGCCGGCACCACTGCAGGGGCTGAGCTGCGCTGGGCTCGGCCCTTCCTGGCTGAACAAAACCAACAAGTGCTGTGCAGTAACCTGAACAGCCCCTGATTATTGCTGTGCTGGGGACAATGGCCTGCAGGAATGGCACAGGGTCAGGCTGTGACAGTGGCACTGCATCCCAGGCCCCCTGCTCCTTCATGCACTGCAGGCCCTGGGCTGGCTGGGTATCACATACCCAACTTCAGCAGTTTGTAACTGGTATAAATACAACAAAAGCTTTTCTTAAGAAAAAGAACAGCCTCGGACCAAGGGCTGAAGGGAAGCATGGATTAAACATCCTATGTGCAGAGAGAGCACAAATGCTGCCTCTTAGAGTAAAGAAAGCCCATAAAGCAACTGTGAAGTCATTTAAGACCTCAAAACTGAGACTTGTTTCAGGACATGGCTGTAGGGCTTTCAAACTGTGACACACAGGGGAACATGCAGCTGGGCCAGGTGTGTCTGATGGGACATGAGGGAACACATTCCATGAGGCAGTGACACATTCCAAATCTGAAAAATAATGGTTCTAATATTTTCCTTAGGACTACCTACGACCAGAAGAAAAGGAATAGCATATTATTACAGATTTAAACAGAATTAAAATAAATACTTCATTTCCTCCAGTACCCGATGCAGTGACATTCCCAGGGAATGAGCAGCTACACGAGATGCAACACAAAAGGATATTTCAAATGCAGCAAGTTAAATACCAGCATTGCTTACTTTTCAGTCTTCTCCTACTGTCATATATAGCCATTCACTCCCTTCTACTAAACAGCAGTGTATAGATTTAACCTAATGGGCATTTAGAAGTCAAAGAGCCACAACTACCACTTTCCTTTGGTTAAAAATAAAAAGTAAAAATAAACTCTGAAAGCTTTGTCACAACTACTGATTGTAAATGCTTACCCAGGACAAACTGATGTATTGAGAAGCACCATAAAAACCTTTTGGAAAAAGATCACAAAAAACAAGCCAAACAAATAAACAAAAAACAACAAACCCTAAACAACAACAAAAAACCTCCAAAGACAGCACATTCCCAGCAGCTCAGAGCAGCATATCCCAAGACAACCTCACCTGAGGCCACCCTACTAGGAAGCTAAACTCAAAAAACAAAATAATGTTGCACACTTAGTTCCATTCAAGTAGGTAGGTTGTTGTTGCTGTTTGTTGGTTTGTTTTTTTCTTTAAATACTGTTAATATTTTAAGTTTGCTACTCTGGATAGCATAGCTGTTAATATTAACACTTTGCATTCTTTTAGGAAGTGGAGCCTCTCCTCCCCTCCTGCCATACTTTCTTGGTTCAGAGAAGTCTTGAAACTTGAAATTTAAAATTATTTCAAAGGTCAAGACAGCATTCTGTCATGGAAACACTGTCACAGAAACCTGATACATTTCCAGGAAAGAAAGAAAACTCTTGGGCAAGCAAAGATGTGGTGTCATGTCACAATTTGCTTCACAGGTAGCCTTCAAAGTACAGAATAGTGTTGGTAACTTAAGAGCACATGAATGAACTTGTTTAATTTTGCTAGAGCAGTTTCTTGGAAATTTAGGGGTTTTTTTAAATGCCACTAGGAACTAAGAATTGAGAACAAAAATCATTTGCACAAAATGACAAATCAGAACTTGCAGATCTGCAGTAAAAGGAGACAAACTTGTGTTAAGGACTGGACTTTGTGCTAAGCAGTCACCATTACTGCTAAATACATTATATTCAAGGGACAAGAAGGTGAGTTTATTTGTTCTGAGCCTTGTTTTTGATGTTCCTGTCTATGCCCTGGCTATGATGTGCCAATGTATGAAAGGAAAAGGAAAGCCTTTTCTTAAATGCCTTTAACTCAACCCTACTAAGCTAAAGATGCTATTGGTGCTCCTGATGTAAAATCTTCCATAAAACTACAAGTAAGTTTCAGAAAATGCAGTACTGATATTAAAAAAAAAAAAAAAAATTTAATCATTTGCTAAACAGGAGGAAAACTTTCTCCAAATATCCTACAGGCTGTCCACTTCGAGAGCCCAGTGCCCGGCCTGGCCTGGTCCTGGACACAAAGAAAAACCCAGAGGGATCTCGGGTGGTCATTGGCCACCCAGTCAAGTTTATTACAAACACATGCCAACATCACAAGGCTACACAAATACAGTCATTAGTTCCAAGGGCCATAACTTCTGTGGAGAGATCCAGCTGATTTATCAGCTCTAGCTGGGATGAAAGACTGAGCAGTGGACAGAAGACTAGAAGAGACATACTGGATCATACAAATGATTAGCATTGAAACAAAGAGACTGCACACCTACTGTATTGACTCTGTAAGCAATAATTTAAATAAAACTGCTGACACTTCTGTAGGATGGACAGAACAGGATTATTCTCCTCGTTCCCAAATGCCACTGTGGTAAGAATAACTTGCTCCTGTGGTGATACACCAGGGTCCCATTTTTCCCATCCACTTGGATCCATCTCTGCACGCAGCTTTACACACAGGCTGGTGTAAGGGGCTCACTGAGAGGCAGCAGGAAGGCAGGCTCGTGCCAGCTGTGCCTTCTGGGCCGTGCTGCAGATGTTGAACACCACCCCAATGCGCAGGAAGAACTTGCGCAGCACCGCCCGCAGCTCGGGGATCAGGTCGAACTGCATGATCTCACACAGGTACGGGTAGTAGGTGGAAGCGTGTGCCCTGAACTAGCCAAGAGACAGAAACAGAATGTCATTCTCCATTGCTAGAGCAAAAGGAAGTGTTGACACATGGCTGCACCAGCCTGTTAAACACCAGGTCTCACCCAAGCCCTCCTGAAGGCCCAAGGGCACCGAGCCCCATTTGTTTGCGGCAGCAGCGCACACAGGGCCTGCTTTGGTGTTACTCCCTAAACAGAGTCAGGGTGACTTCTGGTGACTTCTCAGCCTAGAGATAGTATCAGTCAATTTGTAACAACATGAATATTTGCATTCCCTTTTCCTCAAAAAGGCCAAGATCCTGAAAATTATTCTTGCCATCGCTGTCAAGGAAACTGGAATTCCAATTTTACAGGGGTGAAATTCACCCTTAGCATTCCTGTGCAGCATGAGCCTCTCCCTTACTGCACACTCATCATGCTTTTATATGAAAGCTGTTCAGTTATTCTATCCACATTCCCACACAACTGGGAATTGCATGGATGCAGCCCCATTTCCACAATGCAGACAGTGGAGCTGCCACTGCTGTATTGCAAGGAGAGCGCTCGCTATGAGGAACCTCCCACCTCCAATCTGGATGGAAATAAAGACTGAACTCAGGCTGAAGCAGGAATGAAAAACATACCCAAATGCAGACATGACTCCCAGCCCCTTCTTACCTTATCATCACTGATTTTTAGTGTTTTTGTTAAAAGCAACAGCAGGAGATTGGTCCAGGCTTCTCTGTGGCTTTCCGAGTTGACAGTAATAAAATACGCCAGGGCTTCACTGCACACACTGCAGAGATGGCACAGTTCACACAAACCAGAAAGAATACCCTTATACATTTTTTCATTACATGCTCTGTCCCCTCAGTGTACTCTGTTTTCAAGCAAGATGCACTTTCAGGGGAAAGTTTTCAATCACATGCAACAACTTCAACTACAAAAATCTGCTTTTTCTGGTACAGGAATTGTTCCAGATAACTGAACTGAACTACTTTTCATGCTGGTGACAGAGAAGGAAAAGGAAAATTAATCTGCCTGATAAGCATTTTGTAATTGAAGTGCTGTCACTTTCAACTTGCAAACATTATTTCCTGACCCTGACATTGGGACAGCTTAGGCAACAGCACCACGAGAGAGCTCTCCCTCCAAATTTAGACTGGTTTAATAAAGATCTGCACAGCTCAGCATCACAGATTAAGGAAGAATTATTATTGTATTAATAAATTTTTGGTCCCTGCTGCAGATTGTCAACACAAACTGTACCACTTCTTATGGCTATTTTAAGACACTCTTTTAATTAAAGAAGGACGAAGCAGATTAACATGTGCATACATGCTGGTAGACGAGAATCCACTGTTATTAGTGCCAAGAGCAAGTTAGGAGATCTTCACATTTGACAAGAGACTAGTACTTTCAACTTTTATGTACCAGCTCACCCAAATACCTTTTTATAATAATTTAGAGCGATTTTCTACATTTGTTTAAATTCCAGGTGTACTGCACTCTTTCTCCATTAGTGTATCCTATTATACCTCTCTCGCCATGTACTCAGATGGGAGAACTATTCAGACACCAGCCCTCCCATAGAGAAGAGGCTCTCCCAGGCAGAGTGCTCCCTTTCCCAGGCAGAGTGCTGCCCTGCTGCCCCGTGCAGCCGCAGGGCAGTGGCCCTGCCAGCCCTGGCAGTCCCACCTGAGCAGCCGCCGCTGCACGGCGTCCCAGGCCTCGCGCCGCCCCTCGTCCACGTACATCCGGAACAGGAGCCGCAGGCAGCACGCCAGGCTGCTGGTCTCTTGTTTCAGCAGATTGGGTTTTGACTTCCCCTTGAACCCTAGGAATCCGTCCCGCACGGGACAGGAGGGAACATCCAAAGCTGGCATTAGTAGCCAAAAATAAATGTCATCAACACTATCTGCACTAGCGTCCAGACAGTATTTCCTTCTCTTTGATTTTGATTGAGTTCTGATTTGTTTATAAAGATACTTAGCTACAGTCGTACCAGCTGTGTAGCTCTACTTTAATCAAAAAAGCAGGTAATTTAGCAAACAGAAGTATTCAAGTCATCAGGAAGGAGACAAGCAATAAAAGCATGTGACTGTCCAATAAACTCTAGAGGTGATTGCAATGGCACACTGTTGTGTCATGATACTTAAAGCTAGAAGTGTAGTTCAGCATTTTTATCAAATAAAAATAAAAGTCTCACCTGCTCTCCATAACACAGTTCGCTGCTCATAATTTGAATTAAAGGCTTTTGAAAATGAGTGAGACTCTTGCAGACAATCCAGTAACTTAAAAAGGTGATGCGAAGACATGTATTTATACATTCCTTGGTCTTCTGTGTCAATGTGGATATCTTCATCCAGTGTGTCCCGCTAAAGAACAGGGGCAGAGGGACAGAGAGACAGAGAGCATATGCCATAAACTCCAGCAACTCCAATTCCATTGCTAGGTGCAACGCAGTGTTAGTGCAGTACAACACAGCAGAGTGGGCCTGTCAGTTGTACTCTTCTCAGCAGGGTACTTAAGAAGAGAGAAGTTATGATCTACCCTAGTTTCTGATAAGAAAATAAGACTCAAGAGCAAGGGAAGAACTTCCTTGTCAAGACTTTGCAGACACGGCAATACAGCACAGAACATTTCCCCTTCTCTAGAAGCTGACTGGGTAGGTCTGTTGAATTCTGAAAACATCAAAATGAACAACAAAAACAGTCTGGGTTTAAATGTTGCCTAGTGTAGAAATTCCCCATCTCTGGCTCGTCAAATTTAATTAAATTGGTCAATATTTTTAACTAATTTCACTAAGAATTTAACTATACCATCCCCCAAACACTACCTGAATGTACCAGCCAAAACTTCCAGCTTAGGACTTTATTAACAGCCAAGCCTGAGCTACTGTGCACTACTGCCCAGAATCAGAACTTTCAGGGACAGGGACATCTCCAAGGCTGGCAATGAGTGAAATCTTGACCACTGACCTAGCTGAATTTCAGCTTCTGCAACACTTCCTCTGCAAACACCCAGAGACTGAGCAGAGCCCCAGCTGTGGCTAAATGAAGACACTCAGTCTACCATTCTTTGATGAGCATATATTCAGGACAAAAACAACTATAATCTATTACATTGATAATAAAAATTAGGTAATATAATACTACAACAGGGAGACCAGCAGGCAACACTGGAGGCAGACAAAAAAAATCACAGCTTAGGAGTTTACACACACATTCAGGGTAATGCTGAGACTCAATTTTGTGAACACATCCATAGTTTGTACTGTCACAACAAGGTTACAAGTAAGTCTGATGGTACCTGAGCTGCAGCCATGTGCTCAGCATCTTCCTTCTTGCTTGTTGCTGGATAGAACACTATGTTATCAATGGTCTGGATCAGCTCCAGCTGTACCACACACTTGATCAGGAGGCCAGCAAATAGTTTTTGGTCTAATGAAAAGGAGCAACACAAGTTTCAGAAAAAATTCATGATGATTCACCTACATCAGGATAGCAAAATATGACATTCCCCTTAACAATTTGAAATTTAGTAATGCTGTGAATTATTTTCTAAAGAGGAAATCTAACTGCAAGGCATAAACACAAACTGCAAAGACTTATCCCAAGTTTAACTGCCCCAAAACTTTCTGTAGAGGACTACAGAAGTGAACTAAGACTGGCTATAAAGATGCATTGAAAAAGCTTGTATGTTTTCCTTACTTGTATAAGGACCACCTTTCCAGCTCTCATCTGTTGGATTTGAATATTGGCTTTGTCCTCTTTCAGAAGCATTTTTATCCATGCTGCTTAAAGACTGGTGATCTAGATCCAAATCCTAGAAGAGAGTGTAGAGCAATTCCAGCAATCTGAAACATTAACTCCCAACCAGCTATCTCCTAGATTCAAAGGCTTCCTGCATCCATTCTTTACACTCTTTTTTATAATAACACCAAATACAATCTACTGTCAATTCCTTGTCAAGTGAATTGACTACAACAGAATATTTCAAAAGCTAACCTAACACAAAACCCTTCAAGACAGTTTCATAGCCCTGAGTTAATTCTTACCAAGTGTTTTTCTGATGAATCTTCCTCCATTCCTACAGGCCTCCATGTCAGCAAGCTTCAAAGAGGTAAAGAAACAAAACAACAACAACAAAAAATAACAAACAAAAAAAAACAAACAGAAAAAAACCAAAACCAGTAAATATTGTTGCTTTGGAATTGGGTATCAATATAGGACTTAAACTTATGAACTTACACATGAGGAATAGTTGTTTTGAAGATTTCTAGCATACAATTGCACGTCTGGCCCCACACTTCAGGGCTGAACTTCTGCCCATTAAGTATTACCAGGTTTTCCAGGCAGTTTGTGCCTGATCGTGCCAACTGCTCATTATCTGTGAAAGAAATGTTCCATATTTATCAACTTCTACAATATCAATGAAAAATTAGGCATTCCCTATTACTGCTCCATTACAAATTTTCACCAATACTGTAAAATGCAGAGTCTCTTGGCTCAAAGCCTACCTGTACAATCTGTCACAACAATATGAACCTGAAGGACCTACTGAATAAAAAAAAGTTTCAAAATCGGCTTCATGAGATAGAAATCTAATCAGGGCAAACGAAAGACAGAGCAGAAGCAGAAGGGAAGCACACAGTGAGAAAAAGGAAGGAAAAGCAGCAGTCAGACATTTATGATTTATTGCAAAATCGTCCCCTGACATTCCATGCTAGTAACAAGCAGAATTTCTGGTGTAAGACCTGGAGCCAGAAAGAAAACATGTTCTTTACAAAGGTTTAGAAGTACTCATTGGCTGGGAGAAGGGGGGGGAAGCAGCTGCCAGAAAATAAGAAAAAAGAAAAAAAATCAGAATGCATGCACATATTTTTATGTGTGAATAAAGGAGGTAATGTATAGCTGCAGTCAAACCAAGAAAGGTTGTTGGCAGAAGGTTCAGAAGATTGACACCATTCTTCAAAAGCTCTTGCTGTGTCACAGTAACACCATGAGCCCATTATGAACACAGTAACAAAAAAGTTTCAAAACTCAATAAAAAGATTGGTGCTCAGATATTCAAGATACTGCATCAATCTACTACAACACATTCTGTCCTAAAGGGAACTTTTATTCTTCCAATATCCAGTTAACTTTCCCCTTCTTAGGTAAGGGACATTTAAAAGTACATTTCATCAAAAGATGAAGGTAAATAAGGTACCTTGTTTTACACACCAGTGTAACTGTGCAAGTATGTCAGGAAGAAGGATCTCATGCAAAGCTTCGTAGAACTGCGTGAACACATCACAGATGGCATACAGGGCATGGTTGCACGTCGTGGTCATCCACTCTGATTTCTGGGACAGAAAATGAAGTCTGGTTTTATGGGGTTCTTCCATGATGACAGCACTTGGCTTATACACGGCTGGTCAACAAGAGACACAGCTCTGAGGAGAGCAGAACTCAGAACTAAAGCCTCACAACTGCAGATGTCTTGTCAGAAGCTCTTAGCTGGCCACATGAACACTGCTCAGAAAACTGCACATGTTCACAACAGAGGGAGAACATTCTCCTTGAAAATAATCAGACACACACACATACACACAGGTCACTGGACACTGTGGCAAGTTTCATTCATGCCACAGAATTCGGCAGAATACGGAAGGTTTAGTTAAGTCTGAGGCTGTATGGGGTGGCAATATCTGATGGCAATAGAAACTGCTGCCTCAGATGTGCAATTTCTTAAAAAGACAACTCTAGGGAATGCTTGTTTTTTGTGTTTTTTTGGTTTTACCTCAGTTTGTTGTTCAGGGAGTTTCATGTTATCAAAAATCCGAAACACAATTCTGAACAGGTCTTGCCACCAGTGCTTTTCAAAGGTATGGCCGTAACTCTTCATGATTTCAAACATTACTGTTAAGCCCCTATAAACAAACCCAAACAAGTACAGGAAAAGATGTTAAAATGTGTTCCTGTGATACCTTCACTAAATGAATTAAAATAAAAGAAAAAAGGAAACAAAAGCTTTATTACCTTGTACGAACATCTAACTTGCAACGATTGATGATACAAGAAAGTTCAAACAAAATAGGAAACCATCCTCTGACCCACACCCTGTCCCCAGGAGCCACATTCATGTCATCACTTGTGTATTCTCTTAGTACCTTGAAGACCAGCAAGAAAAAAGTTTTAGAGAAAAAATTTAAAATATTTATATGTGACAAATTTAAATACCATCAGTGGTACAGAACTTAACTCAGTTCCTACTGTAACACTCCAATTCTGTAAAATCTAAGTATAGCTCTGAGATGTAACTATTTGCAAAAATACTAGAAAATAATACAAGGAAATAAATACTTCAATCTGTTTTTACTTCAGTCTAGCCAAAGGCCTTACAAGTTGCTGAAGTGTGGATTTCTTAGAAAGCAACTTTAACAGTGACAGACAACTGTTACATCAATACACATAACAAGGAAATCTAGAAATGGCAGGAACCAGTTCTCCAAGTCTGGTACCCTGAATGCAGCGGGCAGTGGGGACATGCAAGGTAACCCCAGGCTCTCCTCAGCCTGTGATTGTTAGGTTCAGTATTCACACAACAGACTGATGGAGAAAGATACACATTTGTACAACTGGACATAACTAGGGTGACAGAACAGGAAGCACTGCTTTCCAAATCATCTTAACACCACAAAACCAGAAAAACAAACAGACTATTTAATTCAGTTATTTCCCATTTGGACTTACAAGACTTACTGTTACTTAACTAGCCCTAGTTCACTGCTCACATAATACCAGAGTTTCTCCTAAACCAAATAAGCTTTGAATACAAACACCTGCAATTGAAGTTTGAGTATGAAAGCTCTTTCTTAGTGGATTAATCTCCATTTAACAGTAGAAGAGAGCATGAAAATGCAGCAGGGTAAAAATTAAAATATACCTGTGGTCTTTCTGAGACATATTTTGCACAATAGCGAATAAGCCTGATGGCCTCCATGCTGGTGTCTGGGAAGGCAACATTACAGGCAAACTCAGAGAGGCATTTTACTGCATCCTGGAATGAGTCAATTGCTGCTGGAAAATGCTGCTGAAAAATATTTGCTGTGAAGAACAAACAAATACACTTTTTAAATTTACTGATATTAAAATCCATAGATAAACTGCATCAATCTAGGCATGTCACCCCTGGCATACTGCTATGGAACAGACAAACACAAAAGGACCAGATCTTCTGCATCAAATATGGTTCTTTGCCCTCTCTTGCATTCATCCCTGTCCCACCTCACCAACCACATTCCAAAGTTCTACAGCAGAATATCTATATCTAGTTTGTCCTGTCCACAGCATCCAGGAGACTTGAAGGGTATCACCCAGCTGCAGATTTTAAACAGTCTGGCTGCAAGACTGTTTGCCTAGAAACACAAAAACCTTATTCAGGTGAGCCTTTTGAAGCAGACTCACAGCAGCCAGGCTAATTTGGGTGCATGCATCCTCAAGCATTACTTACTAACTATGTGTGCTGTAGTCTGAAAGGCCAGCTCTACGATATTCCCATCGTGGTCTGATGCTGCTTGATGAAAGACTGCAAAGATATTTTTCCAGCCTGAACGAATGTTACCAGCTTGAGAGTTCACCATCTGAGCAATACAGCGGATCACCATGTCTCGAATAGTTGGAGATCTTGAAAAAAAGAAGAGAAAAGAAAGCAAGACTACTTTACACTGGCACAAAGTAACTGCCCCACCTCCCTGTACAGGACCATCTAACCCACACCTAGTGACATCCTTAAGTGGGACTAAAGCAAACTAAAGCAGAAAGTGCAGTGCCTCACACCTGTTTTTCTTCATAATATGCTCAAAAGGCCTCAGGAAGTCTTTCTGGAAGCGGAAATTGGCTAACTCTCCCTTCTCAAGAAACTTCATTGACAGCTGCCTTAATGAGTCTACAGCAAAGATGGCAACATCTTCATTAGGGTTACACCCAACCTGGAACAAAAGCATATTTTCAAACACTTATCAGTTAATGTGTCATTTATATGAGTAACAAATTTGTCACTCAAGTTCCATCTCAGCCCACTAAACATTGCTAGCACATTCTAGTGTTCAGAGACTTGGAAAAGAAGGGGCTCTTGTTGAAGGGGGCTCTCTGTCATTTCGTCCATCTAAACAGACCCATGGACTTTGAATGCATCAACGCAGAACTATAATGGCCAGCTAGATGCTAAAATTAAAATACAGTACAATACAATAAAATAAATGAAATCTTTGGTTAAAAAATCTCATCCTAACATGATTCTATTTCCTAAGGAAAACAATTGTTGTTCCAGGATCACATGTGTACATTTTGGAGGAAAACTAATGTGGCATTTTAGCCAAAGGAAAAGACAAAGAAAAATTACAAAAATACCAAATCATATAATGAAGATTACATAATTAAAGATCATTTCTATAAACATTCCTATTTGTACACTTTAGATTTTTAAATAGGTGCTTCTTTTAAGTGCCTTGAATGGAATTTTTTTCAGTATCAAAATTTAGGCCACTAACAACACAGAAGGGAAAAGCTGATCAAACAAGTCCTGCTATTTATGCATACTGAGTAACTTGATTTTAAAAAGTACCTTATTGAAGTGATCTCCAATCACATGCCAGATCCTCGACCACTGCAGCCTGATGCGGTTCATGTTGTAATAGGAGATCTCCACTATCTTCTGCAGGCTGAACATGCGCGGGTGGTGCGGGGACGCCAGCTCGTCCATGGACACAGCGCACAGCCAGCGCACAAAGTCCACTGCACGGGAGAGGCCTGCTGTGAGCCAGCCTGGCAGCCAGGCTGTGATGGGAGCCAGCCTGGGAGCCAGTCTGGGAGCCAGCCTGGGAGCCAGGCTGTGATGGGAGCCAGCCTGGGAGCCAGCCTGGGAGCCAGGCTGTGATGGGAGCCAGCCTGGGAGCCGGCCTGGGAGCCGGCCTGGGAGCCAGCCTGGGAGCCAGCCTGGGAGCCAGCCTGGGAGCCAGGCTGTGATGGGAGCCAGCCTGGGAGCCAGCCTGGGAGCCAGGCTGTGATGGGAGCCGGCCTGGGAGCCAGCCTGGGAGCCAGGGGCCCTGGAACCTACCACATACCTATGGCGTTCCCGTCCAGCCTCGTGGAGCCCGTGAATATCCTAGAACAGATAAAGGAGTTGGAGTTTCAGCTGAGCATCCACAAGAGCCCATTACAGCTCAATGCTGCAGCAAAAAGTCAACACATCTGCAGGCACTTCATAGTCCTCCATGCCACCAACTCTGCACCTCTTGTATTCTTGCTCCTTGACAGCAGTACACATCAGTACACAGCATCTTTCATCAGCCTAAGCACCCTCTTTCCTGCACCAAGTCACAGTCCACCATGCTTCTGCCCCACTGCAGGAACAGGCACAGGCTCACCAGTTTACCCAGGCCAAGTTATGCTGGAACACCCATTTGGGAGACAGCATGTTAAATTTCATGGGGACAATAAACAGATAGTAAGAAAGCTTTGCTACAAGACTTGACTGGTTATCAGCCACCTTTGACCTTTATATTCTCTGAGAATAAGGCTGGCTGTGGCTGCCAAAACAGACAGGAGAAACTCTATGGATGTGCTGTTGACCCCTCTTCCCCTTCAGCTGTTCAGTCCTGAGAGGAGCTCAGACTGCTGGTAGTGGTCCATATAGAACACTGATAAAGCAGAGAACATTCCCAAATGTTCTGGACTTTGATGTGGTAACAGACACATTTATGGTTAGAATGAACACTGCAGGCCTGAATAAATGATTGCACAGACTTGCACAATTGCACCAGTAGTTACTAAGAACTGCCATTCCAAAACATTAGGACAGGAGCATGTCTTTGGACAGCATTTCAGAAGGGCAGATGACCAAGATGACGCTTTAGGTAAGGGTGCAGAGGTTACATTCTCAGTACCTGTCCACTGCTACCACCACACTCTGGGAGCTGGTCTCCCCCACAGACTCCTGGATGCTCGCCATGTGCCGTTTGTCAGCCCCACTCCCAACGAGATTCCCTGCAATAATCCATTAAAAACCAGGATTTGCCATCAGGAAATTATGACTTTATATTAACTCCAACATCAAACAAGTAGACTAAGAGAAGTGACTACTGCTTCTAGTTACTATGTAATTTATATGGAGCAGATGGTGCCTCTGCCAGACCTGTAACAGATTATTACACAGCTAAGCATCATATTTATTAGGGTAAGATGATATGATATCGTTCATAAAATTGGAATAGATAAAATACTATTTTAAAGTATGATCTCTAAGTCAGCTACAAATAGTTAATGCTGAACACAGTGCTGTATTCATTGTAATCATCATGTATAGCATCCACTTCCAAGTTTTTTTAAATTAAATTGTTTCCTCAGTGGTTTTACAAAGATTAAGGCAACTTGCCTTGTCCCTCTAATTTACAGCCAAAAATTTAAGGTTTGTTTCTTGTACCCAATGCAGAAACATTAGCAACTGGAACAGCAAGCCCAACATGCAAAGATAAGAAATTCCTTTGGAAAACCAAGCTCTTTTTTTCTATTAATTAATGCTTGTAACAAAACCATGACTTCGTATGGCAAAACAGTTTTGATAATATATTCCAACAAATAAATCTGGAATAGTTATTAAATAGCTTAACCCAATCCAAAGTTAGAACAGATTTGTAATTATAAACACACATTGGAATACAATAGTTCCATTAATCCAACACACTTCCTCCGGAAACGAGTAAATATATTTGAGTATGTTGTAACATTGAGGATTCTTTAACACCCTTAGTCCACTTGTATGTGCATCTTTGTGAAGTTCAGGATTAATAGCCTTACCTAATCCCAGGCTCATAAACTCTTCTCCTGCAGAGGCATAGCCCTTGATGCTGCCTTCCCTCTCACGCCCAGAACCAGACAAATACCGAGTTTTCACGCCAGTCCCTATGAGCTGTGCCAGCTCCAGCTGACTAATACATTTCAAGATCTAAAACCAAAAGAAATTAAGCATTGTGTTTCTGTACACCATCACCTTTTTATTCTTAACATATGTTAGTATTTAATATTCATAACCTTCCCAGGTTCTCCAACCATTCAAACAACTTTGGCCATGATAACAGCTTTGATGGAGCTAAAACATTTCTAATAAAACTGAAAATGAAGTTGAGTGGTTCATTAATATCATCAGCCACCATGAATCACTCCAATACAACAATAAAATAAACACTGCTCCAAAATCTAATCTGGATCTCTAACTACTAAAGGATACCTTTTTACTACTTTTTACAGCATCAACTTTCAAGACTATAAACAAGTTGCAGCTAATCTTCTAGAGACTTCATTGTCCTAAAGAGATGAAAATACGGAAACATTTCACCACCTGAGCAAGGATGTTCCAGCCCAGACAGTTTAAATGCCAATGCTGTGCTTCCACAGCACAAAATTGCCTCTCCTCCTTCTTCCTCCCCCACGGCCACATCCCTTGGCTGGCACAGGCACCCAGGAGAGTGTGCTGGGAGCCAGGTCTGAGGCATCTGTCAGCTCTAGCACATTTTGGCTCACATCCTGTAGCCCAAGACTACAGCCAGAGAACATAATGCAGCAAAAATGCTCCTTTTAGCAACAGCACAGATTTAGAGCTGACAAAATTGCTCCTGGAAAATAGGCTTTAAGAAAATGCATATAATCCTGATAGCTCATCTTTACCAATCATCCAGCAAAGTATTTTAGCCCTAATTTTTCATGTGCTTATGGTGTAAACATTGCCAAACATCGTACAGACAAGTCTGGACCCGTGAGCTAGAATATTTTTGTTTCCATGAATAAGAATACAATAGTTTATATGCAGAATTTTCTGAAGCCAAATGAGATTTTTTATATCATTTAAATTCCATATCAAATGCAACCACAAAAATTACAATATTGTCACACAGTTTCCACAGGGTCTCCAAAAAAACTGCAGTGCTTTATTTTTATATATATATATTTTTTAAAAATCATCAAAAAACTTCACCATATAATGCACTTCCTTCACATTTTTAAGAAGGTTCTGGGAGCTGATAGTAGAAGAAACAATGTAACACCACGTTCACTATTTAAACTAATAAAGATTTACCTCATGCCAAGAATTGCCAAGATAGTTGCCATCTGTGTGAGCAACTGTAATGAGTGTCTTAATGGTATCGATGTTCTTCTGTTTCATTTCTGTAATGCTGGAACTGGCAGTCAACAAGGAAAAACGAGCAAGAGCCTGGACATAAGCATCTCGTTCAAGCTACAAGACAGAGAAACAAGCATCAAAATCAAATCCCCAAAGAACCAGAGAAAGCAACTTCCCTACAAATTTTCCTTCTGTGGCCAGCTGGCACTGGTAGAGCACTTTCCAGCTAAAGGAGAGTAGGATGCCAGTTAGCAAACACCCTAAATAGAAGTTTCAGCAAGAAAAAGAAAAGCAGAGTTGAAGAAATGTTTGATTACATCAAGACCTTTTACCATTCCAAGAAAGCAGATGAGACACTTTCTCTTCTATGTACAAGATGTTTGTAATGCTTCACCTGCTGCCCAGAGCCCACATGGCCCTCAGTGAGTCCCAGGCTAAGTCTGGCACCAACCTGCATTCCAAAGATACAGGCTATCCTAATGGCACAGCGGATTCCTTCCAAACACAGGGATGCAACTTCTGTGTCATCACAGTTCTGCAAGCCAACACTGTAAGCTGCCAGCAGTGGAGTCCAGACAAGCTAAACAGAGGAAGAAACTACATTCAGAAGTCTTTACAACTTTAGCCCAGAACACTGGGTTACTGAAGCCAAATATATCCAAAGAGTCCATCTGTTGCAGTAGCAAACTCTTCAGAGTAATTTTCCACTTTTTTTCCCCATGCTTAAAACTCTTCCTTACGAAGACACAGTGAGAGCCTGACACTCACTTTGAACATGGGTCTGACATGATCCAGGTGAGTGGCGCTGGTGAAAGGAGCCTTTGCATGGCTCACTGCCTCCATGAGGGCTTTGGCTGTCTTTGCCATTTGTTCCATCTCCAAGTTGTACAACAACCTCCGCTGCTTCTCATTAGCTACACCTGAGGGGAACACCACACACAGACACTGCCTGCTTTTCTTACAAGAGCATTCCATCTCATCACACTGAGCATCACAAAATGTTAAATAAAGGTCTTGCAAAGGAAATCTAAAGACAGAAATTTTGCAAAATACTAGAAGTCAGGAGGCTGCCCCAGGCTGCAAGCAAGGAAGTCCAGCACTAAAAACCATACCCAAACTGAAGACTTTATTCTATACAAAATAACTTTACTATATTATATAACACATGCTATTACCTAATTGTTCCAAGTCAGAGGCACATACTCTATTAAGTCATTCTGCCTGTAAGAGGGGATGGAAAATCCTGTATCTTCTTGGGCTCACATCCCCCCAAAAAATCAAGCCTTCACCAACATGATAAATAAACTAATAACTTAGTGTTTCTTTATTCTTATACTACAGGGTACAACTTCAATTTTCAAGCAAATTAATTTTGTTCGTATTTTGATTGAGAAGACCTGCAAACAGCATGAAAAACCCACTAAGCTCCTTCTTACTTGGTTTACTACACTTGGTTGTAATTGCGTATTCTTTTGTCTCTTTCATTGCAATTTTCTTTCCTTCTATTTCTTCATAGATTGTGGATAAATACTCTTCTGGCAGGTCTTTACTGTCATTGATTCCTCGATTCATTTTAATGTACTGCTCCTTTGTCATTTTATTTTTTACCTGTAAGAAAGAATAAGCTGGATATCAGATTTTGATTGCAAGTTCTAGGGAAATTTGAACTTCTATAAGTTTGGATTTTTAAAAATTTCTACCTGTGGACTGTGCAAGTCTGTAGTCAGCATGATAATGGAGTATGCCAAAACATAGGCAGTGTCTGCACTAGCAAATAGTGTTTGCCTGAAGGAGGAAAAAACAGAACAGGTTTATAGACTCCCATTTCCTCAATCCATTAACTCTTATTTCCATTTGCAAGAAAAATACCCAGAAGTGCAATGGATTCAACCAAAGAGCCAACAAAGACTGAAGCTAGCCATTAGAAGTGCATCAAACCCTAAGCAGTTTAAAACACAAAAAGAGGGGGGGATGCACCATCTTTGCAATATTGAAAACTATTGCAATACTGAAATCTCAGGTGACTGAGATTCTCAAGTACATTCCCTACTGATTGCCCAAAGAACAATAAGGTATAATCTTTAAAAAGTTGAAGGACAGTTTATTTTTCACTCACAGAGTTTCATAAAGACTGATACAAAACCAACCCACAGATACACCAACTGGACTAAGGAAAGGACATTAATTAAACCTGACTAAACTTCAGTGCTTATTGCATTAGGAACAATAGCAACTTTGCCTATTTGGTATCAAATAATATATACACATTTTGTTCACATCTAACAGGCAAGCAAAAGCATTGTAACATCCTACTAGCTGTTTATGTCATGAATTTTTCTAGCCATTTCTACTGCTTGATACTGGTTTCTATACTTGACTGATCTACATTTGTCTAAAATTACCTCTGTATTAGCAGTTGTATTTTAACATACTTTGGGCTTCCCTTTTCCAGTAATTCCTTCTAGCAAGTACTCAGGATTTAAGGAAATGCCAGCATCAGTATCCCTTCTATCCAGTATGAGCAGCAAGACCTCCTGCTCACACAAGCCTGCACAAGCTCCTGGCCATGTATGAGCTTGATCTATCCCCTGCCCCTACGGGCCACACTACAGTACAGCCAGGGAATGTTCTTTGGCACTGATCTGATACAAAGGGTTTGAATTACCGTTGGTTGCATTCAATATATCTAGCAGCAAACTTCTCCATTAATCTATCAATCTTCTGGGCTTCACCTGGCAGACGAAAACCTTCCAGAAATATACGCAGAGCAGACACAAAGTCTTTTCCACAGAAATCAAGCTGGTCTACATAGGCATACATCACTTCCTTGTTAAATTTGCTGCTTTCCCCAAGAAATTCCCCTACTTGAGTCTAAAAAACACAAGAGACAGTTATTACTGTGCAATCCAAGTGCCAGCTCTGCAAGAGGGTTTCTAGGCCAAGAGTTGCACAGCCGTCAGCTCTATAAGCTGACACGCTGCGGAGTGGGCAGAGCTGGATGGAGGGGTGCAGAGGGACAGGGGTCCCAGATATGTCCCCTCATTCTGCATATCCCTGCTTCCCTCACTGCCAGAGGCAAGATCTGCATTACTGCAGAGCCAAGCTGAACTGGGCCCAGCTGCACATGTAGCAGAGAATGCTTTGCCACTGCAGCACATGATACTGCCAGCAACTGACACTGCTCTGCCTCCCTCCAGCCTCCAGGGACAGACAAAATGCACATTCCATTGATGGGGAACCCTCCAGCACTTTCCTGCAACACAGCACTTTACTAAGAAGCCTGAGACAGCAGGCAGCTGTGGCATTAGGTGTGTCCATGAGGAGCCTTGCATGTTTATTTCTCTGAGATTTGAACTCCAGAGCAGGGGCACACAGATACTGGGGACGGGGTCAGAGGTACTGGGGCAAGCGTATCCATTGTGCTGCACATAATCTTACAGAGCAGAGGCGTTCCTCTTGGTGCAAGAACTGTGCCAGGTCCTCTGCTGTAGTGCCAAGCATTCCCTGCTCCTGCAGATACTGTATTCCTCTCTTTGGTTTTTTATTAAACCTGTTCAGACAAAAACATGGGAAAATTGACATACAATTAAAAATATCACAGCCTACAAAATTTGAGTTTTACAGAGTCCTCATAAATCAAAGATTCTGTGCTGTTGGTCCATGTTTTTTCTTTCTAGTTAGTAAAAACCAAACAAATCTATTACCTATTTCACACCATATGCTCCATCTAATAAGGTACATTGAGCTGCTGATAACCTTAGAAGTTATTGCTGGAAAACTCCAGAACTCAGCTTTTCGAACATTAAAAATTAGAGACTTTACATGGAATGTTAAAAATGTTGCTGTTCAAGACCTTTTTCTAGCATTTACAGACATGAAGACTTTCAAATTAATGAAAAAGAAGTAAAGCATAGCTGCACAATGATTTAATTCTTCAAACTCTATTTCAGTAGAGGACAACAAATCATGTAAGAGCTGCAAGACAACCATGCCCCTCAAAGCAACCTTCTCTACACGTGCGGAGCTGAGCCAGCAAAAAGGAAAGCTGTGAAAACCCCTTCCACTCCACCCAGGATTCTATGAAATCCCTTTTAACTATAACAGCCTCCAGCACTGGTTTTTGACAACAGCAGGCAAGAGTCTTCAGCATTTATATCAAATTGTAAGTGTCCCTACAGGTGTGACTGTGAGACCATGAGACACAATTCATTTTATTACTAGTGAACTTTAGTTTTCCAGTCATACTGGGCTTACAGTTCTATCCCATGTTCAATTATTTCCTTTTGTTGCTTGATGACTTCAAATTGCTCTGGATCATCTGGGACAGCAGTCTGGGTACCAACACTTCCAACTCCTGATGACACAGTGGAGTCCAAGGAACTGACACTGCTCCGTCTCCCTCCAGAGTCCAGGCATTTCCCTTCAGCCATTTCCTGTTCAGATGGTTTATATGAACCTATTTACAAACAAGGTGAGATTTAACTTATCCTTGTTCAGTCAAGAGCTTTTAGTTACAGAACTTTTAAGCAGAAATCTATGAGTCAATATTCTTATTTTACTATGTATACTTTTTGGCAGCCTGCACTACACTACGTAAAGATGCTCTATTAATGCAATTCTAAAATAATCCAACAAAAGGCAGAAAAGCAGCAGCTTCTATGGAGAAATTCCAGCCCTTCAACTTAGTAACTCCAAGACTGGTTGCATGTCTTGTTCTACAAGAGCTTTATAGTAGACAAGGGCCTGGCTGAAGCTCATCAACAGAACCCGGTTATTCAAACCAGACACTTGGAGAAGCAGCTACTGCAACAGCACTAGCAACTGTTTGTCAAACACCTCACTTGTGTAAATAAATTGTTGGGTACAAACCTGGCATCCACACTTCTGAATAGCTTCTAAACACTGAACAAACACAAGAATGAACAGACTAAATAAATCACACAAAAACAATCTTACCCAAGCTAGTCTGATGATTGGGGTTCACATAAAGGTCTTTGCTCCATTCTACCATACATTTTAAAATAGAAACCAAACATTCAAGTCCTTTTTTCCTCAGGCTTAGTTCCTAAAACATGAAGAAGAATAAAATAATAAAAAAGAAAAACTAAACCAACAAACCATGCTGAAAACAGTCTCTACAACAGTCGCCCTCTAAGGACTGGAAAAGTATAATCTTAAAAATAAAATGCTTATGGTGGAGATATGGCACAAAGTCTGTGCAAAGCAAACCCCACAGATGGTACCACTCCTTCATGAGCTCCAGAAAGGAAGTCATTTAACTGAGGAAGAGGAAGGCTCACTTGTTATATATATATATTTTTTTCCCGCTAAAGAGACCAGAACCAGCCTGGTCTCACGGTGCAAACAGGCAGCAAAATCATCAAGTAATTAATGGCACTGCTTCAGCATCCAATTGCAAATTATCAAACTAATTAAAAGTAAGTAACTTCAGTAGGTTACAGCTCTGGAGGTATCAGTGATGATGCAAAGATAGCACTGTCTATGAAACAATAGCACCTTATGTTCAAAGCTCTTTTCCTTACCTGTAAAGGTGTCATTCCCAGCTCATGCCCACTTCGTCCCTGTGCGATTTTGGACAAATCATTTACAAGACGTTCAAAAATATTAGCAGCATTTAAATCACAATCATAGTTAACATAAATATCTACTACACACTGGGCATCTGGAAAATAAAAGGAAATGGAAGCATCAGGATTCTGTGCAATAGAATTTTTAAAAGGAATCAGCCAGTTGGAACAGGCAGAGCAGATGAATCAAGACTTTTAACCCAAGCTCTCTAAGATCAAATTCAAATTTTCATACTGAAACATTATATGTGGCTTTTCTTTTCAAAATAATTTTCATCTGCTGCTAGAAGTGGTTCTTTTTCACAGTGGAAATACCTGCACAAATTCTAGTTAAAGTCTGAATCACCATCCATTTGTGCTCAAAGGAACTTGAAGAAGTCTCTAGAATATTCAGGAAGATCTCTTTGAAGAACACCTGCAAAATAAAAAAGGTCAAGGACTGGATGATCTGAAACTTATTAGAACCACATGAAACATACAGATTAATTTCTGTTCAGTGATTTCTCCCAAAGAGTAACATTTCATAAATATTAGAATTTGGATACAGTAGTAACATATTAGTTAAGTAAGCAAACCAAACTAAGACATTAAAATGGAAGTTCCAGCTGTCTTGTTACCATTACAGTATTTTGAGAACTAGAGCATTTGCAATTTATAGATTAAAAGTCTCTCACCTCAATCTGCATTTTTAAATGGGTCTTAAAATTTGAAAGCAGCGTGAGAAAGATGGCAAGAGAGAGTTCAAACACATCAGGAACAGAAGAGACTCCATTTTTAGATAATGCTACACAAAGATATTGCTTGATTGCATTGATGAACATTTCATGTGTCCTGAAAACCAGACCAGCATTCTGCAGCACTGAGAGAAGCAGCTGAAGAGACACAACCTTGGAACGCAATTCATGGGATCTAGAAAAAATTCAATATTTAATGTATTTCTATATTTCTTAGTATTTGCTTGCATTCAACATTAGTACTGTAGCATTTCTTCCACATCAGGAAGAAATTACTGCTATTCTGATTCATTTAAATGCAGGAGGCAACAGGGGTGCAAATCAGCCAAGTGATTTTTGAACTTCTGTCATCCAAATTTGATTTTTTTTCAATAATATTAACATCTTACACTAGCCTAATAAATGCAGCTCAGTGCTTCTTAAGCACTTTCCCACTCTCCCATCAAAAGCTTCACAAATACTATAGTCAAGGCCACTCCAACTGCTAAGATTAATAAGCCTATTATGCAAAACTCAAAAACATCAAGTATAGAATTTTTAATAATTTGAAGCTATTTTCAATTCCAGACTCATCAAGCTAACTAAATCAAGGGCCTGACAAGTGGATTTTGAACACCTGCTTAACTATACAGCAGCTACTTAACAGTCCCCAAAAGCTACCAGGAGAGGACAGAACAATAAATACAATCTCTTTACTTGGGATCTGGTGGTCCTTCCCCCAGAGGCTTCATGGAGAGCTTGCACAACGACCTGAACACAAGGAAGGCATCCTTTTGGAGAACATGGGAAAATCTGGCAGCAGCTTGATGTCCAGATACATCCGTTTCCTTGAGAGCAAGAAACACAACACAGACCCTCAGTGAGACAAAGAACCAGAGCAATTAGGAGATTCCACAGCTCCTCTAAGAGTCAGCTACAGTTCAAACTAAGCCTAAACAGGATTACAAGGGATCTGGATCCTTTCAGACGTGTTGACTGACCCTTTATCTCTGTCCCCACTCTGTATTAAAATACAACTAATATAATCAATTTTAGGACACATATTTTCAGTGTATATTTAAATTGTAGCTGCTGTTTCCTTTTTGAACCTGAGCAGGACACAGACATCAGAGTTTCTATCCCCTTCTTTTGCCCAATCCCATTCTCTTAGTTGTCACAATAAAAACATTCTTCTTTCGTAGATGTATACTGGCATCCAGTGCAGTTATTTACCAGATTATCAGTGGAGGAGACAGATTGCCCATCATCTAGAATCCCATTTGTTTGTACATTCTCATTGCTAGAGCCAGAAAGAAGAGTATCTGCAGTCTCTAAGGCAGGCAGAGCCTTGGCAGGTCCTGTTACCTGCTTTTCTTCAGCCACTAAAGGGGAAAAAGGAAAAATTATTAAAATCACTCATGAAGAGCTTTCTAGCCCATGACTTTGTGATGCTCTACCACCAAGTGGCACAGAACTAGCACTGCTACACAAGCAAGTTTCTCAGCTACCAGCAAAGAATACTGTGATACAATCAAAACCAGTTCTTGCTGCCTTAGTAGGCGTTCTTGTCAAGATACTTAGTAACAAAAATTACATCCATGCCTCTATAATCAATACATACTCAATTATTTTACTTTAGAAGTCTTCACTACCTTTCATAGCTGACTCCACCACATCTTCCAAGATGCCTTGAACCATTTCCTTTCCTCCACCAATTGTTTCCTCTAATGAAACACAGAAAATTTTTAATTTAGTACTTTTGTTTAGGAAGAGGATTAAAAGGAAAAACATGACAGAGGCAGAAGCATAAAAATTTATCAGTTTTCTTCAGTTCTCACTGAAAGTAATTTCTGACAAGTCGTTCAAAAATACTTGTTGATGTTATTTATGTTGCTTGAATCAAAGCACTGATATTTTTTAGGCGGTTATTTTGTCATTTTTATTTATCAACTGTTACAAACATTCCTAATTTGGATGCAGTATGTGCTGATGATACGGTCTTCATAATATACACCACTTTTACCACAGGACTTCAATTACCTGAGAGCAGTTCCCACATACCATGACAATTCTCTTCCTCTCCTTCCCCTTTATCAACCTGTTCAAGTCAAACTCCATAACAATTCTCTATAGATAAAGCACACATGGTTTAACTGGAATTCTATGGAGAACAGGAACCTTTCTGCAGCAATTATAGTGCTAGAGACACAAGCTAGGCTGGCAGCACACCCTGAAAGTCTCCTGAGGAGAGCCAAGGGAGCCAGGCCTGCCATCACTGCCCCTCAAAGTGGCCCCAAGAGTGCTTTTCACCAGGCCAGCTGTGAGTGAAAGCAACGGACTCTGTGTTGTGCTCACCTGCTCCTGCCAGGGTGGGGGCCCGCTGCAGCTCCCCATGGCCGAGGTGTCTGGGCTCCCCATGGCCAAGGTGGCCGGGCTCCCCATGGCCGGGCTCCCCATGGCCGGGCTCCCCGTGGCCGGGCTCCCCGTGGCCGGGCTCCCCGTGGCCGGGGTGGCCGGGCTCTCCGTGGCCGGGGTGTCCGGGCTCTCCGTGGCCGGGCTCTCCGTGGCCGGGGTGTCCGGGCTCCCCGTGGCCGGGCTCCCCGTGTCCGGGCTCCCCGTGGCCGGGCTCCCCGTTGGCCAGCACGGTGCCAGCCCTGCCTGCCCAGGGGCTGTGCTGCCGCTGCCCCGGCCGCGGGGACCGCGACTCCGCCACCGCGGGCGACTGCGGCTTCTGCGCTCGGTCTGCTTCTCTGGACTCCTGCAGCTGGAAAAACACAGATGGAAAGGTTCATCTAGGCACAAAATACACTGAGGGAAGTCCTGTCTATGATGACTGATGTTCCTTTGTGAATTCACGCCTTAGCAGGAAACAATGAAACTACAATCACTTGGTCAATAAGATTAAAAAGATACATTTCAAGTTTATTTGAAAAGCATAATTTGTTTACCCAATGCCGTTTGGCAGAAGCTACAGTGTGAAACCTTGCTATCAGCAGTGCATGTCAGCATTTATTTTCAAATCAGTCAGTATGCCTCACTGCAGGATTTGATAGGTTTTCTAACGTGACACATTAACAGAATTGCAACTACAATGACAGATCCATTAAAAAACAACAATAATAAAAAAGCTTTCAGTCATTTGCAAGCCTAAACATTTGAGATGAGAAAAAGTAATAGCTACTTACAGCTTGATTTTCCATCCGTGTAAAAATGACATTTAACATCTGTGTCAGGGTAGCTTTGGCAGTTGTCTGGTTAATAAGATTTTTACTGGCCAGATAGATGTTGTAGCAGGTTCTAACAGTTTGAAGAACAGTTCCTTCATGAATTTCTATATATGGAGATGTTACTGCAGTGAGAAGAGCCTAGAAAAGTCCATAACACGGTAAAAATGAAACCTAAGCAAGTAGGCAGCAATGCTCTTCATGCTCTTCTTCATGCACATCTTCCAGAATAATCACTGGGTTTGCTACAAAACACAGATATCTTTTTCTAAGACTTTGCAAGCAACAACATTTCAAATCAAAGAAAGTTTAGAAGGACTTCCACATTTCTGTTTTCTGCTGAGCTGTTCTTAGAGGGTCTTATCAAAACTAATTTTTCCCCAAGGGAGACATTCCACCTCCAAATTAAACTTACTATATTCCATAGCTTCATTTCCACACAAGAGCCAACTGGGCTACACTAACATCAAGTTGGATTACTAGAAGGTTCACCAACTTCCAACCTCAGCTACATTAGTCCAAGAAGATTTCAGTGTCAGAACACACACCACTGACAGACATTTCCATGCCTTGTTGAGAACTGGCAGCTGTCTGGAAAAATGGCCAGGGAAGCAGACAGGCTTGAACAGCATTCCATGGCACTGCATCCCAGTTCCAGGGCCTGCTATCAGGGCTGAAAGCAATCCCTTGGCCCGAGGGAGGTAGGCACTGTGAGCCTCTGAGAGGAGCACCAAGCTGTCTGACAGACAGCCTATCTCAGAAAGGACAAATTATAAAATATTCCCTTACATTGTGCTTTCCCAGCAGGAAGTACATTCTCCTCACCAATTCTGCCCTGTTGACAGCCTCCCTAAATGCAGTGACACATGGGACAATGTAAGAAATGGAGCAACTGGGCCCATTTTCTCACTTTTTTTTTCAGTTACAAAATGAAAGAGAGAGAAAGCAAATTAATGTTGCACCAAAATAAATTGAATAAAATACCTTAATTATCTGCAGTTGTACTCCTTCATCTGTTTGAGGACCCTGAAAGCAATTGCAAATGGTTTCCACTATTCGGTCGATCAGCCGTTTTCCAGGAGCTCCGCTGTCTGGAGCATTGCCAGTGATGTGCCCATATGCAATGAGTTTCTAGATAGAAAGAATGCAGCTTAGATGACCACATACTGTTAAGAAAAACACAGTTTAGCACAGCATAAAAAGGCATGTTTAGATAGCATACCTTATTGAACCAATTTTAACCCAAAATAACACCATCTATAGTTCTGGCCACAAATACTTTGACTGCTCACATATGTGGACAAAATAGATTTTAGTATGACACAAAAAGGTTTTTCCACCCTGGACATTTCTTCATACCATAACCAGAGAAAATGTTAACACCAGACTTTTCCAAAGTGTGACCTCCTCTGTTACATCAGCACCACAAGAAATCACACAGCAACACTCCTTGTGGAGCAGCTTTACTGGCTGGTGTAAGGATCCCCCAGCAAAAGGGCCACAGCAGGGCAGCCACACTCCTGCCTGGGCCCAGTGCCTGGCTGGTGTGACCCCAGGCAGGCGCTGGTGTGACCCCAGGCAGGCGCTGGTGTAACCCCGGGCAGTGACCCTGGGCAGGGGCTGGTGTGACCCCAGGCAGGCGCTGGTGTGACCCTGGGCAGGGGCTGGTNGCTGGTGTGACCCCGGGCAGTGACCCTGGGCAGGGGCTGGTGTGACCCCGGGCAGTGACCCTGGGCAGGGGCTGGTGTGACCCCAGGCAGGCGCTGGTGTGACCCCGGGCAGTGACCCTGGGCAGTGACCCCAGGCAGTGACCCTGGCAGGGCCACCCCTCGCCATGGGAGCTGCATGCCAGATCTGGTCACTGCAGCTTTCTGCACCTCACCTGTAAACAATCCAGGGAAGTACTGACGATGCGTGGTGACTTTGACTGGCAGGCCAGCTCAAACGGAAGGAAATATTTATCTGCTTCAATGAAATTTGCTTTTGGTGGAGCAGCAGTGCCTTCTCTAGGTCAGATAAGAAGAGTTATTAATTTTTCTAAACATGTGTATCACAGCAAACTACACTTTCTCCTTTTTCTAAATTTAAAGCTAAATAATGCACAGGAGCGTACAAATGTACTGCAGCTTTCTTGCATATTCTAAAACAAAGATCAATTTTCTTTTAAAATCACACAAAATCCATTTTACATTTATTTATATTCTATCTGATATTTTTCATATCCTCTTCAGCTTAACTCTTCCCTCACTATATTCCAACACTGTCCCACAATGTGAAATATTGGAAAACTCCTACACAACTAATATATCTATCCATGTTATTCAAAATGGATTAAACAGAGCCCATAAGTGGAACACCAAGCAAACAGAAACACATTTGGAGACCCATTTGCTCATTTTCAATCATAGTACGGTGGTGGAAAACTTTTTTAAAATTTCTGTTTAAGTAATATCTAAGTTGGTGTTCTTGATCTAGGTAATAAAATGCACATGCTATCAAATAGGGGGTAGGTACTGCTCCCCATGATTTCCTATCAGGCTATTGAGCAGTGAAAGGAAGCAACAAACCGGCACCTTTTAGAAATTTTGCAATTTTTCCTGGTGAAATTCATAGGCAGTTATAGCTCGAGGACCCACAGCCACAAACATTGTGTAAGTGAAACACACAGGCCAGGCCACATGTTCTTGGCAGAAAGGTGGGTAACTGGGTATTCACAAACTCATTGCTGTAATATATATACATTCTTACACTTCCACAGAATTATTCCATTTGCTCTTTTCACACACTGTTTAGAGTAATTAGTAATTTACCTTTGCTTTTCCAGCTCACTTTTTATTTCGTCTGGAAGAGAGAAAAAAAATTCAAGCCTTAGTTATCATTATCAATAACATAATAATAAAGTAACGTTGTTTAAATCCAGCCTTGCACTTCGGTATTTGCTACTCCATTCCTGTAACACCTCAGCTTCAGAGATCAGAGTTTCACCAGTTATTGAAAGGTGTATCTCTCCAATTTTACATGTAAAAAGCTGTTTTTTCCACACATTCTCAACAAAAGGTATCTTTAGAACACTCAGGCATAGTATGCAACTTTTGTTCAAGTGAAGTGCACATCACAGAGTGCTCAGGTCTGCAGAAGCCTTTAAGCTACTGCACAAACCACGAGTTCAGTGCATCCAGCCCTCCCGTTACCTGCAGCGCCAGCCTGCTTGTCTTGAGCCTTACAACAGGAATCAGCTCCCAGGAAATAGGAAACCAGCAGATTTTCTTTTAATTACACTTTTAAAGAACTTTTCAGAAAACTAAGTACAGGGGCAAAGACAGGTCCTCTCTCGTTTCTCTTGTATCCAGCAGCAGATCCCAAAGATCCTAGTAAGGCTTTTTGAGGATTTCTAAGGTATCACCACGATGCACAATACGCACCCACTGTGAACTGACAAATCCATATCTAAACCAGCACCCACAGTAAGGCTGCACAACTACATCACCTGTAACACCAGTGGAACCTTCCATCCCACCCTACAGCACATGCTGCAAACTATCCTGACTCTGCAAATTACCATGCTTACAAATCTTGTTTCCATTGCGGGTATTAGGAAATGATCATTCAGTCAATATTTGTTCTCCACAACTCTGGAGAGGCACCATTGTTTGTGATCAGGTGTCCACAGTCCAGATGATTTCAGTGCTGTCTGTGAACCTCAGGAGTTTCTTCTGCCTCAGGAGAATCAATACACAAATCACACTAAGGCACAAGGACTGCAGCAAACACAGATTACAGGGTTTTGTACAGGCCTGCCTGTCAGTGAATGGCACAGGAGTTAATCCTCACAGTGTGTACTGATTCTATAAAATTACTACCCACACTGCATAGAGAAAATGGAAGCAGAACACAGCGAAAATCCGTGTAACTATAAGCTGTGAGTGATAAGGTCCATCCAGGATTGCTGTTCTCTCTGCCATATCTGTTAATTAATGAGCATCAGTCTGACATCCCTCAGTTCTCATGGCACACATCCATGCCACACAAACTGAAGTGAAGTTATCCACTGCAGAGTCAGCCAAAGAGACACCAGAAAAATGGGAGAGCCCCGGGTGCAGTGTTCCCAGCTCTCTTCAAGCCCATTACACAACCAACCATATCCAGCAGCTTTAAAGAACAGTTGTCATTTGCCAGCCCTGCACAAGCCAAGCCCAGCACTCAGCACTGGGGCCTGGGGGCTTCAGGATCAGCAGGAACTTTGCAGCTCTGCGACAGCACAAACACAGCACCACTATCCCCTGATGCTTTAGGCTTCAGATGGAGAGGAGACAACAGAATGGAGGCTGTTGGTAAGAAATGACCAAGGTTTTCTGTGCCAAACAGACAACACAAATCTTGCACAGCACCACTTCTTAAACCACTGTGGTTTTCATTCCAGGATCCAGCTGGCCTACCAACAAGGTGACTAGTCAGAAATTCACTTCAGCATAATTTCAACTCAGGCTTTTTGATTTAATTACCTTTCCCATATTCAACACCATATTATGATCCAAAGAGCTACTGAGAACAACATATGTGATCCAGCAGTGTATTGTGTCCCTGTTTTGATCTGCCTTGTTCTTAGCACAGCACACTCCCATAGCATGCAGGAGCTGGCTGCTTAAAACAGAGTCTTCTGGGTAGCTTTGCACCTTCAGAACACTCAGTCCTGCCTCCAGGTCTTGGCAGAGAAAGGCATATTTTAACTAGAATCCCAAGTACAGCAGGATGCCAGGGCCAGCAAAAACACAATTAATGCTGTATTTCAGACACTCTGTAGAACTAAGGCATACAGAGCTTTTTCCTAATGAAGAAATTTTTCTCCACTAAGTTTCTCTTTCTTTCAAGGAGGCCATTTTCCCCCATACTTATTGTTTTGCAGAGTGAAAAAGATGTTGAATTGAAACTTCACAAAGATTCTAGCCTTAAGGAGACATGATCATGACCATCTTTACTGATACTTGTCTTAGATCTTGCACTGGAAAAATAACGCAAAAATAAGATCCCATATTAGACTAACAATAGTTTAACTCTCAGAAGTACTACATAAACAACAACAAAAAAATCTAACCAAGGCCTGACCAAGTTCCCCACAATTTTATTATAATAAAAGCTTTTCTAAAGCCATATAAAAACATCTTCACCACAACAGTATTTTAATACATAATGCTGGCAGAAAAAGAAAAATTAAAGGACAAAAGGAAGCTACAGGCATACTTCTGCTACTGATTGCATCAAAACAGTTTGAAAACCTCCACGTCTGAAGTACTCATTTGGTGGTCTGACCATCACAAGCGAGTGGGACAGAAATAGTTGCCTAATTGAAGTCTGCTGCCAGGACCAGCTTGCCAAGTCCCAAGCAGACACTGCCAGCTTCCAGAAACCGCCTGCCACTGGTCCTGTTTTTCTCCAGGCACAGGAGTAAGGGGCACAGCTCAACTCCCTTCCATAGCTACAGACCATAGTCCCAGTTTTGGTCAAAATCTGGTTACCCCAGCACAATGCTGACCTCTCACTTGGTACCAGAGCTCCCTGTCTCTCCACGGCATCTCCTTCAGTCGGAAACATCTTCAACCCCTGTGCTGCCCACCCAACCAGAGTTCTGCAGCATTCCTACCAGGCAACAGAGCTGGAACAAGAATGGCCTTGCAGCAATTTCTTCCACAGCTTCTGGCCATAAAAGCAGGATGACGCTCACGCAGAGTAGCTGCCTGTCTTTAGCAGATGGATGGGTTCAGTTCATTTGTATTGAAAACTACACATTAAAACAGAGGACATTTGTTATCTGCCTGCAACTCGATGCCTGCTCTGCGGCCGCAGTCAGGTTTGTGTCAGCGGCAGCAAGCGAACTCCTGTGCAGAAAGCGGCTTGAGCTGGCACAAGGACACGGGCCACGGGCCGAGCAGCTGCAGCAGCGCCAGCACAAACACGTGGAAGAGCAGCCAGAGCTTCCCTCCCCGGCCCGGCACAGCCGAGCGCATTGCCCGGCCCGGCACTGCCCGGCACAGCCCGGCCCGGCACTGCCCGGCACTGCCCGGCACGGCACAGCCCGACCCGGCACGGCCCGACCCGGCACGGCCCGGCCCGGCACGGCCCGGCCCGGCACAGCCGAGCGCATTGCC
>VYXF01008164.1:309097-320425 GCA_013397295.1 Polioptila caerulea | reverse complement strand
GGCCGCGCTGCTGTCTCTACCAGAACGAAGCCGTGAGTTACGGATCGGGAGGTCGAGTTGCTGGAATACTCAGTTTTATAATACTTCTGACCTAAGTATCTCGCCATTCGCATTATCGCTGTTAATTCTCACACTGTCTTGTAACGAGACATAGAGAGAGAGCACATGTAAAAACGCCAAAGTCGTACATTAATGAGGACTCACTAAAAAATAAATTTTCAGTCACAGAAATTAACCCCCCGTTAACAGGCTTGTGCCTAGCGGTCTCTCCGCCCTTTGCTCGGCCCAGGTGCCGCTCTGGGCCCCCCGCCGCCTGTCGTGCGAACGTGTGGCGATCATCCGCCTTCGCCTCTGGCCCTCCCCGCCCTGCGAGCCATCGCCGCACACAGCGTGTCTTCGTGAACTCCCACAAAGGTCTCCTTCAAACTCAGGTGGCCCCATCTAATGGACAAAACAGGAGCACATTCGATTCTCTAGATTGAAGTTTGGCTGCTTTTTTTCAAACAGCAGGACTCTAACCCTTTAAAATTAAGGTACCTTGTCAAAAACTGCAATTTTTGTCCCCAAAAGCACTAACGAAGGCTCCAAACACCTGTGCAAAGCATTAGTTTAGTATTATTTCCCAGCGAAAATTGACCAGTGCTTGTATTTTAGACACATATTTTCTGAATATGCTCCCAGTCAGAAATGTAACTGCAAACCCAACCCCCCACGTACATGCCCCTGTACATGTACATGATTCTCCCTTACGTACACTACTGCACATTAAGGGTAATTCTACTGTTATCACGGAAATTACAGTGATGCAGAAGTGACATAACTAAAAGACAAATAAGGCCCTGAATCCTTTTTGAGAGTTGCTGACTTAGTTATTGACACAAAAGGAGGCTGTAATTACTGTCAGCAGCATTGCAGAACTAATTAAGCAGCAGAGCTCTTCACATATTGTCAGCCAAATTATCAGTTCTGATTTTAGGGGTTTTATTGTGGGACAGGATTAGTTCTCAGGAGAGAAGCAAATGAATACAGGCTAGCTTTTAGAAAATAGATTGAACAGATGGTTTAACAGAGATTTAAAAAAAAAAAATTCTATCAGGCAAAACCCCTGTTTTTGAAATCATAGAGTAGTATCTGAATTCCTAGGTGTAGGGCTACACTGCAGTTATGGTTTGGATTTCAAAGAGCCACGAGTCGGTACCAGGCCTCAGTTAGGCTGAGCTCTCTGAGTGCCAGTGGCCGATGAAGAGCACAGTGCTGGTGGATGGCACACTCTCCTTGGTGAAGTTTGGTTATAGCCAAGCTCAAGTTTCAGCAGAACATAAGTGGTTTGGGAACTCATACCTTTTTAGCAATTCCCATTATCCATGGCACCAACATCATGATTATTTTAAGCCAAAAGAGACAGTCATCCATGCCAAACACCAATCTCATAGGAAACAGTTTTACACAAACAGTATAATCTGAAAATACAATATTTTCCCCTCTCCATTTCTAGTACAGGGTACCTTGTACTAGAAATATCACTACATACAAAATTTAGGTACCTGAAATGAATTTACAGATTTCTTTTCTTGAAACAGGCACACAGATTTTTAGATATTCTTATATCTCTGGCAAATTCTTTGGCTTTTCCTCAGCAGAGTAAGTGGATCCTGTCTATAGCATACAGGGTATTTATGGGACCTGTTCCTTTAGCTTGGCCTCCTCAGACTTCTCTGTTTGCTCCCTAGTTTGTTTCTGTGTACTGATAAGTGTCTAAGCAAATTTACCACCACAGTGGCCTACCTGGTATCTCCAGCTTATTCTTAGAGAATAAGCAATAAAGCAGGAAATCCAAGAAACTGACATGAGATCTGTAGCAGGACCCAGATGCAAATTAAACCCTTTTATCATTACCAGCATTTGCAAACACTGGGGGACAGGATGGCTCTCCAGCTGAGGCTTTCCTCAGCCATGACAAAAGTAACTCAGACACACTGGTATTTATGCCATAGCAAGGCACTTGCCCCTGCGATGATTTGCTGCCTAGCCTGGCATCTGTGACAAATAATTGCTGCCATTTCTATACTTTCCTATTTTGGTATTGTCCTATCTGTCCCTTGTCTGGGCCATTGTAGGTCTGCCACAGCACACGTGAGGGATCAAATGGGAGGAACTTCCCCCCACAACCCTGTGTTCCTGAAACACAACCCTCTTCTTCTTCGTTGCTTTTTCCTTTTCCACTTTCATAGAAATATGAGTATTTTTTAAGTACAAGCACTTTCCTTTGATAGGTGGGATTGGATGTAGTGGCTAAAGATACTTGAATCATTTGTATCAAACTGATGAGCTCACTGCATCAGACTACTTGAGAAGTCAAGAAACAAAAAGCCAACGAGGCAGAGAAGAGTTCTTTTAAAAATCTGTAATTCAAAAATAGATGCAGCCCCTTGGGTGTCACCTTTAGGAGTGGTCATGACATCTTTCCATTACTCACATACAAAAAAGTCTGGGATGAGTATTATTCTGAGGTGTTCTCTGAAGCCATCTCTTCTCTCACTGGGTAGTTTTCTAGGTGCACATGACTGGAGACAATTCCCACAAAGCATTTTCCATGCTCACTTGATATAAGGACAACATCTGTGGAAAGATGGATCAGCTCTGGTTGGGACCTTGTCAGAGTTTCCAAAATTTAAGACTGTGAGCTCACACAACCAGACTGCTACTGAACAAAAAATGGTGTCTGCATGTAGCAGGGGCCTTTCCAAAGGCTCAGATCTGTCTTCTCATCCTGGCCTGCTCAAAGCATCACTTATTGCTGAAGAAACTAGATCCTTGCTCGAATATTTAGACAGTCTTTCTTTGCCCAGCTGAAGTCCACGGGTGTCTCCAGTTTTTACAGGCCACTTTGTGTCTTCTTTCCAACCAGTTTATGCTGCAGCAGGTCAGCAGGACTGACACAAAAGCCATGTGGAGGGTGTGTGGCAGATGACTCCGTTACCTGGGCAGACCAGGCGTTTCTAGGTGTCCTTCAGCAATCAGTGAGCAGGTGTGGTGAGGCAGCCACGAGAACAGAGAGCCAAACCCCGGCAGTTCCGTTGCAGTGTGGCTTTCGGCGTGGTCAGTGGCACAGAGGCACTGCAGTCCCCCCGGGGTTTCCTGTGCTCGGGCAGCTCACGGCTGCACTGCCCCGTGCTCTGAAGAGCCCACAGGCCTGGTGGCTGTGACTGTGATAGTCACAAACTGCCTCACTCCAGATTAAAAAGGAAACAGAACAAATGCAGGTCTCTTATGTGAGCCACACGCATGTGGCTGAGGTGTGAATCCACAGCCTCTGGCAGCACGGGGCAAGCTGGTTCACTCAGAGATGCAGAAAGCAGAAAATGGCATCAGAACCTCATTGCTGTTCCCATGTTTTAGCACGATGTTTCACACAACACACAAGGCAAATATTAAATATGTCCCAGGCTTTTGCTTTCTTTGCCAAAGCAAGATTGAGTCAACATGTCCCAGGAAGATGACTGTGGTAGCTGAAGAACTTCTCTATGCTGAGAACCTGGCAGCCTTTTTCATCAGGCAGTTTTTTCTACAGTGCTAAATTCAAGCATTTTGAAGCAGAAATGCAGCTTCCCAAACTATCAGATTGCCTTAAAAGGTGGGAGATTTTACAGAATTTTAAAATGGTTCTTAAAAATATTCTTTCTTGACCTTCTGATTGTAAGAATTCATGTTTTTATGATTTTTCTCTCCAAGCTCAAAAGCTATGCATCCACTTAAAAATGAAATATATGCTCTCACAAATAATGGGTGATTTGATATGTGAAGGTAAGCATAGAAATTGCTTGTTTCTAACCAGAATGTCACTCAATATAGCTTTGACTAGGGAGACTGAGCTAGAATAATTTCATCCAGAGATCTCACAAAAAAGCATTCATGTACTCTTTTTCCTCCACTTGTCTAATATCTTTATACCTTGATGAGAAAATAGGAAACAAATTTATTTTTTAACTGACCAGGACAGGTAAGACAGTGTTATGGTTCCCATGGTTTAACTTTACGGAACTTCAGAACAAGCAGAACAGGGAAGCAACAGATTGCTCTTCTTTGCAAATAACCATTTATGAACCCCAAAAAAGGAAGAAATAATATACAGCCTTCAAACCTAGTAGCTACTCACCAAGTCATCGTACAACTGTGGAGAGTCCTGTGACTGCAGCAGCTACACCTGGCTTTGCACGTGGGTAGAGTTTATCTGTTTTACAGTATTCCAAAGTAAAAGCAAAAAATGCCTGAATGAGGCCATGAAGGTGGCCTGTCAAAGAAACAATAGCTATTACTACACTAATGGGGATGGGACTGAAAGCTCTGCCCTTTA
Source organism: Polioptila caerulea (assembly GCA_013397295.1). NCBI lineage: Eukaryota > Metazoa > Chordata > Aves > Passeriformes > Certhiidae > Polioptila > Polioptila caerulea. The sequence continues at coordinate 316,071 of VYXF01008164.1, read as the reverse complement.
GATGTTTAAAGGAGTATTTGATTGGGGGTTTGACACAGTATTAGTGGGGCCTTTTTGCCCTCCTAAGTCTCTGCCTGATCAATATATCATAAAAAACAAAAGTTTTAGTCTTTATTACATTTTAACAGGGCCTCATCAAGGGCTTCTTTCACCTGAGCACCAAATGCACCTGGGCTTTCCAGCACGTGGCATAATGCCTGTGTTTCCCAGCCCACATGATGTCTCAATCACCAGAGACAGACAGCTCTAACATCTAATTAGGCCACTGAGCACACACTGCTCTCCTTACACTGACATCACTGTGTAACTAACTGCAGTGAAAGAATAATGGCCTTGATATCATTCTTACAGCTGTTTTCAGATATTCTTTTCCTCAAAGTATTTTAAGATTACAGTAGCTGATTTCTGAGGGAAGAATGTGAGATATTTGGCTAATTCAAAAGCAACATAGCCCAGTTCAATGCTGCTACTGAGCACAGCACTGTGCTGCAGAGCATAGCTGCACCATGTGTGTCGCTGGCTGCAGGCAGACAAAGAAAGCCTTTCCAGTGGAGAGAAGGCAGACCAAGGCAGAGGAAATACACGTATCTGCATGCCTGTGTTTGCCAGTGGATTCAGTGCCAATTACAAGATTTACTATTACACTGCTGTAAATAGCTCATTGTGGCAAATGTCTGTAGTGTGAGACATAAATCATGAGCAAACAATGCCTAACAGGTGGACAGAGTTCACAGTTTGTACAAGCTACTTCCTTGGCAAGAAGCTTCTCTGGATTTCTGCCCAGAGGCCAGGTGCTCTGTACTGACTGACAGGACTAACCTCATAGCGCTCTCCCACTGGCATATTGCTAAATCGTTTGCTTTAGGAAGGAAACCACACTCTAAAAATAGACACAGAATGGACAGGAAGATTCTTGGAAAACCAGCACTGGTCTGTTTAGCAGCTTAGTTCCCAGCCCAGCATTAGCAAAGAACTTCTTTTCCCTTCTCCTGCCCATTTTTAATAATTTCCTTTGGGACTGATTCTATTTATTCTGCCTGGCTTCCAGCCACTTTTCCTGCTGTCCAGTAATGTACTTACTAGTGGATTTCCTAGGGGGGTCCTCATTTGATTTACTATATCAGCTCTCTAATTTTTTCCAGTTCAACACTGCATGCCCGAAAATCAATAAATCCACATAGTAAAGCATTCTCCCACTGCTAGGAGTAAAATTGAGGTAACTGTTAAGTGAGTGATTATACAAGTATTCATGTGGTATTATCAAGACATTTCACCATGATGTTTATAGACAATGCTCTCCTTTTCATTCCCACTATTTTCTTCAAATCCAGGTCTTAGACTTTTTGTGTCTTCTGACCAACTTACTGCCAGCAGCCTCGCACAGAACTTGCACTCCCACCCAGGGGAGCTGTGTAATATGAAAAAAGGACAGGCAATATATGTAAACAGCACCTTGCAATGTCATGAGGTGGAAATGAAAAATCACTCGGCAGGAGAGGCACTGGAGCTGTTTGTCCCTTCAGGCCGGGCAGGAGCTGCTGCAGCCAGCCCTGCACCACAGCCAGCCCTGCAGGGACTTTGGTGCTAGAACAACGGCAATACAGGTCTAGTGCAAGCCATGCCCAGACCATCAGCCACTCCAAGAGAGGACTTTGTCTGCACACTTCTAAAGAGCTGTTGTCTCTCCTTGTGCTTGGCAGAAAGCAAGAATAAGAGACATTTTGCCACCTTCCCCAGGGACTGACAGAGCTTAGGGCTGCTGTCAGAAGTCTCCAAGGACTCCCAGAAAAGTCTGAGCTGTTGAGGTCGATTTAAACACTTGGGACTATTGATGTTAAAAAATCACAGAGGTCAGCAATGGATGCAAAGCTGTAAAACTGGCTGCACAATCCAGTTCAAAGCATCCTGAGAATGGGAAAGAACATTCTGCTTAACCCTGCACACTTTATACTCACCTCACACTAGGGTGTCCCTATAAGCTATAAAAGCCAAACATCATGCAGGCCAGAGACAGATACCTGTGACTTTAGTAAGTAGTTTTTGTTTAAACAAAGCCTTCTCTATCAAATTATCTTTCCTTTTCCCCTGAGAAGCAACCTCAGCATAGCATTGAGCCTACAGTTCCATCTTCCATGGCAAAGCACAGGAGCCTCCTCCTAACTGTTGCCAATGGTTTCCTATTAAGACTTGTACAGCATTTACACTGTTTCAAATGAAACAGTGTAATTCAAATGAAAGTGTTCTGTGATTCCACGAGTGACACTGTCACTTTAATGGCATTTTTATTGCTACTCTTTTAATGTTCCTGCACAAGAATCAAGCAGACAAAAAGAAAAAATGCTGTTTTGAATATATCAATTGTACAAAAAATCTGATTCTCCTTCCCTAGTGGGACTGCTGTAGTTGATTAGTATTCTATTAGAGCTGGTGATGATTTTCTAGAACGTCTTTCTCCCCCTACACTGTGAGCTCACTGCCCATGCACTGACTTTATACGAGTGGTTATAATTCCAGGGACTGCCTCCAGTGTTGATGCAGCAGTTGTGCAAGGCAATGGTTTCACAAATGGCTTTAAACTGATCTGCAGGTGAGTTACTGCCAAAGGAAGCAATCCCATCCTTGTCCCAGCCCTGCCCTTACCACAAGACTGACACCTCCTCTCATGCCAGCAGTAGCTCTTGGAGGTTGCACACTGAGCCTGTCAGGGAGAAAATCTGACTGAAAAAGGACCTTTTGTTTGTTTGCTTTCCAGTTAATTTGAGCTGGATCAGCTGATCAGTTCCTGATCCTGTTCACCACAGTGTCACAAAGGAAGTGGTGAAAACATGCAGCAATGTCAAAAGGGAAAAAAGGGTAGCTCACACTTCAGTTAACTCAAATTCAGCAATAAAAACACAGTCCAAGCTACACATAGGACTAAGTGTTTCCCAGTTACATGAATTCAGCCTCATAGATACAGTATATGGGCACTACAAAAACCATGGAGTTTTTGTGGAGGGAGTTTTATACTGGATACAAGATGCACAGGGAGCCTATAAATGGCAAAATTATGTATTGTGACCAAGCTCCCTGTTTGGTGCTGATGTGATATCAAACTGGCTCAGCCCATCCTTAGCAAAGATCTTTAGTTTATCAAATGCAGACCTCCATCACTCTTAGTATTTAGTAGAGAAGAATTCACATATGATCTCACAAATGCATGTTACTCATATACTCCAGTATTTAAAAAAATCTGACCAAAATTGCAGGTGCAGACAATAAATCTCAGAAATCCTGTAGAGCTGCATTTGGAACACCGAGTGTCAAAGACGCAGGAGATGCAGCAGCATGTGTGGTGTTTGCTCCTTTTCCTCATGCAGCACACGGAGTGGGCCCAGCCCAGTCAGTCCCTCAGGCATGATCTGATCTTAAACTGAGAGCAATTCACCAAAGCCCTCGAGCACACCTTGCAGCTGAAAGGCAGCAGGCGGCAGACTGCTGAGCTAGTGCCAATCCTCACCCCAAAAACATGCTCTGCATCCTCAACACCACTGGGGTGCGTTGGGCAAAGCAGGGAACAGAACTGAACAAAAGAAGAGCAGGTAGATGGGTGCCATGTATTCCACGTGTATTTATGTGCCATAAAACATTTTTTTCTCTAATCTTCAACTCTCTGTTCCGCATGGAAGATTCTTTCCAGCTTTAGTTGTGAAAACACCATGAGTTTTGAACCAGCTACTTAATTCCAGCCTCTACTTCCTCATGACAATTTCTATACATTGGTTGTGTGACAGAGGCAGGTGGCTTTTCCTCTTTGATGTTCTGGCAGAGGAAATAATGCAAATACAGTCAGGAAGAAACAATTTATAACAAAACCAAAACCAAGCACTATTGTTCATGTTATTTTTACTTCATGTACTTACGGAGAGTGAATCTTTGCTTGATTGTGTTAGCTCAGGGAAAATGCTTATTTGCATATAATCTGCAAAGTTTCCAGCAGCTTTTTTTAGTACTCCCCCAAAAGAATAAATTCTGTAAGAATGTTAATTTGTCAGAAAAAAATGTAAGGAGGTGCAAACTTGTAACTGCCTCATATGGGGGAAAATAACTTGGAATAACCCCAGTTTAATTGCCTATTTAATAAAAATCTGACAAACTTCCAATTTGCAAAATTAAAAAAAAAATGTCCTACTTCAAGCATATTGAAGTTTGATGCACCTTCTTTTCTTTAGATAAATGAACCTGAGCCTGCTGTCAAGGCAATGCTTCTCCATAGTTGGCCTTAGAGGGTAAAGATCAGATCATATAGCATTATCTCAGGAATAATAGAAACACTTCCTGCACCTGACTTAAAACCAAAACTGCTTCAAAATACCCTGAATTGGGCAGGACCACTTGATTAATTAAACCAAAAATCTTCTCTCAGTTCAAGAGCTCAGTGAGAACCCTTAATTATATAATCAAGAATTATGTCAGGAAAGAACATAATGAAAATCTAATTATACATTTTTTAGTACGTGATTAGTTTTAAGTAGGTGGGTATGATTGAGGAAGAGCAAAAGAGGGGAAATATGATTAAAGACATAATTCCAGACAGTGGAAAGAAAAGAGGTATCAGAGGAATGAGTAATAGCAAATACAGCCTTCTCCCATAGTGTCTTCCAAAATTGAATGTTTTGCCTTGACTACAGAATGTATGAAACAACACATGCTTCTTCCCCGATTATATGTGTTTAGGATTTGACACAAATCAGAAACCTATGAAAAGGAAATAAGCTGCATTTTCAATTAATTAGTGAATTCAATACCAGGAATATTTTCAAAAGGTTTTGTCCCTCTCCCCTGACCTCATGGGGAAGGCTGCAACCCTCCATTCTCATTGTGTTGTCCCTCTGCCAAGTGAGACACTGATGCAGCATTTTACAAAAGCTTGTGTGCAGGTCCCATGATGCAACTTATAGTATCTCCCTCTTTCTCCTCAAATCCTGAATCCTTTTTGTCCTGAAGTGGTGTTACCGTCAGTTTTCTCTAAGATGTTAGAGTTATTAAATAAGTGGGGACGCCAAGGAGAAGCACAAGCCTTGGGCACTGCTGTCTCATCACACTCACAGGTGGCCTAAGAACCCCACAGGTAAAATCTGAGCTGCTGACTGGAAACCCGTGTGACATCGTGGGGGCCCTCTGAGCAGGCTCTGTTTTGCACACATTCAGTATTCTGGGGCAGCCACTTCAGACGTGTCTCAGTTTCCCTGTTTTCAAATGGATGTAATACTTCTGTCCTTCTAGCACACACTGTGTGTCTAATTAAATGCTTTCAGGGTTTAACTGAATGTGCGTTTTATGTTAGCCTCTATAAACAAGCTAGAGGGAACATATTTTCAGGTGGGGTTTTGGTTAGTTATCACATAGTCGCCCTTCAATAAAAGAAGTTGCTGAATAATAAAATAAAAGAATAAAAGAAATTGCTGGCTAATAACGTATTCTTTTTCTTTAAAATAAAATCCACGCTAGCAACTAATAGAATTTCCATTCAAAAGTAAGGATTATATGCACGTGTGCAACAATTTGGACTTTGCCAAAATGAATTTTCCGACAGCCAAAAGAAAACACTTACTAAAAAAGAGTGAAAAATCTGCCTTTAATTTTAATGGAAGCCTTTTTCCTTATCATTTTCAACTTTCACAAGTAACATCCTTTTAAACATTCTTACCCTGTAATACTTTCAATATTGCCACTTAAGCTGGAGGAGTGTTCTGAAGCGATGTAGCTCGTACGCCGTGGTGACAAAAAGGCACTCACCCTCCAGCGGTGGAGGCGTCGCTCTGGTAACGTCCTGCTTACGCTGTGATGGGCTCCTGTAGCAGCACTTGCTACGGAAATGAAATTATTGTAGGATTGCTGAGGAAAACACGGGAGACAGAGATACCAATTTACAACTTTAACAACTTTCTCTCTCAGCCACAGGGTGGGGGCGCAGCTTTGGTGATGGTGATTTCTCCTAACAGAGTGTATTGTTATTTAATTAGGATCTTTTAAAAGAAAGTCTTGCCCCCTGCCTCCTGCCCCAAACAGGAAAAAAAAATTGATGATTTTGAAAAAGAGATCAACTGAACACAAAATGAGTAAACAATTAAAATGCTGTAATGACTGTCAGAAGAAAACGAAAGGTTAAATGTAAACAACTTGAAAGAAAACCAGTGAATTTAGAGTCTGATCTGGAGATTCTGCTTCTCTGTCCATGTCCCAGTGCAGCGCTCTCCCTCCTCGCAGAGCCCTCCCTGGCGCCGCTGGGGCCTGCACAGAGCCCAGAGTCACCCTGGCCAGTCCCTCCCCTCGGCGCTTGTCCCTCGGCCCCCGGCACTCAGGGCCACAAAGCCTTTCCCGCACGCTCCTTCCTTCCCCCTGTGAACAACCGCGCCTCAGGCTGGGCGGAGAGAGGGGAACCTTGGTCTCTGATGAGGAGGCAGAAAGTGCTGCCGCAGGGTACCACGAGAACTGCACACCTGGACCCAAGACTGCCTCATTAAGAGACGTGGGGAACTAAAATACTGACACTTAATAAAGACCTAGGACTGAAAGCATTTGAGGTATTTTCTTTACACTGCAGGCCTGCAGCAACTGTGTCTTGACCCAAGGGCTGTTTTGCAATATCCATGAAGCCTTGAGATGACAATTGGGTATGTTAGACTACCAACACTGACTCCTGAATAGAAAACTTACAAACCAGAATAATGATCAGTCAAGTCAGAAAAAAAAGCCCATGTTGAGATAAAAATGTTCAAGAGATGTTTTGGTTTAGCCTGGGGAAGATGACAGTTATTTGATTATTTGTTACATTTAGTTTTGCTAAGTTTACTTTTAAAGGTAGTATATCCAGTAAGTGTCTGTATCATTATGCCTCTTAGGAGTTCACATTATTAACATATATAAATTTTCCTCTTGAAATATTTTTCCTTAATTAAAAAAAAAAAAAAAAAAAAAAAAATATTTGTATT
>VYXF01008164.1:250882-302883 GCA_013397295.1 Polioptila caerulea | reverse complement strand
CCCCCTTCATTTATTTCACTGAACATTCAGCTCAAACCTGCACATGCAGCTCCCACAGCTTAGATAATTGCAAATATATAAAGCCAAATTGTTCCCTACATTGTATATAAATACATCTCTTTCATCTTTCCAGAGACAAACCACCAACTTGTAAATTCTAATGTCAGAATGACAGGATGTACTTTTAGCTTGAGCAATTGCTGTTTGTTCTATGCAGGCATGAAAACAGTAGGAAAGGTGAATTGTTCCTACCAGATAGGTATCAAATTGGATGAGTAATTGTACCAGTACTGTTCTTAGGTTTTAGTATCATGCATTCCTTTATTTTTGTATGAAAACTAGAAGTCCTCTTCAATCCTATTAATTGTGTAAATGTTACATTAGGACATGTGACATCAGATAAATTAGCCCACATCCTACAGACTCAAAATATTTATGTTTTGCTCCCCTTTCTTGCTTGCTCTGTAGGTGTAATTGATCTGTCTCTGGGTTTTGCACTCCACCCATCTTGAAACATGATAAGCATCACAGGCTTTGTTTGGTCTTTCCCCCCGCCCCCCCCTCCCCCCCTTCTCTTTCTATTTCACAATCTTGTTTGCATCCAAGATGAGGCTCTGGTGCTCTAATACAGTACCAAACAGACCATTTGTCTCTACAGCTGTGAGCTGTAGTTTCCTGTCCTACCCTGTTCTCTGCCTGTTCACCCTCAGTAGATAGAGATAAACGCTGATTCTGGAAGGTGAACCATATGGTTTGGGTAATGTTGCTCCTTAATTATAAGACAACTAAAAGAGCATTTAGGAGAGAGGAAGGAGATGGGAAAGGAAATTGTTTGGAAGTGATCTAAATTAGCTTTGCTCATCTGTTATTTTGGGTCAGTTGGTCGCCTACAACCAGTTGTTAGAACTGCAAATGATCAAGATGTTCTTCTGTTTAAAGCCATGAAGTTGTGTTTTTTTTTAAAGCCTGGTTCCTGGTGTATGTAAATTGAGGAAGATCACGGCTTTCATTTTGAATGACACGTTGGTAGCCCATCTGGTTGTAAAGCACGAATTGAAGATAGAACATTAGCAAAACAAAAATGCCCCAGAGTTTTTAGGGGCTTTTGTTATGACTCTTGAATTTGGGGTTGGAAATTTTGCTGGTAGAGTTTTCTGTTTAGATCAAGTGTAGTGCAAAATCAGCGGCTAAAGGCTGAAATGCAAATAGATTAAAAGGTTCTTTTGCCGCAGATACAAAGAAAGAAAGTGAAGAAAACAGTCTGGATGTAGAAAGATGAAGCAAAAGTGAGAAACTGAAAGGCAAGGCAAAGCAGAGAGAAAGCTCTGAAAACATTTATTCGTCTGAGCCTGTGGTCTAGAGAGCACAGTTTACAGCCACAGGTCTAAGATCAGGGCTGGAGGATCCAGAATACCCAGCCTCTCTCTTGCTCTGAGCTGTATGAGCTTAGTGTGTCGCTTTGAAAATAGTGTGCCAAGCCCATGCCTTTTGCAGTGAGGCTTTACAAATCACTTACATGGGAGTACAGCAGGTTTTTTATGTGAAAGAAGGTGTTTATTCTTTTTGCACTCTCACAGAATTTCCATGGTGAGAAAATATCAATTAATCCCCTGTATAGTTTCACCAGTTTACTGCCATACAGGTGAGAACTAAAACTAATTTCTCTTTGCTTCCTTTAGCTCATTCCAGTTTGGTGTGCATCTGACCCTTGTTACTCCTTATCTCAGACCTACTTTGGTCTCGTTACATCCTTCGGAATGAGGTGTCTGACCTCGTTCTGGCTCTGCATCTCTCCCTCCTCTTGGCTGCTGTGCTGTGATCCATCAGCCCTTTTGCCATTTGTCCCTCCCTCTCATTTCAGGCATGCCAGTTGTTTGAACATGTGTCATGATCTCTGAGGGAAGAGGGAGTGCTTGGTTGCCCTGGGCTTTCCCAGAGCCATGCTGGTGCCTCTGCAACAGAACTCTCCTGCAATAGCACTGTGGGAGCTGAGGGGAGGGAGGGACAGAGATCCTGGGCTCTGGTAGGACCTGGGGATCAAAAAGTGAACCAAGCATCGCAGAGAGCAGAATATTAGAGTTGCTCAGAACATAGCTGGATGCATGTTTGATTTTACAACATTTTTGGGTGATATTTGCAGGAAGTAGACTGATACCCATTGTGGGAACTTGTTTGTCCCTAAATACAGGAAGCAAAAAAGTTTAAAAGCTTTGTTAGTTTTCCACTCCCCAGGTCACATACTATTTCTGCCATAGGCAGGAGTTCTGGTTTGCAGGGGTGGGAAATGTAATTCTTCAATTTCACATTGTATCATAGAATCATGAAAAGTAGTGTTGGAGAGAATCTTGACAAACTTTCCCATCATGTTCTGATATGGAAAGATTTTAATTTCTGATGGTTTATCCTGGTGTTCAGATGTTTTTAGTATTAGAAATGTCTTCTTAATACCTAACATAATGTCTAATCTTTTTAGTGCTCTTTTCTCCTTTCTGTCAATCCCTTAAATATTTCAAGAATGTTTTCACATTTTGCTTCATATTATGCTAAATGGTCAAACTGTTTAATTTTCTTTCTCAAAAACTGTTTAATTTTACTACTGATAATTCCTGTGCTAGTATCTGGATTCTCTAATCTATTTGTGTCCTGAACTCTAGTGCCCAAAACACCAGGTGCAAGGTACTCTCAAGGCTTTAGCAGTACCAAGTGAGGCAGGGGATAACTTAACAGGTTTTGTACAGTATGCATATTACTGTCACAGAAGAGAAGGGTTTGTCTTTCTCTGAGTTTTTCTTTTTCTGAGTTTGTACCTGTGTTTGGGGACAACTCATTGCTCATACCAGTGACTATGACTAGGTGTTGGCATAAAGCATTTATGGGAGCAGTCAGGTATTCCGACTTCTGGGGGGTGCCCTGGAAGTGCAACACTGAACCCTCCTAAGGGGAAGAGAGTGATGTGTTTGCAGGGCAGCTTTCCTATGTGCACATCCTGGCAGTCCCAGAGGCACCCGACACAGAGGGTTTCTGAGGCTTGAAGAAGCAGGCTCTCCCAAGCACAGTGTCTGCCTTTGGGCACCCAGATGGGTCTGGGACAGATTAAGCTTTCAAGAAATTACTTACTTCTGTTGCCTGCCTATGGTTTGCTTCAGGCACTTACAAGAAAATATAAAGGGACTCTGAATTTCTGTCTTCTTTCCAGCTGTAGAATGCCTTTTCTGTTTTTGTCTCCCCAAATGGATTTCCACCCTGCAATGGTAAAGGCCTTGCTCAGTTGTAGTGTGGTTTAGGATGTAAATGATAAGGTACCTTTAGATTTTGATGATGCTTGAAATTCCTGTGCAAATGGCAGCCTGTCCTGGTTACCAGGAGTGAGTACAGCTGGAGACAAGGAAGGATTTGAAATAAGCAGCCATGTCGTTTCTCAATTTGCTACGAAGACTTCTTGTGGAGCAACGCAATTCATGCAAAGTCATCTCATCCAGACTGAACCCTTTGACTGCTTTTCCCTTCTGTATCCCAGATTGAGGCTCGGACTGGGGATTGCACCAACAGCATGCCTGAGATCTGACCAAAGTGTTGGATTTAAATATTGCTGCAGATGAAGAGTCCTGCACCCAGTCAGGTGTGATTAGAACTTTCACACCACCGCTGCAGGTGTGATTGAGTCAAGCTGTAGCAGATGTAGAGAACTGTAGATCTGTACTGGGGCAGAACCTCAGGGTGGCTGTCTGGTTAAAATATCTGACTTCAGCGTATCACCTTCACCCTTCTGTAGATGCCATTCCTCTGAAGAAACATTGGCTCCCTTTGAGCTGCAGATCTCAAGAGCAGAGTAAGAGAAAACAGCTCTGTAATGAGGTAACAGTTCCTTCACTCTTCCTAGTGAGTCTTCCTCCTTGCTTACACAGCTGAGTGCCATATGTCCGGCCAGGAGACACTGAGTGCCCAAAGCTGAATGTTGCTCTGGTAGGCTGCTTCAAACCTACGGAGAGAAAGGCAGAATTGACTGTTCTGGCATTGTGAGGCTCATCTTAGGCCTGCCTGCCCTTTCACCCAGTGCTATCAGCACAAGAACTTGTTACAAACAGCTGACAATGCCACTTCCTACAGTTCCGGAAACAGTGACAATTTTATGTCGTGTATCTTTGAGCTGCAGAGAGGGCCATAGATTTCTAAATCCTGATTATTTAAAGGTTGGTATGAGATGATGGGATTGTGGAATGGAGTTACAGGAACATTTGGGTTCATGTGAGGATACTGGGTCGTTCTCACTGCTATTCCCATTTCTGAAATTGTTTTCATGGAAGCATATCAGCCATACAAATAATACCTTGTTGCAGTTAATCTGATGTCTCATGACTCATGGAGTAAATTTTGTGACCATTCTTAACCTTTCATTTTGTACTTCTGGTTTTGCTGTGGTCAGTTCTTGTGCCAACAGGTTAATTTGTTGGTTCCCAAACCACTTTGCTTACCTAAAATGAGGGCATGTGTTTTTTTAACAAGTATACTTGTTTAGTCCTTAAAAATCTTTGTAGACTAGTCTTAATTTATTTGGCTCAGTAATACACTTTCAATTAAAAAAAAAAGGAGCAAACAATATGATAGGCAGACTGCTGTTTATTTCTTCTTTGTGGATTTGTCGGTTAAGTTACCACTAGCTAAGTGGTAGGACCAACATTTCCAGGGCTCCTGCCTCAAGCATATTTTAGGAACTGTTTGAGTGTATCTTTTGGATGTGAAACTTGATGTGCTTGGGCCAGGAGATTGGCTTGCACAAATCAGGCTGCTGGTTTAGTTGTGAACCAGAGCTGCTGCCAGTGACACCAAACCCATATCCTTTCTGCTGGCATGTCTTGGCCCAGGGTGTCAGAGTGAGCAAATGCTGATCCCTGAGAGGCACACTGCTTGCCTCTTCCCTAAGGACACCCTTTTACAGAGGTTGCTACAGTCCTTTGCACCAGTGACCCTGACTGCTGAACTTGCCACACAGGAGTGGTGCTTATCTTTGAGATCTGAGCAATTTACTAAGAAATAGCTTTAAACCCATGAGTCTCATTTTACTGGATGTCTGCCAGATGTTTACTACCTTTGTACATGACAGAATGGGCTTAGATTTTAAAAAGCCTAACAACATCATCCATATCCTCTTACACCTTCTTTTATCTACAGTAATTTATGTTAGTGATAACACTTTTGTCTTGAAAGTTTTGCCTGCTTGTGCTTCTGGCATCCTAGCATGATTTGGGTAATTTGGAACAACCTGTCATGTTACATGAGGGATACATGAGGGAAACACTTGTCAGGAAAGAGGGGCAAACATAAAAGGGTACATTCAGGGGTTATTTTGGATGCTGAGGAAGCTGACAATGAGAGGAGTTCCCTGATATTCAAAGTGTATGTGTCACTGGTGGAGGGCCTTGCTTTGGCAGCAGACTCCTGATAAGAGATAAGAATTTCCATTTTAGTAAGTTCAGATGGGTAGGTGGGTTTTAGCTACACAGCATGGTCCCATGGCACTTTCTGTCTAATCTGGCAACTGCTTTGAATGAATCACCTCACAGGGAGCCCTGGCTGTTAACTTCACTAGGTGGCTAAAGAAGCCCACTCCATTTTGTATGAAGAGGCAGTAACAGAAGGCTGTAAAAATTTTTTGGACTCTCAAACCTGCTTCTTAAATAGCATCCATGTTACTGTGGGAAAAATGAACAAGCTCAATGTAGGTGTACATGAGTAGGCTGTGTGCCATTTAATATGTAGGTCACAGAGGAGAAGGCATGGACCCAAAGGTTTATCGGTGTTGTTAGAGCTGATCAGTGGTTAATGCCCTGTGTTGTTAAGCAGGAGACTTAGGCTACAAAATGTAGTAAACTGAACAGTGCCAGGCTTGACTCTTTGGCCCTATGGCCACCTGTCATGATCTGGTCGTGTGTTGTTCCACTGAACTGTGAGTCTCAAGGCAGGATGGCTGCATCCAGGCTGCGTGCTGGGGATGGTCCTTGGCCTGTCCTGACTGGCACCATGCCTGACAGTTGTTTGGGGGAATGCTAGTCGGCCCAGGCCAGAGCATGCCAGGAAACATTCTCCCAGTTTTCCCCCAGATCTGCAAGGCTCAGGTGCATGTCCTGGCCCTGTGGGCTCACCAATGGAGGCATGGCCCTTGGTCCCACCCCAGGCTCTGGCACGTAGTGCTAGAGCAGGATTCTGCTAGACTGGAGCTCACACCCAGACCCAGTGCTAGCTTTTACTTGAGGGTGCTGATGTGGATGGTGTTACTTCTGATGCTTTGTAACTGTGTAAAAGTTCTAGGTGCCAGGCCAGAAATACTAGAAATGTGTTTTGTCAGCCTTCTTTAGATTTTTGTAATTTCTGACTCTTGGCATCATTACTCAGGATCTTTCATTTTGTTTAATCTGTGGAGGAGGAGACAGAAAGGAAATACAGTTTGAATGGCTGTCAACTAATTCAGGACAGTGTGAAAAGGAACTGGGTGTTAATTACTTTATTCAGTGTCAACATTGACACTTGTCAGCTGACATACTGTAGACTGAAAGTACTTTGGTCCTTCATATGAAGGGTGCTTGAACATTTCTCTTTTATTCCCTTTTTGTTGAAGAAAATCAAAGGCTTCAAATGATAATCACTGGACACTTGCGTATAATTTTTTAGCTCATATTCCACTGGGTGCTGGTGGTTCTGTTTGTTGTGTTACTGTGCTCAGAAATCAGTTCAGATGGGAAACAGCTGCTTGTGAGGAGAGAGTGTTGACAAGACAATAAAGGCAGAACACTGGGGGAAGTTTTCCAAAGAGAGCTGCAGAAGTGCATTTGCTTTGAGCACTGGTTTGGCAGAGGCATGATCCCTCAATAGGAAAAGGAGAGATGCATATTAGGGAGACACTTTTCACAGTTTGTCTCCTTTGTTGGCTTTCAAAAAGGTACATGGGAAACTACCGCTGTTACAAATACATGTCCTGTCCTCTATGCTGGCAGAAGCAGTCTTTTCACATGAGGAGAATGTGTTCTGAAAACTTGTCAGTAAATAAGTAATGGTTTTCAGGCTATATGGACCAAAGACAGTAATTTTGGGAGGTATAATAGAAAAGTGAGATTTACCAATTAAGTTATTTATACCAGAGAAAAGTACTGTGAGAGTTTTTAACTTAGTCATTAAATGGTAGAGGGGACGTGAAATACAGTGCATTGAGTGTTGCAGTACCTGTTTTGCTGGGCTTTTTACTGAGTAGGCCTTCAGCTTTGCCAGCACTGAACTCCCAGGGCTGTGCTGTATTCAGTCCTCTCTGGCTGTGACATTGCCTCCGTGTTCTTGCTTGCCACTGCTTTCCTTTCCAATGATTGCAAAGCCCTTGTGCAAAGACAGATAATCTTACTGTAGATGGCTTTTTTCACTTCTGTGCATTCATCCTTCAACACTGAGAAGAAGCATTTGCCAGAATAACTGCACTTAGAAGTTAGGGAACAATAGCAAAAGGCATTTAGAAACAAAACTGGACCACTGAATTGAAAGCGTAGTCCAGGCTTTTGAACTAAACACAATTGGAAAGAGTAGTGGTTTTAGATGAATGGAAGGAGTCAAAAAGAAGCACAGATCAATACTTCTGTACTGAAGGAAATACTTTGTGGTTAGAATGGATCACTAAGACTTATGAGATCCTTACATAATCTTTCACTATTCACTAGCTGTGGTGGTTCTCTGAAAGAATCAGCTGTGGACAGTTCCTGTTGTAAATTAATGCTTATGCACAGTTTTTATTACTTTGCTTTGATTTTTGTTGTTGGTTTGGGTTGGGTTTTTTTGTGTGTTTGCCAAATGGGGCAATTACTCAGTGAGCAAAACAGTCCCTGAAGAAATGTGTGTTTTCCTCTTTTTGGCTGTTGAACAAGCCTTTCTTTCTCTAAGTGTACTTGGCTTCATCTTGATTTTTGGCTTGGTGAACAGATCAAGCTGATGAAACTTGCATTCTGGATCGATCTGTTGGTGAAGGGTGCTGGAATTTTTCTGCAGTTGTACAAAGTAGCAGAGGAAGATCAAAAAAGAAGGAATACGTAGGGTGATACTGTTTTGCATGATGTCTGGTAGAGCGCCTTTTGGGGATTCTGCTACCTCTATGGACTTCATCCTGAGGGCTGCAGAAGCCAGGAGGAGCTGGGAAAGCTCAGCCTGTTCTAGCAGATGCTGTCACCTTGCAGTATCAGCACCTTCTGCTTGTAGAATGTGAACAGCAAGGTACATCTGGGATTTCCACTGTGACCTCTGTTTTCTTCTCTATTGAAAAACAGCTAATATGCATCTTGATGTGGAATAAAGCTGGAAAGAATAGCCAGGCTCTTAATGAGCTTTGTCTGTTATACTGTGCATGCATTGTGTCATACGAGATCCTTTTGCACAATGCAGGCCATCTTTCTTAAGCAGTTGCACAAGAAAAGCCACAATATTTGGAAAGTAAAGTATGAATCAAAATTTTTACAGCACACAACCAGAGGAACTGAAATTTGCAAACAGCAAGCAAGATTGAAATTGCAGTGGCAGCAGTTACCATGTCCAG
Source organism: Polioptila caerulea (assembly GCA_013397295.1). Lineage (NCBI taxonomy): Eukaryota > Metazoa > Chordata > Aves > Passeriformes > Certhiidae > Polioptila > Polioptila caerulea. The sequence continues at coordinate 294,320 of VYXF01008164.1, read as the reverse complement.
GTGGTGTGTGGAGGCAAGGCTGCATGACATCCGTTCTCTTTTAATGTGGCTATGGGTGAGCTGCTGGGGCAGCATGGTGTCAAAAACCAGCTCAATGTGGTGGAAAGAAACTTTTGAGACTATTTCATTTAGAGAAGAAGAAAATTTTGTTGTGAAGTGCATTAAGAATTAAGATATTGGTTCATGCAGCACTTTTTTGGCTGTATCATCTCAAAATAGAGCACCAGTATTTAGCCGATGGAGAATCTGAAGTGCAGAAAGGCAAAATGAGTTGTCCAGAGGGTGCAGATGAAGTAATTAACAGAGCCTTTTCTCCATTCCTTACATCCTTTAGGAGAAAAAGCTGAGCAAAAGATGTCACATAAGCAATGTGACTTTTTTGGTGAAAAAGTGCAGCAAAAATGTTAATTCTTCAATTCAGTCTTGTGACAACCAACTGACACATCCTTGGTGAGTAGCAGTCGATGAATTGGTGGTCTTAGCTCAATTCCAGGGGGACTGTTAGGCATAACCAGAGGCAGTCTCTGTGCCCAAAGAATCCATGGGAGGCATTAACAGTTTTCCCTTCTCGAGTACCTCTGCTGGGTGCAAGAGACTGTGTTGGGAGAGTTTTCTTGCCAAAGCGTTCCTGTGTGAACAAGAAGTGTAGAATGTAAGTCTTGGCCCTTCAGGAACTACCGGTCAGCGCTTTCCCAATACTCTCAGGGAGCAGTAAAAATGTAAACAGAGAAGCAACGTTAGGTCTCAGAATTACTCAGTGGCAGTTGTCTGAACAGTTGTGCTCATGCTGAAATCTCGGCAAGTCCAAGTGCAAACCCCTGGACATCTGGTTTCATGCTTGCCTAGTCTGTTTGTGTGCTAGCTGCTGAAACAAATCCTTCTCAACATGATGCAGAAGTACTTTTAAAAGCAGTAAGTGCAAGCCTGAGTTCTGCAATCAAGCACACATTGAGCACAAAGGATGTAAAAGACAGAAATGAAGTGAAAATGTCAGTGGTTTGAATGTACTGCTGTACTGGGGTTTGAATGCCCCTGCATTCACTAGCAAAAAACCAATCTGGTCAAGCAAAGTAAAACTGTCTAATGCCAAGCTGAATCCAAGATAAAATTCTGAAGAAGTTGTTACAAAAGTCGGAATCTAGAACATTTCACTTATGTGGCTTCTCTGCACTTGGTTTTTTTTTTTTGGTGAGGAGCTGGAACTTCAGAGATGCCACAAGAAAGGAAGTCACCCTCTGTAATTTTCAAGCTCCAAGGTACAGACTTGAAGTTTGAGGGCGAATTAAAGTAGTATTTTAATCCTGAAATTTGCCGTGGAAACCTGTCCTCTGGGACAAGAGCATTTATTTTTGGTAGCTTTTGTGCCCCTCTGCACAGTTCTGATTTTCTAAGGCTTCACCTCCTTCCTTTTCATTCATTTTAAAGATACCTCTTCAGTCCATACTTGTTGAGTGTTGTCCTTAAAAATTTGCCTTATTTTCATATAAAAGATTTTTGTTCACCAATTCTGACTCTGAGAGGCCATGACTACTTTATTCAAACTAATCCAGCACCAAAATAAAAAAAGTAGCATGATGCATGTCTGCAAATCATGAGACTGTGAACCATTTACATAAGAGATTGGTGAGATTTTGAGCAAGAGTGGCGTGTGGAGAGGTGGAGTAATGCCCTTGCAGGAGCACTGCTTGCCTTTTCTCACGTGCCACCTGGTGTGATCTGTCTGGAAAACCAAGACTTAGGCTGCAGACACCTGGTCTGCAGCATGAGGTGGGGTTGGGCTGCTTTCCTCTGTTCTTTATCCCTGCACCACTGCAGCATCCTGTTGTGTCTTGTGTCCCACATCACCAATTCCCTGCTGTACCCACAATCTATTTCTGTTCTGCTTCACTCCAGCAGTTCATGAGGTGGGGTTCAAGTACATTTGTACAAGGGAAAAGAAAAGAGAGAACATGGTGTTTTCAGCTTCCTGCCCCTGTTGCATGGCTCAAAGGAGATGGACAGGTGAAGGTCCACCAGGACTGGTTTATGCAGAACACAACACAACGTTAATATTGTGCATGATTTGAGATCATAATTTCAGTATTGACCATTGCAAACAATTGGAAATGCTGGTGTATGTGATATGCCATTATCCTGGAATCCATATTTCACTTAATTATCTTAGAGTGCAGTAGACCAAAGCAGAAGAGATTCCCACCAATTTCACTCTCACTCACTGCTTAGAGCTTTGATTTCTGTTTGCAAGTGTGCTAAAGTGAGGTGACCATGCCAGTTATTGCTGTGCCTGTTTGCCTGGCCCCATTGCTTGGAGGTGAAGTCCCATAGTGTAAATGGGTGTCTGGGCTTGTCTCCTCAGCTGCCACAGCTTTCTGTAGAAATGCAGATAAAGGTTACAGTGGTTTGTTTAAATGCTTAAATGTTGAGTTGTAGAGGGCAGGGTTTAAGCAACAGATGCACATTCTGTGCAGTCGTGTCAGTAACAGAGGTCTAACCTTCAGGAGAGGAAGGAGCAGAATAGAGGACAAAAATTGCTTCAGTAGTCTTGGTTAAATCAGTTGGCAAATGAGAGTCATAATTCTTAGCCCAAATGCACATTAATTAACTGTTTGTAGTTGACTGGGAGATGGCAGCTGGAGTGGCTGAGGATTAGGCACTTACCTTGATTTTTAGAATCAAGAAATGTTAAATACAGATGATATTTGAGTGGCAGTTTCAAAGGAGGAAGAGAAATGTACTGTCTTAGTCTGCTCTGTTTTCTAGGCTAATATTATTTTGTTGTATTTGCTGTGTAAGCAAGTTTCAGCTGAGCTGGTGGAATTGGTCAGAGGGGTTGAGACGTTGAAATGAAGTGAAAGCAAATTTCCTATGCGGTTGAGTTTGTTTTTTGTTGTTTTTTTTTTTGGTTTGTTTGTTTGTTTGTATTGGTTTTTTTGTTTGTGTATGGGGAGTAATTTGGGCTTGAGTGTCCTTTTTTGTTTAATGATACACCAGCTGTGATACTAGTGACAGAAATCTCACAATTTTTTCATTGCAAAGCTTTTCATTTAGAGGTATATTACCTGTCGGCTGTAATGTGCATTTAAGTGGAGTTTGGCTAAGTTAATAACTTCTGTCTTCACTCATCATTATACAAATCTTTCCTTAAAGAAAACTTCTCTCATTCCCAGCAGTCTAAACATGAGGCAGTGACAGGAGCTAGGTAGAAATCTCCCTGTCTGTTGAGTGTCTAGGTACTATGATACTCAGTTGTCAAAGTTGTCTGTGTTTCTGGGGCACCTCTCCTGCCTTTAATAGCTTTTGGACACACAGTCCCCGACACTCAGCATGATTTCCTGCGCATACTTCACGAGGCTCTGTGATGCTGTCGGAATTCTGGGATGCCTCTCCAAAGGGGTGATCTGCTTTTGAATTCCTGGAAGAAAAAGGTTTGGTACTTCCTTATACTTAGATCTCCTTAAGAACACTTCTGAAAAGGGCACTTGGTGCCTGATGAGGCAATCCTTCTATCACGCCTTGTCCTTGTGGTGCAGTTACTATGTTTGCAGAAGTGAGGGAGAAGGAAGAGAAAAGATGTTTATCAATTTCAGATATACATCTTTTCTTTCTAATGTGAAGTTCAGACGTGGTGAAATGCTATAGGAAGTTCTCTCTCCACATCTTTCTTTAGTCAGCACTGAGGTGTGTGTGAGGTGTGCCTGTTGCACATATCGATATTTCATACCCATTGAAGACATTCTTGTGGTTTTCAGGAAAAATGTGTTTTGGCAGAGAGATGGAGGGGAGCCATGAAATGCCATTTCTCTGCCCTTGTCTCTTCTTGAAGACGGTATGAGTATGGGCAGGGGAACGGAAGTATAAGAAGAGATATCCCAGTGTTTCTGATAAAATCAACTGGGAAAGTTTCCATGGGTCCAGAACTTGATGAAAGTAATTATACGAAGGTCTCCTGATTAAAGATTAAGGGAGAATGCTGAAATCTGCAGATCTATGCAGCAAGTTTTTTTGTTACGTTTGGTGTTATTTGCACAGAACCATTGTTTTGAGGATTCATCTGCCCTTATTCTTCATTTGCCAGCTTTAATTGGAGCTGCCTTTATAGCGATTTTAGTATAAAATAACTGTTTTCAAAGTGACTCTAACACTTACTTTAACTTTCAAGGTGATAAACAGAAGATTATGTGTTGCTGAGAAATAAAGTATGTTTTCTTTTCCCTTCATGTAAAGTTTAGCAGTCATTTGGCTAACGAGGGAATTATATACCCAAAAACATAAAGAAGATGGCAAGAGAAGAGATTAGAAAAATAACATCTTACATATTTCACATTCAGTTGATTTTACAGTCAGTGTGTATATGTGAAAACTTAAATTTGCAGGCAGTTTTACAAATGCAGGAGTGCTAATACTTCTACAACATCTCTGAAATTTGGTTTCTGTGCATTAACGGAGGAATGAGATTCTGTTAGGTTTGTACCTGTGCAATAAGAGGAGTTGTGTGCAGGTCCCCACCTGCACAGGGCTGGGGGCTGCATGCTCTGGGCAGAAGGGTCTGCACCCTGCTTACATCCAGGAAGAGAAGCAATGAGGCCTGACTAGAATACTTGCACAGTCCTACCTAAAATTCTTGTTTGGCAGTAAATTGCTGCTGGTTTGGAGCAGTTTCCTGATTTCTATGTGTTTCAGTTTTAGTTTCTCAAACTTATGCCAGAACAGTACCTCCCGCACCACACACAGAGACACGCACATGCAGACATTTATGTGTGTATATACTTTGCCTGTTTTTCAATGGGAGGTACCTTCTAGGCTCTAGCAGAATTATAGGTTTTTGGTTTTTTGTAGTGAATTTTTGTCTATTCCCGATTTGAGTGGAGTCTCAATGAGTTTACATAGCAGTGATAACTCCAAATGCATAGGCTATTGATGTGTGGTACAACTACTAAAGCATGCATGAGCTGGAAGTCTTGGCAGAATCTGAAGTGAGTTATGTAGGGTATTCTTGCATGAAGAGTGTGATGCTAAATATTAGATGAAGCTGCTCCTCCTTAGCAGCTCGTATCTGCTTTCCAGGTTTTGAATTCTACAGTTGCAGTGGCTGTTTCTTCAGCAAAACATCAAAATGAACCAAGGAAAACCTGCTATTTTTTCATACCATGCAAATCTTTCATTAAATAAAATGCCAGAGAAGTATAGATTCGCTTCAGTGTTGGGAATACAGTAGAAATTTCAGTTCCTTTGAATTCTAAAAGGAAAAAATGAGTGGAGGACTTTGAGGCCACCGGTTCTTCAGAGACAAATAATTCCAACAGAATACGATGATTGTTCTGAGGGCCGGGTATGAGGGAGTAACAAGAAAGCATTTCTCTTGGTTTCTGGGTGATAGCTTGCTCTGTTGGAGAACAGTTGTGCTCATAGCAGAGCCAAGAGTAGGCACAGTAAGGTATAGGCAAGCCCCTGGAAATGATTAAAAGAGAGGATTTTTGAAAAGAGAAAAAAAAGGCTAAAAAATCCAATGAGTAGACTTCAGGAACTGAGGTCTACTGTTCCCTTCAAAAGCAACTGAAAAGCTGTTTGTCTGACATGCTACTTCATATCCTGTCCTGTTTGTACACTGAATGTTTGTATCCAAAAGCAAGGAGCCAATCCATATTTCCCTGTCTGGATTTGCCACCGAGGCTGTCGGCATAGGCAGCCCTGGCTGTGCTGTCAGAAACGCGCACGGGGATCGCAGTGCCGGAAGCTTTCGGGCAGCTTCCCTGACTGATTATTTCCTGTTACCTGATTTTATGTATTCATAACCCTTATCCTTTTGGTCTCTTTGAAATTTGTGAGGGCTCCTTGATATATCCAACTGAAAAGTTAGGAGGTTTAGTTTGAGGTGTTTCTTTGATGCCTCGAACTGAGCAGGTTGACACGGTGCTGAGGCAGAGGAGTAGCTCCTATAAACTGCTGAGAGCAGGGACAGTAGCTTCCAGCAGCAGAGGGGTAAGCAAGGAAAGAGGTGTTGAAGTCCTAAATCATTCCAGTTCTTAGCAAAGTAAATGTGACTTACTTTTGTAAGTCAATCCAAACAATTTGCCCTGACTTCTCCAAAAGCCAAGCATATTTTAAAACAGAATAAATCCCTAAAGACACATAAAAAGTGTGGCCTCTTCCTTTACTTTTTTTTAATATATATAATCTTGGAACTATGCATTTCACTAAAGTAAAAATGTGAAATCCAGTTTTACAAGGCTGTTACCAGTGGTAGGAAAGATACTATGGGGGACATCCTGTGATACTGGGTGGATGTTTCACATTTGGGAGGGGTTAATAATGTAAAATTACTGCCTAAATTTTTACCAGGTAATTTTCTTTTGTTTCTGGTTCCAAATATGTCCTGAAGATACAGTGACTTGAAGATTCTGTGGCAATCCAGAAGATGACAATATAAATTTGTGATGTGACTGTCGGAATACTAATATCCTCTGTCATTTGAAGCAAAATGACCTAACTTGTTTAAGAATTTTCTCCTAATTGGGACAGCGTGTAATTCCCCCACATTTCTGGCTAGTCACTTGGGCCAAAAGAATAAGTGTGCTTTGTCTGCCTGAATTCTCAAAGATACAAATCACTGGACCGTTTTCAGTTGTACATTGAAATTCTCTTTCTGGGTTCTCCTGGGGAAACCAGACACTGTCAGCTTTCCCTCCATGCCTGGCTCTGCTGTCTCTGTACACAAGGAGCACCGCTGTAGAAAGGAAGTTTGCTGTGCACTGAAAAGAATTTTGACCTTGTTCATAAGTTACAATTTAGCTCCAGAACCTTGCTGTCTTCACCTTTTTCTAAATTCTTGGCATCCAGCTGCCTCATTTCCACTCATCTTTGTCTTGGATAGTTTTCTTTTGCTGAGAAGTGACTTCCTCACTCCACTTCTTAGTGGTTCAGCTGCATTTTTCGCTCCTGTAGACAGTATTTCCCCCTATCACCCTTGCCTCACAGCCGGGTATTCCCACACTTTATAAATATGCTTGCAGTGGTGCCATAAGCTGTCCCTTCTTATTTTGATGGATAGAATTGCACATTTGATCCAGATGGTGCTGTTTTTTATAGCCTGCTTCTGAAATCTGTTTGCAAGATATGATCTGCCTCAGCATATGCCTGGTCGTCTGTTTTTGGGAGATCTCCTTTCAGGATTCCTGGGTTATTTTTGCTGTATCAAAATTGTACTTCATTAAATGCTATGAGTCAGTGGAACTGGATCCTTTTGTTTGCCACAGTGGCACAGGTAGCATCTAAAATCTGCTGAGACTTATGTGTTATTTTGTCAGAATTGTTTCTGAAAGACTTTAGTGCTCTTTGAGCTTAATAAGGAAAAAATATTATGATCTGTAGTAAGTGACAGTTAATGATCCAGTTAGTACTAATTACTGGTTTTGTATCAAGTGACATTTGACAGCAGTTCTAGCTATGCTAGGGTTTGGGTTCAAAATATAAACCACTATGTTTTTTCAGAGCAGAACTCTCAGTATTGCACTAACCCTTGCTGGGAAGGCCTCCTCCTTTCTGCACTGCTTTTTAACTAATTGGAATAAAATGCAACAAAAAGATAGCTTTGATAAGTTTTGTTCTTATTATCAGGGAAGTCATAGCTAGTTTCTGCACTTCTGTTTCCCACTAGTTTTCATTTTTGCATGAAATCATGGTATTGCAGGTGTCTGGGGAGCGTGGAAAGAGACGAGTGCAGAAAGATGTGAAATTTTGCTTATCATGTGGCCCAATTAAATAATTAACTCAGTGGGTTTGTGTCTCTGGTTTCATGGCGTAACAGTGGTTTTACTATGGCCCTTGGTTTTAGCACCAGATGTCCCCTTTTCGGAATGGTAATTGTCAAAAAACAGGCTAGCATGGACTGTAGGTCCTTTCAAGCTGACACCTGTTGCCATCTTTATTTCCTTTCTTTTTCGTTTCTCTTTTGCACGCTACAGTGTTAGTAAACTACTTTTGCCTGGTGAGTGAGAACAGGAGACATCAGTGCAGTCAGAATTCGTATTGTAACGGGGAACTCGAGTGCATTGTTTGTCTGTGCTGCTGCTTCTTCCCAGTTAACTGATGCAGAAGTTACAGCTTCAGTGTACAGGTTTTCCCTTGAAACGTGCTGTACAAGACAGAGGCTCTGCTGCCTCTGCAGAGGTTTTTGTTACCAAGCTGTGCTGTCACACGAGCTGTGTGCCCGTGCGTTCAGCGCGGGGGGCTCTTCTGTTCTGCACGCTGTGACGCACACTGCGAACGGCTGCAGCGGCCTGGGAGCTGTTTTAGGGACAGGTGCCAGTGTTTGAGAGCTTTGCCTTCCCTTCCCCGCACACATCAGCATCTCTGGGAAGCATCAGTTTCATTTAGAGGGAGACACAGAAACAAATACAGGATGGGAAAGGGAACAGGAAAGAGAAAAATTGCCGGGTTGGAGGGGGAAGGGGAGAAGTGGCCAAGGAAAGGGAAATGAAGACAGACAGAAAGACAGAGAAAGAACTGTTTCCCCTTTTATGAGGAAAGGGAGCCTTCAAATCAGGATGACTGAGTTCAGCTGTTCAGGCCACTTTATACCCATGAACTTGCAATTAAATGCGGAAGTGGCAAACAAAAGACGAGCTAAAAGAAGATATTGTTAAGTAGTCGGCATTGGAGGATGTAGAGGGAAACTCAGAAAATGGACAGAGCCCAAGCCATGAATAAGCACTCAGTTTCCTGGGATTCTGCTGTGGGTGGGAGGAGTGCTGGAGGTGCTGGAGGCCTCTGTCATTCAGAAGCGCTGCGGTGGCAGAGACCCTTTGTGCTTCTCCCCTGGTTGCTGCCACAAAGAGAGGTTTTATTCAATTTCATGGTGCTGAGTCGACAGGCCTCTTTCTACTAAGCAAGGGGTTTATTCCTCAGGCCAAGCTCTTAGAGAGGCTCTGTGAACCTTGATTATTGTTTGGCTTGGAAGTACCTTGTCCACTACTTGAATTTTTCTTGATCTTTTGCCTAGATAACCTCAACTGGTTCCTGTTTTGCTTTGGAAAATTATACATGCCTGATCACACTTTTTCCTGGATTATTTCACAGTGCAGACACACCCAAAAGGAGTCAGGACTCTTACCTCGTGGGCTGGCCAGATGATTCTGAAGTTTTTTTGGTGGTTTTTTTTTTTTTTTTTTTTTTTTTTTTGTTGGAAAGTAAGACAGAGTAAAAACTTGCCTGCTCTCCTGATGGCAGTTTGCACATATTTCTAGCAACCTGTGCTGGTGAGAGGTAATCCCCACCTATTCCTGTGAGTCCATGTGCTTCTTGCTTCTGGTCAGGAGGAAAACTAGTATAATCAAAGCATTATCTAGAGCTTTGAAAGCATTTTAAATTCTTTTGTCTGGAAGATGGAGTGTGGGAGTGTGAGGTTCTTGGGAACCAGGAGCAGTGATTTGACAGGTTAGGATAAAACTGTCACATTTATTCCCTTGCCGTATATCTTTTGAGTAATTGAATGGAAATAGATTTTCTTAATGTTTATGAAGACCTTAGTGGAACACAAAGGATGCTTTGTTGAATTCAACAATATCAGATCTACAAAATTCAGAACGTGTGAGAACAGAATGGGGGTTTGCCATAATCTGCCAAACTCACTAAAGTGAAGGAGATTTAACTTCAGTAAGAAATCAACAGGAAAGGAACACAGTCTTTCAGATCAAGCCTCATCTCATGAGTCTGTGGCAAGCATCTGAAATGCTCATGTATTAAAGATGGTTCTGTAAACTAGTTTTGGGGGGGGTTATTACTCTGAGGACTGAAGCAATGTTCAGATTGTAGCACATGATCTAAACTGAAGCGTGTATGTTATTAGTCGGGACTACAGTGTGTCTTAGTCCGTAGAGAGTGAAAGTAGGTCATTCTGAGTCCTTTGTAGCATTTCAACTCCAATACCAGTTTGCCTCAGCATATGAAATCAGGCTGATGGAAGCCCTTGAATGGGGTGGTTATTTTGATAGCCTCTCTAACTGATACTGTTGTAACATTCTGCTAGTTCCTTTTAAGTTCTTTCCAAGGTTGGATCTGTTTGATGATTTTGAAGGTTATTTTATTTCTTTCACATGTACAGCGTTGGCTTTGAGATGCTGACCTGTGTTGGTGCTGCTGTGGAAGGGACAACAAGCCGGTTTTTCTGTTAGCATTTGGCAGAGCAGAGATACAGAACGCTGATACAAAGCTTGTAGTTCCTTTTGTTGCCACAGTGCTGTGTGGATTAGGCATTGTTGTAAAGGAGACATTTGGCTGCCTCATGCCAGTTGTCTGCAAATTGTCTCTACAATGCAAATGAAGTTGCTGCATTTATGACTTCTGACAGTCAAGTATGCTGGCACCAGATCCCCTGCTGCACTACCCACTGTCAGATAGATTGGTACAGGTGTATGGTGGGGCCAGCTCTGTGTGGATTTGTGCTTCTGCCTAACACACCTTGCTATCCACACTCCCTCACACTGCACGGTATGGCCACACATGACTGGGAAACCCATTAAAAATTTCACCTTTTGCTGATATCAATACAAGCAACTGCTTTGATCACAAACTGTGATTGGAAGTCTGGGAGTGACATGCCACCTCAAGTATGTTATCACATTTTCTTGGATTGGAGGAACCTCCTAAAGTTTTATGGGACTTTCCAACTTTGCAGAAGAACTGGATTAGCAATCGCAGAACAGGACCTGTCCTAAATACCTGCTATCAATATATGCCTGCTGCTTGTAATCAACATTGTCAGGCTTGGATGGAATGTGAAGTAAAGCATCTCCCTAAACTGAGTTTGCTTATGTCTCCCAAAGTTTTGTTTGTGATTAGGGAAAGCATTACTGTGACTTTTATTTGCAGTAGTTCACCCATCATTTCCAGCTGTCAGTACTTCTGGCTTATTTGGTAATTTGATATTTGTGCGAAGATTCCTGTCTAAGGGAGGAAGTGCCTGTTTATAATTTTTATTTCTTTCCTCCCCCTGTTTTCTAGCAGGAAAACATATGGAAAAACTGTGAACTAAGCAATGTTGGTTAAATTTATTCTGCATTGTTATCTACACGATTTAATCAAAACCTCTGGGGCTGCATTTTGGTTTGCTTGCATGAACGTTCTGTTTCATGAGGCCCTTCAGGCTGCTGCCTGAGTGGTCTTTGCTGCCTAACCCAAATCCCTGGAAGGACCATTGCCCTGTGGCAGGCACGTGTATTTGCCTGTTTCTGAAAACACCCAACTTCCAGTGGCATTTCTAGTCCTGTCACTGTGAGCAGCTGGCCAGCACATAACCTGTGATTCTTTGCTTGAGCAGAGATGGGTGGAAATGGACAGCAGATTCCTGGGAGCACAGGATGAACAATGGGAAAAAGACAAGACACTAGATTCAAGTGGGAATCGAAGTCAGGTAGAGGAAATAAACCTTTCTGTTCCTAGCAAGATGGATTGTATATTAGTAGCTGGGATTAACATCTGTCAAAGATCTCTTGGGTTGCAGTTCTGCACCCACAGCCATAATGATGCTGCAAAGGAGTTACACATAAGAAAAACTCCTTCTGTCCCTAGCTTCAGATGAACTCTTGCCTCAGTGTAAACAGATGCCCCTTCCCACTCTTATTCAGGTTTCACTGTAATTTCAAAATAAGGAGTCAGAAATTATTTTCTTGGTTTAGGTAATATTTCTTCTTTTTTCTGTAATAAGGACTCAATGTAAAGAAGTAGTGTCACAGTAACAACTTACACTGTGTGTTAGCAGGACTCTTGAGTAATGTAATACAGATTACAAATAGATGCAGCAGCTACAATGCCCTTGGTAGCAGGACCAGCGTTTTAAAATATGTGTGCATGGGGAAGTAAGAAAAGAGGGCAAGAAAAACCATGTAATATCAGCCAACATCTTGGTATGGGTTGGGACAAGCTCTCAGAGTTGAGTTGTGTGAAGGGATGTAGTGGAAAGAGATTGTCCTCTGCTGTAAACTGGTTGACCTATCTCTTGGACTCAGTGCAGACAGGCGATGCTGGTCCATGCTTTTCAGGAAGGAATAATTTCTCTCAGAGGCTGAAGCACAGTCTTAGTATGCAAGGAGAGATCCAGCACTGCAAGTTAGTATGGCTGAGAATGAGGGGCAGTGTTACAGAGGAAATGCTGTGTGTGGAACGCTGAGAGAGGGACACAGCTGCCTCCTAACTCAGTGCATCTGAGGTGGAGGGAGTTACATGATGGGCTTTGTGTGTAGCTCACGTGCAGTTGAGTGGAGCTCAGTAATGCAGCTTGTGGTGTGTGTTGTGGCTGATGTGCTCTTGGTATTTCATAGCTGCTGTGACTTCTGCGTTTTCTCCTGAAGGTTTCATCCTTCTGCGTATCTACACCTGACCAGCCTCACTGATGTGAGGTGGTGGGGTGTGGGAGTGAACTATTCAAGCTGAAACACTCTAAAGTGGTTCTGTCAAGGAAGGAGACCCCCATCAGTGATTCCTCTAACTAGCAGTTCTTTTAATATTGGTGCAAGTTCAGGCAATTGTGAGATAGATGCATACACCTTTCCCTCTGCCTGAAGAATGTGGGGCTGCTGTCGATTGACTTGACAGTCTTGACAGGAAAAGTGTAAATGTCATTAATCTTATGTCCCCTTTTGATGGATTTAATTTTCTAAAGTGTAAATCACTCTTTTCTATTAACACTTGAATCCTATTGAAAAAAAAGGGCAAATATTTCATTTAGTTTGTCACCAAACAGAGTTTTTGCTAAGGATGAAGTCACTAACGGTGCTAGAGTGTGTTCTAAAAGTCAGGAAAAACTGTTTATTTACTTTGTAATGTCTGGTATAGGTTTTGGAGTTGCATGGGTTTTAGTTGGGAAAATTGTGAGCAGAAGGTGATTTGAAGGGAATTTTGTTTCAGTCCTAAGTGAACTGTTCTTTGTTCTTGTGGCACATGCATTTTTTAGCAGTCTGAATCTGCCTTGACTGAGCGTGTGTTGTTTGGATTCCCTCCGAACGCTCGTGGAAGCTGGGACACAGCAGTGGGCTCCCTGAGCTGCCAGTGGCTGGAGTCCCTTGGCAATGCTGTTGCTCATCTGTAGTTGTACATTATTCAGAAGCAGTTGAGTGGAGACAGTTTTATACAAGTTCACAGGAAGAAAATGAGGGCAAATCTCCAGGAGGTGGTTCTGCCTGGTGGTGCGTTCTCCCAGACGAGACCGGTGCAGAGCGGCGCTGCGCGGAGACTGTGCTTCCTTCTCACGAGTTACTTGGTATGGACACCAGTCAAAGAGAGCTCAGGAATAATGCCGAGGTGTTTTTAAATCCTCCTATATTCCTTGCATCTTAAAGACCTTTTTTAGTTGTTCAATGCAGCATTTACAAGGTTTAAACTTCTGTCTGCAAAGATAGTGATAAATAATACAAATACTTAGCAAGACCCCGGAATTTGGAAGTGAAACACTGCTGCTCACAGGATTTATCTATCTAAAGTCTAAAGAAGTAGTCCTGAGATCACCAGGATATTTTTGCACTGGTTGTCAGGACACCTGTAGGAAATCCAAAGGTGATATGTACATTATATCCTGGTCTAAAGACATCCCAGAGGGTTGCGTCTCTTTATGTGGTGTTATTTCAGTCTTTTTAAATGTATTGTCTTTACTAATATATATAGTAATACATGAGGCACCACAGTCTAGACAGCAACTTTTTTAGTGGGAAACAAAACATCATTTTGTCTTAGTAGTCTTCCTGAAGAAGCTTTGTCAGCTATTGAATTAAATATTATTTCATCCCTTGTCCTTTCTATGAATGGAATATGGCATCTGAGTTCACTCAGGGATCAAAAGATCTTATCTAACAGCCATGAATACTGAGGGGACTGTTGTGTTAAATAGACTGGCTCTGACCTTTCACTGACATTCCCTGGTGTGCTGCTTTCTCTTGTAGTCACTTGGGCTTCCTATCCACAGCCACCTTCTGCATGCAAGCCAGTGTGGCTGCTAAATATTCACTGTAGTGAAAACACTGGCCTGTGCAAATTGACCTAACCTGGATTATTGTCATTTCATTACATATCCCCTATATTTTAAAGTTTTACTGTTTGCAGTTGAATTAATTCCAATGAATGTTATTTCACTGGGTCAAATGAAGTCTAACTAACTGGATGCTGCCCACACTAATTCTAGAGCTTTCTTACACCTCCCTTACTCCTTTTTCATGTGTTCGTGTATCTTATTAGAATAATTTCTGTGTCAGTTGTGTTTCTGAGGGCAGAATCAGAAAAGTTGTTTTGAATTCTAAATCACGTGGTCCACAGTCTGCTTTTGTAGATAGCTTTGATTTCCTGGGTGTTGCAGTTCAGCACTTGTTTTGGTTGCTGGATGTTGTTGTTAGAGATTACTAAAACATGATAGTCTTTGCAGCCTGGTAGCCAGGAGAGAGACAAAGGCAGGCCCTTCTCATCTGTGATCTTTAGCAGAGAGCTGTGAGTTACTAGAAAAGGGATCTGGTCTTGTGGTTACTGTAACAAAAGAGGAGCCTGGACTCAGCATTCTGTAGTTACTCAGAGAATTACAATGCACTGTGGATCACTTTTCTGTGCAGAAAAAATAGTTTTTCATGTATTGGGGCTACATCACTTCTGGATAATGACTATTTTTTTTTGCTGTTGTTCTGTATTCCTTTAATTGGATCAGATGAGGTTCCCCAGAAGGCTGCAAATAACTCCTTTAGAAGGAGCTAGATGTGGCAGTTTTGAGGCAAAATTTGGTGTGTAACCAAATGGGCTGTGTTACAGTACTGACTTTGAGTATTTCCCTGTGCAGAGTAGATAGATGCGTGCTTGCCAATGGCTGGAGCAACAGTGAAACTGCACACAGGTTTTAGGAGGAAGCAGCAACAGAGAAGGTGAACCAGGAAGGACTGGACTGGCAACAACTCTTGCTTTTTCGTACACAGCATTAGGAAAAGTGGAAGTGACAGAAAAGGAATAGGCTGAAGGAGATAACACATAGAGCCATAGCTTTTGCTCATGGCCTACCTATTTTTGCCTTTTCTTCTGAACTAGCCTTTCTTAGTGTGCAAGCCAAGAAATGTGGCCATCCAGAACACCAGGTTTTTGGTACATGTACAGTATAGCCAGTATTTCCTAGGAAGTGGTGAATTCTTGCATACTGCTCCTCGACTTAGGAAAGAAAATCCTGTGCTTCCAGACATGGAAAAAAGATAGCCTACCTATGAATATTTCTAACTTAGAGCATCAAAAAGTGCAAGGCTTTTGCAGGCAATCCCCTCAGGTGCTGCCTCAGCTACTGGTCAGCTGGAGGCTTTCTGTTGCTACAATAGATTTGGAATTGCTTTCCTTTCCCTCCTGTTTTGTGTGACTAATTTCTATAGTAAATCTCAGTCCTCTCATCCTGAAGGGTTAAAAAATATTTCTCGAGAACTACCTTGTGTTTCTTTGGTTGGGGGAGTCTGTCTGTGTGATTTCCTATGCTAGTATCTCAATTCAAATGAAAAACAGGCCTGAAATCCAGGGCCCCACACCTATCAAGTAAGTGTCATGATCCCCCACAGAGCTCTGCGTTTGAAATTATTCACAGGTTGTCCAAACTCTGCATGCAGGGAAGCAGCTATCTCTGAATTGGTGTCTAGCAGTCTAGATCTCTGTGTCACCTGGCTGATAGATCCCAATGTCCTTGTAGATACTCATCACTTCATTGGCATTGCAGATTTCCTGCCGAGGCTTCTCCATCCCTTCGCAGGGGTGGAGTAGGTTGTGCAGTGCTGGGGGCAGTACTGGCCGTGGCCGCCTTTCCTGTTGCCCCACAGGTGTCACGGTGCCGGGTGGCTGAGGCCGGCAGCCTGCAGACCTGCTGGCATGCTTTTAGTGCCATGTCACAGACTGCGGGATCAATGACTCCAGCTGTGATGCTGCAGTGTCCTGAGAAGCTAACCCGAAATTAGAGCTGTGGTTCTGAAGCTGTTCTCATGGGTGGGCAGAAGGGGGAAGGGAGCGATTTCCATACCATGCACTTCCCTGTTCAACCCTCCAGCACTGCTTAATGTGTTGCACTGGAGGAAGCGGAGGGCAGAGTAAAGTAGCAGCAGTTTGAGGGAGCAGGAAAAGAGGAAGATTGAGATGACAGTGATCAGTGGGCTGTAGGTCACAGGTACCTATAATCTCCTTCTATCAGAGTGAAAAGAAGAGCAACGTGCTCACTTCTGGGACCTCTAGCTGCCTGTATGGCTGAGACATCTTTGCAAGGAGTCAGACTCAAGCAGGGCTATATCCTTTTGCAAAAGAGTCTAAACTTTATAGAGCCTGGATCAGTTCTTCCAATGTGCTATGGAAGAATCCAGAGTAGTTTTACTGAGTAGAAATTCTCTTCAAGGAAGTCAAGTGCAGAAGTTAATTCAGAATGGTTTGCTTGGGGAGATTCAATCTGTTCTGTCTTGGGGCAAATCAAGGTTATTATTCCATATTCTGTAGTTTGGCAAAAGAGAAGCTGATATGAGGGTCATTTGCTTGTGTCTGTAGGTGCTATAGTAGATGCACACACAGTTGCACAGTCGGCCATACATTTTTCCTGTATAGCTCCCTGAGATCCCTGAAGATCCCATGGGCAGAATGTAGTGCCATACAGAAAATCAAGCCTAGTGATTTTCTGCATATTTTGTGAAAATGGAAATACTCCCTGCCTTGTTTGGTTGAGAGCAGTGATTGTGGCTGCAGTGAAAAACATTCTGGTATCTTGCAGTAAGTGCATGGCTGTTACTCATTTTTGGAGGCCTTGATGCTCACTGTTGGCTGCTAATGCATTTAGGATTGTGATGTGATACAGGCTGAACATCTGGCTTGGTTTTACAGGCGTCACTACAGTGTCATCTTCTCCTGAAGTGTTAAATTTCACAGAATACTGTCATTCTAGCCAAGCCCAGAAGTTAACCTCTGCAGCATCATGAAGCTTCCCACGGCTGCTTTCTTAATGCTGGAAAGCAAACACAACATTGATTGTGATACTATTAGGAATTGTACAGGACATGATAAGCACATAGTAACTCTCCCTCACTGCCTTCCTAGTAATGTTTTATATGCATCTGAAAATATGTTCCCTATCAGACATTGCTGTTGGTATCTCACTTGCCTCGTTTCCTGCAGACTTTGTGAGGCTGATGGGCGTGACACTTTCTGAGACTGAGGCTTTGTGCTGCAGCAAGGAACTCTTTAATGTTTAGTGAAGTACACTAACCTGTGTTTGAGAGGAAAGTTGCCTTTCTCTTCTCTTAGACCACCACCAAAAAGGCAGATGGTGGCTTTGGCAAAATTAATTTGTGACCCACATGAATTTGACACAGTAGCCAATTGAGAAGTGTTAGGGCATTACTAGAGAGAGCTAAATTCAACTTGACCAGATTTTTATATAATCATATGAAAAATACTTAGGTAAATAGATTTTAAATATTCTTTACCAGCTCCAAGCCCCCTATACCCTCTCTTCTCTTCCCAATACTGTAATTGATTAACAGCTGTAGAGCAACAGGATGTATTAGCTTGTGTATTCTAGTCACACTAGGCTTGCCCCAGAAGAGAATTACAGCTGCCTTGCTGTTGAGAGGGTAAGTAACCAAAGTAAGGAGGAGTCCTTGTTCCAGAAGGAGCAGGGAAATGGAAGTAGAGTGCTGGACAAATGATGCTACAAAATATCCCTGAAGATTTGCTGTACTTGGATAGTGCCAATGAGATAGCTCCTAGCTCTTGTACAAAGTTGCTTATGTTGCCTACCAGAACATGACAGTCATTGACAAAATAATTACACCTTTCAGGTATACTGTCCATCAGTTTTATGCTTAAATCTTGGAATTACTTTGGCCATGCTGCTCATGGAGTTTTAATTCTCACTGAGACAACTCATAGCATTATTTTGCCTTTTTCTAGATAACCTTGCTTATTTTTTTATTCCTTCATTCCTGACTAAATGAAGAGAAGCCTCATATTTTTAAAAGGGTAAAATCAAGTTATGCGGTTCTGTTGATGATAACAACTGTGTAAACGTTTTTCCTGAGATGTGAGAAAAGGAGAGGACTTCCCTGCAGAATTTACTGTGAGCAGTGTCTCCTTTGTACCATCACACAACACATGTGGAGTTCTCACTATTCATCAAAAAAAGTCTGGTGCAGTTATTTGGGTGGTGTATCCCAGTATCACCTTTTAAGAGACAGAAGCGTTTCTGCTCCCAAGGCAGGACGAACTGAAGGCAGCTGATGTCTCGTGTTGGTTTTCCCACCTCCCAGCACAAGTGTCCCTGGCGCAGCTGTTCAGGAGGCAGCAGATCATGTAACCCGGCTGGGCGAGAGCACAGTCCTGCAAGGTGTTCCATTTCAGAAAGGAAACCCACCCGAGGTCTATCCCAGTAGTGCTACCTGAGCTTGAGTCATTTGGTGTCCAGCAGGGATCACTGATGTCACTGAGAAAATGCGTACTTGGGACAATGGAAAATTAGATTTCTGAAGCTGATTGGAGCAACTAAAAGGGTTTTATTTTGGAAACTGCTGGCATAAACCCTTGTTTCTCTGTTAATATTTGTTTCTCTATTAGTACAGCTTTGAGTATTAAAGAATAACATTTACAGGTCATTATTAATACTGGCTTTCAATATTTCTGTTATAATGGAAACAAGGTTTTGTATCTTGAAAATAGTCTTCATTTCTGAAATGCATAATGAATACTTACATATATTGAGCAATCTTATTATTGTCAAGTGAAGGCCCTTTCAGAGTAAAAAACTATGTAATGGAAAAGTTTGTACTAGTTTTGTACTTAAAAAATTTATCTTCTTGTGAAACATGTTGCCTGAAAATGTTTTTAATTATGGAAGCATTCTATAGCATCTACTGAGAGATGAGAGACTGTATGTGCTTTCATGCAGCTCCTCTACAAAACATTGTGTCCTCCTCTCCTTGTTAACTTCATTATGCAATCCTCATCTCCTCCTTAGAGACTTCTCCATTGTCAAGGGCAGCTGCATTTGCTTATTACAAGAACCTTGGTCATTAGTCACATCAATACAAAGCAAAGCTCTTAATACCATATTATAACTATAAATCAATCCAAATTTGTTTTTAAGTGCAGTTACAATATATAGCTTTGGATGCATTTACTCTAAGGGCTGCTGTTTATATATATATTTAATTAGTTTTCCCCAAAAATTGTCTTCTCTAGTAGGCAGAAGAATAAGTAGAGTTTTGTGCTTGAATCAGAGCACATTTTTTTTCAAGATGAATGGATAAAACTGAGAATCCTACATCTGGGGAAATCTGTGTCACTCTGAGCTGCT
Source organism: Polioptila caerulea (assembly GCA_013397295.1). Taxonomy (NCBI): domain Eukaryota; kingdom Metazoa; phylum Chordata; class Aves; order Passeriformes; family Certhiidae; genus Polioptila; species Polioptila caerulea. The sequence goes on along the minus strand of VYXF01008164.1, from coordinate 275,002 downwards.
CTCAGACCTATTCCAGTGCGTTGGTGGGAAGCTGTCTGATTATCATACATGCAGAGCTGGTTGAAATTCAGATCCATCCTCTTATATGATAACTTCAGATATCTCAGAAAGTCCTCTCATGCCAAATCAGAACTAACTGGCTAGTTCCAATTATGAGAGGAGTGGATTCTAACATGAAGAATTAACCAGCATTCCTTTTGCCCATTGTGGAAATGGGTTACGGGTCAAAGCTGTCCAGGAATTACAGCTCTTAAGGCTTTTGCAGCATGATTCGGTATCTGTTCAGTCCATAATGGTTTTTAAAATCATAGTATTTATGTTTTGCAGAGTCAGTTACTGCTGCAGGCAGTTGATGCCCAGAGCTATAGTGCTGTGCAGTGCCTGGGGCAGCAGAGTGTGGGGAGCCAGCCCTGGCCGGGGTGCAGGACAGTGCCTGCTGTGCTGCAGGCAGCCTGAGGCCTTTGCTTCTTGCCCACTCTGGAAGGAGCTGACAGTTTCACCAGTCCTGCCCTGTTGGCACAATATCCTGACAGAAATTTCTTGTGTGCAGGCAAATCTAAAACCTCCAGGGAAGGATACCACTCACATCAGAACCAGATTCAACTTTCCAGGCTTGTTTCCAAGATTCAGTTGCTGAATGCTTTGGGAAGAACTTGCAGCTGATATTTTTCTGGGAGATATTAATGGAAAGGAGGGAGTGAGAGGTAGATGGTTTCCTTAGGAACACAAAGGCCTTAATCATTCCTGTTCTGCATTTTTGTATTGTTTGCCTGTAACATTTTATCTTGATTTCAATATTCTTTTGCATTCACTGTGCTGCAATAATTAAGAGATTTGTGAGCATTTGACTAATACTCTGTCATCTGACCTACATTACCATTAAAAATCCCTGGACTGTTTTGCATGTCTTGGTTTGATTATCAGAATGGTTCTTAACACTTGGTTTTTCTAGAGACAGCTGTGCTGATCAGTTGCTTATCTTATTTATAACAAAATTTAAATAGCATGCACACTTCCTTTAAGTGCTCCCAGCACTGGTAATTTTGCTTGCATTTGACAGTCAGATTTCCTGTGGCTTCTTTTGTGGGTACTGAAGTTATAAGAGCATTTTTGTTGGTAAGACTTCAGAATTAGACAGAAATGAAAGCCATCAAGGAAGGTCTGCTGTGTGCAGAAATACTGCTAGGAATATTGTTTGTGATGGGAGACTTACCTCAGCCTCAGTGACTGCCTTGTTGTACTTAGTGCAATGTAAAATTGATGCTTCTGGGTCAATGACAGCTTATGTTGCCACGTGACATTTTGGTAACTGAGCCTGTTTCTCTTTGTGAGGGAGGCTTTCAGCTCCTCGTATTTCATCTTAGTGGGTGATACTGAAGAGAGCATCTTTAGTTAATAGGACAAATTGGGAGGCTCCTGGAGTTAGCTCAACTGCCACTCTTGCTCCTTTATGTGTACACTGTCACATTATGCCTTGTTTACACAAACAGCCGTGGTTGTGGGACCTGAGAAGAGATTTAAAAAGTGCTACTCATGTAAAAAACCTTTTAGCAACGGTTGGTTGCAGTTCAGCTTAGATCTATGGGGAGCATTTTCAAACTAACCTGATCTAAGATACTTCCATAGAAATCAAAGTGTCTGCATTGAGGTTTGCACCTGCTCAACTAAATCCCTTTAAATTAGCAAGATCAAAATACTGTCTCTTGCCCACATTTGAAAAATCTGATACCTCTTTACTTTCATGTGAAGTCTTGATATAAGTGGTCAGCTCGGGGGAGTCCCAGGCCCTGGAGGTAAGAGAGGAAGAAAGGAAAACTTATCCTTGGTTGTAGAGGGTTGTGTTAGATCCCAGCCAGGCAGAGTGAATGCCCATAAATCCATGAGCCCCGATGGGATGCACCATGGGTGCTGAGGGAGCTGGCAGGTGTTGCTGAGCTGCCCTCCCATCATCATCTCTGAAAAATCATGGGGAATGGGAGAGGTGCCTGACGACTGGAGGAAAAGTCAGTGTTAGTCCCGTTTCCTAAAAGGGCCAGATGAGGGACCTGAGGAACTACCAGGCAGTCAGCCTCACCTCCAGCCCTGGAAAGGTGAGGGAACAGATCGTTCCAGACGTTATCGTCAGCGTGTGAAGGTAAAGCAGATCATCAGGAGTAGTCAGCATGGATTCATGAAGGGGAAATTGTGCTTGACCAATCTGATGCCTTTTATGATAGCATGGCAGGATGGGACAACCAGCTGATATCACCTCTGAGTAATAATATCAGTTTTTATCTCTTCTATTCTCCGCCTAGATTATAGATAAGATATTTCTGTCTTCATTACAATTGAACAAAATGTGAATGGAGTTTGATACTGCATTATCCTACCACTGGTATACTTTGTGGAGACAAGAATATGGTTTTAGCAACTAGCATGTTGATACTCAAGATCATGTATCAATAAGAGCCCAGGGATATTGTAGAATTAGTGATTTTGTTGGGTTTTTTTTGACAGCACCTGTGTATACAAAGAAACTGTACATCTCCACAAGAGGCTCGTCCTTTCTGGTGTACATCATGTGAAGAGTCTGGATGTTTTGCAGAAAAAAATGCCACTTCCCTGCTCATGCAGCCATTTTGGGCACAATCTGTCAGTCGCCAAAGATGTTTTACAAAAGCCAATCTAAGTGTCTGTCCTACAAAAACTATCAAAAACATAACATGATGGAATACAGGGTGTAGAAACAATAGCTTGTGAGATATTTGGCCAGTGCAGAATTGTCTCTGGAACATGCTTCAGTAGGACAAGATATTCTTACAATGACTGGAGTATTATCTGGTGAGTTTGAGCATTTAAAACATCCTTGCATGGCTCACTGGTGTTACCTGGAATAAACCTTCCCATAGTTAATGGTCACCATAATAGCCTTTGGAAAACAGAGCATGTCTTTTAAACATTTGTTCTGTGTGTGCCTTATGTGATGGAGGCTAGTTTATGCTAGTGTACGTGAATGAATCTTTTAAAATCTGGTTAACATGAAAGTTTGTTTGAAGGAAAACAGTTGGAAAGTGTTGTTCCTCTATTACTGTTTTTTCACTGAATTTGAAGGGTATCAGTGACTACTGTGATGACTCAAAAGGAAGAAGGACATAGAAGAGGCTTTTTTTATAAACTCTGCTCCCAGTTCCTGATTGGCAGGTGAGAATAAGCAAAGAAGATGCCCTCTCAGGCGGAGTAGTAATTCCCTGGACATTTCAGGCAGAGAGCTTTTATTACCTTGCAGTTCAGCTGTATCTGTTTCTATCTCTGTGTAGTTCAGTCATATCGTTTTTATCTCTAAAAGCTTTGCTTTCCAGTCTCAGGATAGTTCAATGGAGAAACAATGATGCAACTCAGACTTAATTGCTCTTGGTGAGTGGAGTGGTCAAGAAAAAAGGATTAATATTTGCCAGTGTCTTTAGATGTTTCTGTGGTATGTGTCTCAGTGATGTAAGGTATATGCTGGTTAATTTAACTCTTTGCTGAATAATTTTGAAGAGCTCAACTTCTGCATTGTGCTCAAGAAGCTTTCTTAAGGAATGCTTAAGCTGCTCCATGGTGGTGGCTGTCATGAGTAGAAGGTGCTACGTGCAAGAGAGCCCCATTTGCAGGAGGTGTACATTGTTGTGTCCATTTGGGAATGTAAGAGTAGCTCTGTGTTGTTTTTCATTTGGTTCCATTAGATTACCCTTGGAAACATTTGTTGGCACCCTTAACTAGAATCTGCTGTTTTATCCATGTCTGGGATGTGAGTTTTCTATTCTGCTCTCCCCAGACCCCATCTAGAGTACTTTGTCCAGCTCTGGCGCCCCCAGCATAGGAAGGAGATGGACCTGCTGCTCTCTTTTATTTTTAAGAACTGCTTTTTACAACTCTTAAGAGATAGGATAGATAGGCTTTGTCTAAATCTGTACATTATTTATGTTGTCATGGCAAGGATGAAGGTAAATGATGCTGTTTACGTTTTGCACATGAAGAAATGCCAGTGGATAATCCAAAGGGGTTTATTGTGGGCTGTAGGTGGATTACTCCAGGTTGTAAATGGCACCATTTTATTGGTGGGATTTAAATTCAAGAATTGCTAGTTTGTCATTGTGTGTTTAAACTTAACAACAGGGAATACACTGAGGCTAGAGAACAATAAGAATTAACCCTGACTGTGAAAGACAATTACTTTTTATCAATATTAAAATATTTTTCTCTAAATAATCCCATATATTCTGTCAGAAAATTAAGTAATTCCCTTCTCTTGGGCTAGTTATGTTGATTTAGGAAAGCTGACGTCTCTAGAAACAATACACAAGAAACACAAAGAACAAGAATAAGCTGCACTCTCGTGAGAGAAGCAAATAAGAAAAATGTTTCTTTATATATCATGTGAAATTCTTAGCCCAAACAAGTCTTGTGTTTGGAGGAAGGGTTAAAACCAGGAGACTTGGCAAGGAGGGAATAGTTTTGCTCAAAGTGACCTTACAGCTGAGAATGCTGAGCGTCATCGTGGGGAAACTCCATTTATTATGCCTGGTGTTGTTCATCCTCTGCCTGCTTTGAGAAGTAGAATTCCTGCGTAGAGATAACACGATCTCACGGACATGCCCGAGCCTCCTGCTGGGAGGGAGAGAGAGATCATAAAAACACAGCCTTGTGATAAACCCTGCTTGTGTGAAGTCTTTATATTGGGGCGGGCAGGGCGTCCCTCCCCCTGCCGCTGTCCCGGGGTGAGCTGAGCAGAGTGGAGTCTGTCTCCTTGTGTCTCTGTCCCGGGATGAGCTGAGCCTCACAGAGCCTGTGTGCCTCTGCTGCCCAGCGTTGTTAGCAATGTAATGAAATCAATCTGCTCCTTGCATTTTGGATGTGGTTTGGTGGTCACCTTGGTTACCTGTATGTGTCAATTCACACTTTCTTGGACACTCGGGAGAGAGAAAGGGTAGCGAGGGTTAGAGGAACTGAAGGTGTATACACGTTTGTGTACTTTTTAATATAAAAAGTAAATCTTGGTAAAAGCCACAGATTGTTTCAATAAAATCAAAATAATTTTTAACCAGCTGTAAGTTGCATTGGTGGTCTGCCATGCAAGTCCTGTCCCACAGGGTTTTACTAACAGGGAGTTCCCGTATTAGATGTCTGTCTAAGGAAGAGGTAGGTGGTGAGTGCTTAGCATGAAATTTGGAGTTCCAAATGCTAAGGCACCAAGACAAACAGATCCTGCCAGATCCTAAACCCAAGAGCGTGTCTTGGAGTAACGTGAACCAAAAGACCCAGATCCGTCAAGCACGTCTGCTGTGTTTAGAGGGACCTCCGTGAGCTGGCACCATGGAGCCAGGGTGCATTGTCTTCCCTGTCCTTGTGAGGCCTGGGGAAAAACCGTCCCATTAGGAGAAAAAACACCCTCTGATACACAAGCGATGCATCTAGTTTACTTTTGCCACTAAACTAGAACAAACCATCCCATTACATATTATAGACCTAAAAGCAAAGGTGTTATAACTGGGTTTATCAAAGAGTGAAAAAAGAAGCAATGGAATGCAGAAATCTTGGCAAGGTGTGCCAAGATGTTCCTGGGCAATGCTTATATTATTACTGTCACTTATTTTATCATGTCAGAGACAGTATTTAATTCTGTGTTAGGTCAAAATTAATCAGTTATTTCAGAGACAGCATGTAGGCATAGTCTAAATTTTAGGCAAAGAACCTCTGCAGTCACTCCATTGAGGTGCAGGCTCATTAGCACTCCAGTGCTATCTTATGCCAGGGCACCATGTGAAAACTTGTAAGGAAAAATTTGCCTTCTGTTCACACACCTCACTTCTTCACAGGTCTGCCTGTCTCCTTCCCCCATATTCTCTATTGTTCCTTCTGCTGTTTCTGGAAAAAGCTGAAGGCAAGAAGTTTGAATTCTGGGAAGGAAGTTGTCACTCGTGCTGGACCTCCTTTTACCCGACCCCTTTGGATAATTGTGAAATGTGTATGTAGGTATCATGAAACTGTTCTGATGAGAACAATGGGCTTCAGTATCTGTAGCATGTCTTTGTTCACAGCCAGCTGTAATAGGATTTTTTTTTTACTTTGTTACCCAGTTTCTGATCAAAGTTCCTTTCATAATTACCTGAAAAGACTTAGTTTTTACCAATATTAATATGATCAATGTTCTGTTTGTTTCATAGAGGTGTTTGAAATATTCTAGTGTTTTGAAGAGTTTGCTTGAACCATGACATCTCTCCCTTACAAATTAGTGGTGATTTATTAAGCTTTTGTAGGAAAGATAACAAATCCAAGGAGCACTCAAAGCAGATTTTCCTGAATTAACCCTGTGGTTTTTTTATTGCTTCAGCATTCAGACCTGAAAAATTAAATACTTAGAAAATACAAAATGTCAACATCATCTATGATGGAAGAAAGCCATTTCCTAGAAATTACTTCATTTGGGTAATAAGGCCTAATATTTGTTATTCTAGTAATGTTATATTTAATTAGAAACAGTGGATTTTGAAGGGAATGCTAGAATAATGGGATAGTTTTGTAAGTAATAACCATCATAATTAATCATCTAGATTCTGAACAGTCATTGCTATTAGCTTCCTGCCTCCTATATGAAGTGCCAACAGCACTATAATGCGCAGGAGGACCTTGGATCTAGGGCCATGGGTTACATCTCAGAAGATTTCTGGCATCACTTCACATGTGGTTCAGTCTTGTAAGAGTTCTGCCCTGAAGATGGAGTTTGGTTTGTGACAGTTCATTAATTAGAAGCATTGCTGGCAGCCCCAGGGCAAGGGATGAGGTAAAGATGAGGTACCAGCCTGCCTTTCTAACCAGTAATTGGCAAGGCATCAGGAGTGATGGGATAAAAGCCATGGAAATTAGCACTATGAGAACGAGCCAGAAATCCCATCAATACCAAGGAACCTGTCACTTTTAAGGTTGAGGTTGGAACTTCCTAATTCTGTGGAATTATGCCCATTCAATCAGCATGTGCATTTGAATCAGGTTGGTGCTTTATTGTATGGTGTCGGTGATAGAAGAGCAATGTCAATACAGTGAGCAGGTAGTAATAATTTGTGTGGTCTGTTTCAAAGCAAATGGTCATGCATAGCTTGACTGTGGTATTCAAAAAATAAAGAGGCTCTGCACAGGTTCTGTACTTAGCAAGCAGTGATCAAATGCTTTGCATTTACTGTTTTCTACTCCATTTGCTAGAAGTAATAAAACAAAGAGTAGCATAGAGACTTGTGGATAATCACATCTTGCTTTATTTGCTTTTTAGAGCAGTAAGTGGAGCCACCAAACGTTTGGATAACTAGGTGGAGAGAGCCAGGAGTCACTGAAGAGGGGTTTGAGCAGACAGCAGCCCTTTCCCATGGAGGGATCTTGCAGTGCCTCGAGGACCATCCTACTAAGGGAGAAATAAAAGTCAGAACAAAAACTCCAGCCACCTTTCCAGAATATACCTAAAGGGATTGTAATGCTTATTGGTTCCACTCAAATCTGGAGGTGCTAATAGCATGACAAACCATGTTTTCGTTTAAAAGATAGTAAACATCAGAATCAAATTATGCACAGCCACCTAGCTACAGTGGTGATGTGCTTTCAGCAGAGCATTGCCCTGAAGAAGATTTTAGCTTTTTCAGAGGTGAGTTAAAGAATAAGTAAAATAAATATAAATACTTCTTGTTACATCCTACACTTATTACTTCCTGCTGTGGTTTCTTGGTGTTTCTCATGGGTATTACCCGCTTTCAGTCCCAAGTGGTTGACAGCAAGAGCAAGGCCCTGTGCTTTGGCATGACTGTTTTTGAGTTGTCAGGGATGTTGGTGTCAGAGCTTTGTGTTGGCTTTTCAAAGTTCAGTTAAGTACCCTGGAGATTGTTTTTGTTATTTCTTGTTTTGCTTCTCTTCAATTCCTGCTAGAAGACAAGCAGAGAGTATTCTAAGCTTTCCTCCCAAGAAAACTACAGGACAGCTTTCAGCATCAGTAGATTGAAAAAAGGAAGGTGGGCTCTTCCCAGTTCAGAGGAGTGATTCCCAAGGAGCAGGACACTCTGCTTAGGCTGTTAGCAGAGAAGGAAGGGTTGCAGTTCCAGTTTTCCTCCTGTTTTTGCTTTGTCCACCATCTGTAGTGTATTTAAACACAGTTCCTTAATTTGGTACATAGCTCAGAAAGAAAGGGCTTTGATAAAGGATCCTGTATTGATGTGGCAGTTGATGGAGCATCCGGAATTTCTTGATACCTTTACTGTGCAAAGACTGAAACAGTTCACTAGAAAAGATGTTTCCTCTATAAGCTTCTAAACACTTATTCTTAAAGAGCTTTGTGATCTATTGCATCTTCTATGGGAATGACCAACATTTTTTTAGGATATCTGATGTCAAAATTTGTGCATATGTTTTGCCTTTTAAGTTGGCTAATGCAGTTGTGCTTAGGTATGCAAATTGGGTGTGTTTTTTTCTCCTAACAGTCAGCTATTTAGGCAGAGTAACTGTGAAAAGAGATCCACAAATGGAGACTGTTTATAATCCAGGATTTCACACTTTATTTTGTATATGTAAAGTTGGTTACTGTTTTAATACAAAACTGAGTTGAAACAGACATTTATTTAATTGGCAGAACTTTAAATTCCAGCTTTATTTATGTAGGGAATTCCAAGCATCTGCATAGATGCACCACAAGGCACTGGCAGTCTGAGAGTGTTTCTTTTATTAAATTCTGTGGTGTTTTTCCCCTCTAAATATTTTATTACAAATAAAAGCCCTGCTCTGTGTGAACACTCAGTAACTGGCAATCATCTGAGTTCCCAGATGCAGTTGGGACTCTTGCAAAGGCTAAATTCAATCCAGTGTGGAAATGTGGTAGATGAGGTTTAAACCAGCTATTTGCTTTGGCCCAGCATGCACCTGAGCTTTGGCAGCATATTTTGAGATGTGTTCTTTGGGCTGATAGAGATGGATCCTTGGGGGAAGTAGTGCCAGCAGTGTCTGAGGTGCCTGCCGATGGACTGGGATTGGGAGCTGCTGCTCTGGCAGATTGGATGAATGGCAGGAGGATTGGCTCTAAAGGGAACTCCGTGTGTGAACTTCTGTGCTAGACAGTAGGTGCTACTAGTCATCCTCTAATGAAAAGGCTGCTGAAGAGAAAGTGTTGCAGAAGAGAAGGTGGCAGCCTGGATGGATGGTTTGCTAAAATCACCAGCGTACATTGGCATGCAGGCGGTGTGGTTGCTGCTTTTTCCTCAGCAGGGACAACTCCTGTGTCTGGATGGAGTGGTGAACGAAGCCCTACCTAATCCTAATGGCAGCTCTGCAGATACAAGGTACCTACAGTAACACAGTTGTTCAGTGTCCAGAGGACTGTCCTGGTGATAGTCTCCAAGCTGCTTTAATAATGGTTTCTGTAATGCAGGGGAGAAAGCTGCGGCAGTACTGAGAAAAGGGCAGGTTGCAGAAACAGATTGAGGATTGTAGAGATGTGCTTTATGTTTCCTAGCAATGTGATGCAGTTGGCTTCAGATGAAAGAAGGTCAAATTTTATCTGGTTTTCATTTAAAAACATCATAACACTTCGAAAAACTGTTTTGGTCACAAAGCCCCTTCTAAAATTAAAATTTTATAATTCCTTTTAAGGTTTCCCATCTCTTTGCAACTCTGTAAAGAAAGAGCAGGTGTATATAGCAAAGCTACATTTTTAGCTTTGCTCTCGACTATGCATGGATTAGAAACACAGCTGCCAACGTCGCCCTCCTGCCACAAGCCAGGGCACGGGAGCTGCCCCAGCACGGGGCCACGGGAGGGCTGCGGAGGGCAGGCTGCCTGCTGCAGCCCTTCAGCTCAGGGGCTGCAGCCAGCCTCACCAGCTCAACTTCCCCTTTATGCCTAAAATATAATGCTTCATTCTTCACTCTGTTTCACAGGAAGCTGGAGTTTAAGACTGTGTGTGATATGATTGAGTTCTGCAAGAAGGTGTATGCAGAGAAGGAATGCCACCATGAGAGAGAGGTTTTCTTCAGTCTGTCACAACAAAACAAATGTATTTGAAGGGGAACTGTGAAACCTGGCTCTGGGCTGGCTTGGGGCAGTGGGACAGGCTGTATTTTTACACTCATCTAGCTCTTAGAACTGACAAAATGGCATAATTTTCCATTTATCCAAGAAGAAATGTGACTGGTTACCATTGAGTATTGGGTTCAGTAAACGGGCAAATTGGGGCAGCCCAAACGGGTGCGTTTTTGAATAGCCTAAATGTTCTAGGTATGTAAAGCTGAGCAGGAACCCTGACATGAGTAAGCCTTCTGAGGATGTTTCTGAGGTGCTCTATGGCCAGAGGTTGGCTCTAGACCACTCTGCAGTGGCCTTTAGGTCTGTAGTGCTGTTTCTGGAAGAGAAGAAAAAAACCAAGGCCCATGAATGACTGCCTTCAGGGAGATTTCTGATTTTGTTAAAATGTTGGCATTATATTTAATAATTAATTAAGGATTTTCTCCTACCTGTTTTTTCCCAAACAGTCTGTGCTTTCCACTGTGTTGCAGTATAGGCAATCTGGTGGGAAAACTCTGAGCCATTCCCGTAAGCACTCAGGTGGTGCACACTTCAAAGTGATGCAGACTGCTTAGGAAAACCAGCTCAGATCAGCTGCTGGACCTTCAGCCAAACCGTCTGTTCCTGCGCTGGGGTGTTAATAAAAATGTCCTTGTGAGGTTCATTTGTCTAATTCTTTTTTTCAACCAGCATGTGAAAGATGCTCTTCCTTTTTTCCCCCATTTTTTTGGTGTGTATATAATTGCAAATACATGCAGGCAGATTTTGCAAGTGCAGCTCTGTGTGTGCAAGCGCAGTCACCAAGTGAGGGCAGAGCACATGCCAAGAAAAATTATAAGAGACGATCTTAAGTATGTATCATCAGGGCATGGACAGTGTTCCTAGGAAAATAAGATCCTGGGATTTTGTAACGTGCTTGCAATGTAGATAAAGTTTGTGGGTCACTCGAGATAATGCTTTGTGGGCGCAGTGTAGATTCACAGGTAATTTAGAGCAAGTGTCAGTGAACTGATGGCAGTCGGCTGAACTGGCCTACTTCACTTAGGTGAAATTCTAGGTTGTGTTGCAACTAATGAAGAATATTCCATGGACTTTAAGGGGCTATAATTAATTTTAAAGTTTTCCTCTGTGTTGTCTATTTAATGATTAGTGTACTAAGACTAAACATTAAATAGACAACACAGATCACTGGAAAAAGAAAGAGTAGAAGAGGAAGAGAATAGTCTTTCTGATAGTCTTTCAGGTTAGATTATTATCTTGAAATATTATTTGAAGAAATTCTACTTTTTGCTGCAGTTTCATTCATCATCTTGATTTTACTTTTTGTGGATACTGCTTGATGTTTCTAGTCTGATGCTTCTGCCTCCCTCCTGAAAAAAAGAGTAGCTGTGTACAGCCTGAAACCTGAGTAAACATCTCTGGTGCTGATAGGATCTTAGTAGCTGGAGCCACCTCTAATGTAGAACTGGTTGCAGCCTGCAGGCATCTCTCCACTATGAACACAGTGAATGTAAGTAATATGAGTTGAATCCTGAAAAATTCATGTGTTGTTTACTGGGCCCTTACTTCTGAAACAAACTTTTGTTAAAGTACCATAAAGACTAAGCAGATACAGACTTGTCCAGATTTATTTCTCTACATAAAAGTGGAATGAAGGAAACCACACTGTTCAACCAAACCTTGTCCTGAAAGCATTTTGAAGAGTGCCATGGTACTGTAAGTTGATTAAAATCATCTCATGACTGTAGAACAGGGAAAATTACATAAAGAGGCCAGTAAAAGGGAGAATATTCCAAAGGCTTGAGAGTTATGCACGTAGCTTTCTTAAGTTCTTTTAAAAGCCCAGACAAATACATTTTCTGTTGATATTAGAATGGGCTGGAATCTTTCATGCCCTCTTCACAAAAGGGCATGCTGAAGCAAAGGAGACGAGGGGCTTGGGGGGTTTTTAAGTCTGCAATGAGATTATTCAAAGTGATAAAGAGATAATATTGTACAGGAGGGAGACCATGAAGAGGAGTCAAGAGAAGTCAGGGTATGGGAGATATACAGAAATTAATAGCAATGAGTCTTGAAAGATTTCAGAGGTGGAAAGTGTAGCTTTTGGGGCCCTGAAGTAATTGGGATCTTCTGACCTGTCTGAGAATGCAAATATTAGTGACTGGGGGGGAGGAGGGGCTAGCAGGGGTCAGGGCAGTGGTAGACAAGAGACAATGGCCTTTCTGCAGCACCAGCCTGTCTTTCACTTCACAAAAGGTTTTTTGTAATTCAAATGAAATCAAATCCCTTAAGAAAGGGATCTCTCTTTGGAGTGAGAAACACTGCAACTTATTTCTCTGTGACTTCCCTTCAGTTCTACCTCTCTCCATCAGTCAAAGCATGACTTTGGTTTGACTGATTTTTTTGTTGCAGAATTCCAGTGTAAACATCAGTACGTTGGAAATGCAGATAATGGTCCAGGATCTTTTTAGGGCTTTCTTTGTAAAAGACTTTTTCTGGGAAGTGCTACTAGATCAGCTCACTTGTGATTAATCCCAGAATACCACCATGCTGAGAATGTTCATGCATGTGAGTTTTGCACGTGTCAGCTTGCAGTGCCCCCATGTCTCTGAGCACTCATGAGTGACCGAGACAGTTCTGGTTCACTTCTAGAGACGATTCAGTAGCACTCAGTGTCCTGGAACTTGTATTTGCCGATGCTGTGAGAGGGGTACAGCAGAGGAGTGTAGTCTGAGCTGAATTTGTCACCCAGGCTCACTCTTGATGGAAAGGGAAAACCTTTCAAGGTGGTAATTCAGCCTCTCTTCTTAAGCATCCTCCCGAAGCTCAGTGACTCGTCCCTAAGCTGCCTGCCCATTGCTCTGCTGGACTGGGAACCTGGGTCACTGAGTCAGGGAAGGCATCAGCTTCCAGGGCTGCGAGTACATGGGGTGAATCCTCATTTAAGCCCCAGAGATTTGTTGACAGAAGCCAGAGGTCAAGAAATTTTCTGTCAAGAGATTCAAAGTGAGAAGAAAGCAGTTGGAATGTCTGAGTCCTTAAAGCACAAAGTCCTTAAAGCTGAAAGTCCCAGTGCTTTGCAATGCCAGTGTTTTGTGATTGGTGTTATAGACAGTGTAACAATGACAATATAGACATAAGATAAATCAGCCAAGTGTGGTCATAACTGCATGAACCTTAAAATTCAGGATTGGCTAAGGACAAATCAGATTTTTGGAATTATCTCAGGCATGTACTTTATATTAGCAGTAGCTGTTTCCCTTATCTAGTATTTAAAGAAATAATCAAGTTTATTAATTCAAACGTTTTATTCCTACACGCACTTTGATAATTTTAAATAGCAGAATTTCTGAATGCTCCTCTATATTTCATCAGTATTCACTATATGTCAGACTAAGAAGTGGGGAAGAAGTTTGAAATTGTCACGATCAGTGCTTATTTCATGTTAAATTGCCAGTATGAGTGGTGCTTTTGTAATATGGGTACATGTATTTATTACTTATGTATCTATACAATTACAAAAAATACCCATCAAAAGTATGCTTCAGGTCAAAGGATCTCTTCCTTGTAACATATCTGAATTTTGCAACTGGAGCTACATTTCTTTTCTTAGGGTCTTTTCCTGGTTTTCTGGTTTCTCTAAACCAGGACAACCTGAAATGGAATCTGCTTTTTTTGCAAATGGTCATGCAGTCTGCTGTGGGAAGAGATGGTGCCTCCTGTAACTCCTGTGCTTTTGTGTGAGTGAAATGACTGTGCAACTTCTACAGCTCAGACTGTCTGAGCTGTTTGCAGAAAATGTTTGATACTCTGTGATGTGTGTGACTTCTTGTGACTTCTTGTGACTTCTTGTGACTTTTAATTTATTTTTCTTTTTTTTTTTTTCTCCTTTTTATTAATCATCTTGTTTAGCTAATAATTCAGTTCCTCTTCAGAGGATTGATTTGAAATCAATTTTTTTTTTTTGAAAAAAAAAGTACTAATAAGCTCTGAGGATTTAAAGCCAGTTTGATACACAGGAAGCCTGAAATTAGGGCAATAAAAGAGGTTTCTGGTGCTGCTTCCTTTTACTGAACACCTCTGTCTATCAGGCAAGTCCCTGTTCAGGTGTTTGCTGATGAATTAATTTGCCTGTAGATCTCAGCCACAGCTACAATGTTTTCGCTGAGTTGCTGTCTCTCACAGCTGTGGCTCTATTGTTTAGGAGAATTTTAGTATACTGTACTCATCTGATACTTAAGTTCTTCCTTCCTTCTCCAGACACTGAGGATTTAAAATGTGTTTTTATAGAAATATTAATATAGCAGCCAGTAATTGAGCAGTGAGGGAATACTGGGTTGCCACTAAGAGGTATGGTAATAGGCTCTTTAAAAGTAGTACAATTGCTTCAGTGTTGCTCCATTTTACGTGTGTGATGCCAGTAATGTCAAAGGAGTTGCTTCTGAATTCCAATATTCTAACTAAGTTTCACAACTGAGAAACCTGAGTCAGGCCCAGTATTCTACATTGTATGCTGGCATTTGCCTAAGACTGCAAGAGGAGTTGGAAAGCCAGTCATCTGTATTTACTCAAGAATGACTTTGTCTGTGTTAAAATGCAGCAGTCTGTAGGAGGCCATGAGCAGAGCGTGGTGAGCAGTGCCCAGCGCTGCCGGCCCCGGCAGGAGCAGCACAAGTGCAGCAGGCTCAGCCCTCGGAGGTGTCTGAGCCTCCCCAGGCTGGGAGCAGTCCTGCAGTCAGGGACTTGCAACGTGCTTGAAGGGAAATGCTGCAAGACTTAAATAGCCCTATGCAGTCATTGTTATGTTACTTTGAGATTATTTATTGCATTCTCTTTCAGACCACAGTGCAGGTGAGAGCTGCAGTTGACGTGTGGGATGAGGATGCAGGACATTTGTTTCCTGGCATTTGTGTAGAGCTTTAGCTTATGAACTGCATATCTGATAAAAGCAAAAGAACGTGATCAGAATGACAAGGTTCAAAGCTAACAATTGAGTAACATGAGCAAGGATACATCTGCTCTTAAAACATGAACTTCAGCAAACACTCATTTTAATTTGTCAGACTATTTCAGTAAAGCTACGTTCTCACAGGACCTTTCAGCTGCTTTGCTAAAGACAATAGGATTTTTTTGGTATGGAGGCAAAGACTTTTAACAGCCAAATTTAGTGGCAACACTAATTCAAGTGATGAAAAAAAGAGAAATTAAAATCACGCTTGCAAGTTCTTGTTCATATGTATGGTTTCTGTGCTGTAGTTGCAAGGTGAAGATGCTAGTGATGATCAAATGTTAGAATTTGTTGTTCATGTCACCTCTTAATTTGTCACTATGAGCACATTTTCTTGGAAACAAGATACTGCACTTGTAAGAAGCTTTAAACAATTGATGGCACAAGTGTAAAGCAATTTATTAATATTAACCCTGAAAATTCTAGGCTCATTTAGATCCCTGGGGCCTTGTTCTGAATCAGTCCTGATCACCGATGAGTTTATCAAGATTGTCTCACTTGTCTCGGAAGTGCAATGTGACATTCCAGTCAGCTGTTCAGGAAGCAGGTTTTACAGGATTGTGCTTTAACACAGGGACCAGTTGCCTCACCGCAGTCTGTTTCTGTTCTCCTTTTCATTTCCCTCAGGGCATGCACACTTTGCCTGCCTTGCTGTTTAGTAAGAAGTCTCTTGTTATTTCTGAATGCTTGAGGAAGTATCTGCCTTAAACATGTGTTTTGAGAAGAAGCATGAGCAAACTGTCACTGCCTCATCCCTAGTGTTTGCCTTGTGTTACTTCTGCTACATAGAAGATGGAAAATACTAATTTCCCTAATTAAGGCTACAAGCTGAGTTCAACAAGGCCCATATGAAAAGCATTTGAGAGAAATCCCAGTTGCTTCATGTGATTCATGTGTGCAACTGCTTCAAGTGACAACTAACAATTAGCAGATTGTTTCCTTAAAATATACTTTGTGCTTTTGTGGTTTAGAGGTGCTGCAAAGACACTCAAAGCAATGAGATTTCATTGAAACACTGGATCGTGAGGACCCTAAATAGAAGAACAAAACACGTTCATACAAAAGGGGCCACTAAAAAGTACTTAATGAAATGAACTTTTATACTGAAATTTCTTTCTACATTTGTAATATGTTTGTATCAGTCTGTATTGGAAGGAACTTGTCCAACGTGATATGAAGCAGAAAGGAAATATTTCACTCTGCTCATTGTAATTTGTCATGGATTTGTTTGAATCCTGCAAGGCTTTGTACTGTAAGACAAACCATAAATCATGCTTATGCATGACATGAGGAGCATCAGCTGTGGCCTGCTGAGTTTGGGAATACAGACCTCTAGGACAACAAGTCATAGTACACAAATAAACATTATGTTACCACAGTGGAATTTTAAAGTGAAAGAAGTCCTCTCTGGACTGTTTTCCTATTACTGAGCACATTAAAATGGAAGATGGGACCTTTACAATCTTTATCAGGAGAATGAAGATTGATCAGCTTGGTTTCCCATTTTCCTCCGCCTTGTGCCATGGCCTGTTCTTGTTCTGGATCCATGGGCTCTTCCAGTGCATCTGTCTTCCTCTGCTGCCCAAGCAAACAGTTTGGGTGGCTCAGACCTGGCCCAGCGAGAGCACAGTGGAGCCCTGGGAGTGGCAGGGGAGCAATGCAGCGTGGGGGAGATGAGGAGGAAAGATGTCTTGCTGTCAGCTGCCTTCTCTCTGCTTTTGGTGGAATCATTATCCCTGTGAGTCCTGACCAGGGAACAGCAAGGTAGAGGGATGGAGAGCCTACTTTTGTTGCCTGTTCATCAGTTTCAGCTCTTCAGCAGTCTCAGTGATCTGCAGTTGGTTGTGGTTTCAGCAATCCCTGATAGTTTCAGAGAGGAGGAAACCAACAGCGTGCCACAGTAGAGATTTCTGTTCTTGATTGCAGTGGAGGGTTGACTGTGATCATCTTGGAGTGATTTTCAGAGTGCCCAGGTTGTACTGCCAAAGATCTCCTAAGAAAGCTGATCTCATGAGAAGGCTTCTGCATATCTTTGGAGGCTAGTTTCTACAGAGATTAAAAGTGTTGCAGATGAAAAGGGTTATACTGTGGGGTCTCTGAAAGCTCCTTGTGAAAAATGTCAAGGACTAGACCCCTTGAATTGATATGAGTTGTGTAGAATGTGAAGAGGTTGGAGCAGCCATAGAGAGTTTGTCTCAATAACTGCCTAGGTGGCCAGACAAGCTTTTACCCTTTCAACTATTTCCTCTTTTATAACAAATTATTTTGGAATATGAATTAAGATATAGGCATGATAAGTATTTTAATACTCATCTACCACCACCTTCTCTCTTTTGGCATCACTTTTGTCATGTCCTGGTCCAAATAACTCTGA
This sequence comes from Polioptila caerulea, assembly GCA_013397295.1. NCBI lineage: Eukaryota > Metazoa > Chordata > Aves > Passeriformes > Certhiidae > Polioptila > Polioptila caerulea. Next base: position 257,570 of record VYXF01008164.1, on the reverse strand, counting down.
TTTTCCAGCTAAATCAATAGGTCTAATGAAAGATCATAGCACTCCCTTCCCCCAAAAGAGTTGCACTCTACTTGCGTAATAGATCTTGGGGTCTGTGTCACCAGGTGATTAGAGGGCTAGTGCTGGTACAGATGAGCTTAGACCCTAATAAAACAAGTAGCACAAAAAAAATCACTGGAGAAGTTTGGGAACTGCTGACCTAAATGTCAGAATAACATCTCTGGGAAAAGAGTTGTTTTTTCCAAGCTGGAAGTGGTTTGGAAGAAAGTGCTGTTGCCATGTGAACAGGGCATGCAGCATTATCTCCGTGAGCTGCTGTTCAATGGCTTGTGTTTTTCATACTTCTTATTTGAATGACTGTGTTGCAAAACATTCTTCTTGCACCTCAGTAGGTATTGAAAAACGGGGAACAAACTTGTTCTGCATCCACTACGTTTTGATAATTTGAGGGGAATTGCAATTTGGAAAGTAGACTGTTAAATCTGTAAGACCAAAATCTCTTGTAACTGTCTTGCTTTATTATTACTGTAGAGACTGCTGTCCATGCACATCAGGGCAAATCAGAGGCTGTAGGAGATTTGAAAGACTATCTACAAAGTTGACTGTTTCCCTTCTAGGTCTTTCATCCTTCTTCCTCTCTCTGCTCCTATGCCTTCTTTATTTTTTGTTTGATTTTCCTCTCTTTTTTTTCTCCTTTTGTTGTGCTCACATCAAATGGTCTTATCAGATAAGCATCACAGAAAAGCTGTTTTTTGGATTAACACAGTCTCCACTTTTTTATTGAGTGGCCTGTAACAGCTAATGTGATTGGCACTTCTGTATACAGCTCTCTATTATTAGACCCTTCATACTGGGATTGACCTGCAGGTAACTATTAGTCACCAGTGGAGCTGCTAATTGTGTAGATTACTTGATCATTTCAATTGGGTTTGTTGTCTCCAAACATGTTTGTGATTAAAGCAAGGAAAATCACTGCCTGACGTATCATTAGCAATGGGTGACTACAAAATGATGTGCCTCCTTGTAGAACTCAGATGCCTGGTTACTAATGCTGAGCTCTCACACCCAGTACTGGAGTGGGAGCTCCAGTACTGGGAGTGCAGCAGCCATTCCTCCTGTCATCAGCCATCATGCTGAACACTTCCTCTCAGACAGTTCCCTGACTGGTGCTCAGCTGCTGAGCGCTGCAGTTCCTGGCCAGATTATTGCCAGGGTGGACTGGCTGGTCCTTACAGAATAACTCTTCTGCCACTGGCACATGTGTCCTGTTCCTTTGATGCAGGAATCTGTTCTACAGACATCTTAGTGTCAACAAACTCCTCTGAGTTCTCCACATCTACCTGGAATCTAGCCAAGATCTTCTTCCTGTTTAGCAATGCTAGAGGAGCAATGTGGTTATGGTCCCTGAAATTTGTTCAAAAACTTGTTGAAAATCCAGGGCTAGAAACAAATGTAGGGTCTCTGTGCCTCATTAATTAATGTCTTTTTTACTGGTGCCTGTCCTGTAAAGTATGAATGGTTGATGAATGACACAGAGCCATGCCTAAGCTGGAGCAGAGATGTGCCCCTTTTAGAGCTGAAAGTCAGTCAGAGGAACATGTTCACTGTCTGCCAAGCAAAACACCAGAGATGAAGGCACTCCGTAAGCTAACAGTCTGGTTCAGTGACATTGCTTCTTAACAGGTTGTAAGCTGCTGCTAAACCCAGCAGGCAAAAGGGAAAAAGCAAAAGCTGAGTATGCACCAGCTGACATGGACCTTGCTCAGGAATAGTTCAGCTTTTAAAGGCTTTTTATTATCAAGCTATAACAAAGCTGCTTTGTACCCTAAATAAAGACATGACTGACTTCCCCCCACTCTCTCAGGTGGGTAAGAGAAGTCCTTTCATCCTTGTTCACTGCACTCCCCAGGGTTCACTCCTTTGTGTGGGAGGCAAGTTAGAAACCACTGGTAAGACTGGAGAGGAAAGCCCTCTTCCCTTCTGTGAAGAGGTTATGTAGTTTATCGCAGCATATCCTGTCCTCACTGGCTGCCCTTCAGTCTCTTCTGCAGGTATTTCCATCTCTGCTGATGCCTGTGGATAGGAAAATTCTCTGCTCTCAATTCAGAAGTGCCTTCTAGCCAATAGTTGCTAAACCAGTGGAGTCTTGAGATGGAAATCCCATGCAGTGTTCTTTTCTAAACCCTTCCCACTGAATCAAGTAGGTTTGTGGGTTTGTTCAGTGCAAATGCAAGTAGGTCTTCCCAACTTCCAGTAGCCAGAGTTATGCTTTTCAGGCTTATATTCAGATCACTGTCCATTTGTATCTGGCCTGGAGCTTTTTTGATTTGGCTGTTAAGGCCAGTTGTGCAGAGCTGAGAGAAGGGGAAACCTAAGTGAAAAGTTCCAGCATTGCTTCGTCAGTTTTTAACCAGCTGAAGTAAAGTGAACAGGACAGTGTATCACAGGCACTGGCTGGTGATTCCCATTTCCCTTCCCCGAATATTGGGACTGTTGGACTGGTCCCTAGCCCCAGCTCACGGCTCTGATGTGCCTCAGCTCCAGCAGTGTGACTGTCCCCTCCCTGTTCTTTGCAGACACACAGCTCACTGTGGGCCAGGCACGCTGCCCCGGGGGTGGAACAGCTGCACCCTGGAGACACAGGAAACCTTCAGAGGAGCAAATGGACCCTGCTGTATTCTACTGCTCCTAACAGATAATTAAAGCTAAAAGCATCAACAAAGGGAAGACATTTATTATCAGGCAAAGCCCAACAGTGTTGTAGGAAATGTCTTTGGTAGTGCCTGCATACAACCTGGACATCTATGGTGGGGAGTTAGTAAAGGTTTACATTCTTTCAGTCTTAAAGATAATCAGCCAAACTGTGTTGATGGGAACCTAGAGGAAATAAAAGAGTGAGATCAAACTATTATCGAACCATTTGAATGTAAATCTTCTTCCATCTCTGCAGGCATTTCTTCACCGGATCCGACAGAACGCAGTGGACAAAGCTGAGAAGTACATAACAGAGGAGAATGTTAAGGTATTTCTTCTGTCTTCCTTGTTTTCTTGGTAAGGAAAGTGATATGCAATGAAAGGCTAGGTTCAGGGATATGGATGTCAAATGTCCTCTTGTCATATAGATGCTTATTATTAAGCTGGTTCCCTAAGGAAAGGAGCTCATGTTGACAGTTTATCAATCAATCTGTTTGCCCATTCTTATAGCTGTCATCTTCTAGTAATTTTTCATCTCACCAGCTAATTTTAGTAAAATTTGACAACAGTGTAGTGTTGTCAGAGATACTAACTTTTGGCAAGGTTTGTACAATGCTGAGTAGAGTACAGAGGGGCCATTTCAGTGTCTTTGAGAGGAAAGGCAGGGAGTCCACAGCCCTTCTCTGTTTTGTTTGACAGTATTCAGTTAGCCAATTTGCATCTGCTGTTTTCTACTAACAGAAATTTGATAGGGCTTATAAGAAGGAGGCAGGAATTTTCCTTTTTGTTCCTGTGGAAGGGAATTTGGGTTCTTCTGGGACGACTACATAATGAGAGACCCTTGTGTGAGGAGGTTCCTGAATGAATTTGCACTGGAAAGAGTTAAGGGACGTAGAGAACTGTGAGGTACAGGCTTCCCTAGTGCCTGTGGTCACAGGTGTACATATTGTTCATTAATGTCATAAATACACAAAACACTTTCTTGTAGTTATTTGGCTTTAAATCTCACCTTGTGCACATATGCACACGAAACCCTCTTCATAGCTGAGCACAAGTGAAACCCACTGGTGAGTGGGACAGAGGGCAGTTTGTGTACCCCTGGCTGGTGCTTTACTGCACTGGTCTTGGGTCCTGGAGCTCCTGAACGAGCAGCAGCTTTGCCCTGGAGCCCCGTGGGAGCAGGGCAGCCCCAGGAGGTGCATCCCCACCGCAGGGCTGCTGCAGCTGCCAGCGTTGCTCCTCTGTTCCCTGTGCCAGGCGTCCTGCGTGTCCCAGGGGAGCCGGGTGCCAGCCCCACCTTGGCTGTCAGTTCTTCAGGCCAGCAAGGTGTGCTAGTGACTGGCTGGGAACAGGAATTCTGGCAGCTTTGTGGAGCTCAGACTCTTGCTGTCTTCAAACCTGGAAATCCCCACTCTCCAAAAACTCACTGTCCAGCATCTGGAGTAATTGAGGGGTGGCTGAAGAAAAAGTAGGCAGGTGATCAGTGGCAGTAGATCTTGTGTACATAGCAGTGTGCAAAAACTCTGCATGAAAATAAACTTACACAACTGTTTGTCGGTGCTGATGAAGATAATTATTCTATCCTTATTCCTATCATCAAAATGAATATTAATTACGACTTTCACATTATCAGATGCAGTGCCTGCAAATCATGTACAGCAGAATTTGTATTTGAAATTTCTTCACACTCCTCTGGGGAAGTACCACTTTATTTTTGTGTAATTCTTGAAATGCCTGGGGGATCTTTTTGAGGCCACTGTGAGACCTCATTTACTGCTGTTTTTACAATACTCAGCTTTCAATAAGAGAGCTTCCCTTCAGTAATAAAAGGCTTATGCCTATTTCTGGTGAAACAGAATCACAAGGCACAGTTTTTGTGTGTCTGTAGTTTCCAGAGTCAATATTGTCTCCTCCTTCCACCCTCCATCTCCTGCTATACCAGATAATTTGTCTTTCCTGCAGTTGAAAGATACTTGTTTTTTATTTCCCGCTCCTTTCTTCCACCTCACTGGTAGAGTCAGGAGAAACAAGGTGATGTTTGGGACTTCTGATAGTCTGCCTGCTGATATTATGTGTCTTGAGTCACCAGGGGGCTGTGAGATGGCCAACAGTGGAAGAAACTTTAAAAGTGGTTTGGCAGTTTATATAAGGAGAAGCCTGTCTTTACTCTCTTTCTTCATGTGGCAGAAATGCCTAGAGGAAAATACAGGGCATTCAGGCAGTCACTCACCTCTGAGCAAAAGGAGAAAGTGCTTTTTAAGATAAGTTGGGTTATTGCTCCCAGTGTTTTTTTACAGATTTCTCCTACAGCTGGTGCTAAGCACCAGAGATTTCAGTAATCTTTAGCCACTGTAACCCTCTCCAAAAAGGCCACATAAATCCTGTGCCAGGCCCAGATTTTACAAGTGCACCAGTGAATAACAGCTGCAGCAACATCATAAAAAATTGGTTTGAATTTATTCTCGGCCTCATGTGGGAATAACTCTCCTGATGTGTTAATATTATGCTGTGCTCGCAGCAGGCATTGCTGTCACTTCACTGATAGAGCAGTTTGAAGGCACTACTACTTGAGGGTGTGCACAAGGCTGGTAACTGGATTTGATGCAGGAGCATGTGCAGTCAAGGGCTGCTGCCTCGATTTTCAAGTGACTCTTACCTCAAATTCTGCTGCAAGCAGAGCTTTTATGATCCCCTCAGAATTCATTAACTTGCGTAGATATTCCTTGGATCAAAAACTACCCTGAAGACTGCTCCTGAAGGATAAAATCATCCCTGACAGATGTTTTCCTCTTGCTTGTTAATCCCCTTCTGGCACAGCTTCTGGCAAAGCAGTGCAGGCAAGGGCTACGGCAGATTTTGTCTCCAATTTACAGGTACACCCTTGCGTGTGATACCTTCGAGTCCCTTTCTTCCAGGAAGGGATTTCTAATGCATGGGAGGGAAAGGCAAACTACTCCCTGCTCCTGGCTCCTGAAAAATGAGTTTGGCCTTGTGGTTCTATTTGCCTGGCTGTTCTCATAGGAAATATTCTCAAAACCTAAAAGAAGTTGCTTGCATTTATCATGCTCAGGGGTCTGCAAAGATAACCTTAATTTATAGCAGGTACTTCAGCAGCAGTAAAGCTTTTTATAGGGGGCTAGGAAAGGGGCAAATACAGTGTGATTCATTCTTTACAAATCCCTGCCTGAGCTTTGGATCCTGTCATGGTAAGTCTAGAGCACCACAGTATTTTGGCATTACTACTTAGCAAAAAACTCTGAGTTATGTTAAAAACTAGCAGTGTTTTTCTCCTTATGTTTCAGATCTTATTTTCTAACATTGAAGACATTCTTGGTGTTCACAAGGAGTTCCTGGCTGCTCTGGAATTTTGTTTGCAACCAGAACCCGAGTCGCAGCATGAACTGGGAAATGTTTTCTTAAAATTTGTAAGTACAATTACCTAATGCTATCTGAAAATACAGTTTCCTGTCATAAGGTCTCCAGCCCCTTACCAAGCTCTAATCTCTAAGGTTTGTCACAATACTATGACAATGTGTGTCTTGTATGAAAGTTGTCGGTAGGGTGGGAAAAAACTTGTGAATGAGGTTAGAACAATGGAACACAACAAACTGAGCTAAACAACGATGTATTTTTAGAAACTCTTCCCTTTCCTGTTGAATTTTTTTCCTTTTTTTTCTCACCCATCTGATCACATTTTATTGCTGAGAATTTGTCTGCTTTTCTTCCAAAAGTTTAAAAAAAGCAGAAAAATTTCAAGTGCCTCAGGAACAGTACTGCAGGTGCTTGCCTGGTGTTGCAGGCAGAGATGTGTGGTGTCTGTGCTCCCTGCCCTTGCAGCAGCCCTTGCAGGAGTCTAGGGGCACGGGTTGCAGCAGCCCTTGGTTGCAGCCCTTGGGTTGCAGCCCTTGGTTCAGCAGCCCTTGGTTGCAGCAGCCCTTGGTTGGCAGCAGCCCTTGGTTGCAGCCCTTGGTTGCAGCAGCCCTTGCTGCAGCCC
>VYXF01008164.1:113013-250732 GCA_013397295.1 Polioptila caerulea | reverse complement strand
CCCTTGGTTGCAGCAGCCCTTGGTTCAGCAGCCCTTGGTTCAGCAGCCCTAGGTTGCAGCAGCCCTTGGTTGCAGCAGCCCTTGCAGCAGCCCTTGGTTCAGCAGCCCTTGGTTCAGCAGCCCTTGGTTCAGCAGCCCTTGGTTGCAGCAGCCCTTGGTTGCAGCAGCCCTTGCAGCAGTGCTGTGGCTCCTGGCAGGGCTGGGGAGCTTTCCCCACAGCGCTCGCTGTCGCTGTTTCACCCAGGGAAACCGTGGGGAACATTTCTTTGGTCTTTTGGGCAGGATTCTGTTGTTGCAGTATGCTCAGGAGTGCTGGATTACCTCCAGTGCTACTTTTTCATTATCATCAAATCACAGTGAGTCCTGTGGGGAGCTTGCAGTGAGGAAGGAGCTTGCGGGAGCACATAAGGCCCCTGAATCTTGAACATATTGATGTAGCTGCTGTTGTGATCACTGGGCATGGTCATTCCTGGTCCTGATTATGAATCCAGTACTTGTCAGCAGCCAGATGTTAGCACAGGTGCTTTTCTTTAGAAACTCAGTGTTAAAAATACTTCAAAATTTGGTGAATAACTTGAGAATTCTCGAAGCACTGTTTTATCCAGACACTGGATTGTTTTAGTGGATCATGTTTCATGTTTTCTCTAAGTTTCTGTGTATCATATATCCTTTAGCAATCCCCAGAACTCCATGTGGAGTTCCATCAGATTACAGTGCTTGGGTCCTTTTCATGAGATCTGTGCATCCTTAATGTCCTCTAGTCTACATAGGCCTGACTCTTCCTGGTCTGTCTCGGCCTAGATGAGCCTTACTTGGCAACGGTCCGCCAGCTTTCAGAAACAGAACACTGCTTTTATAGAATAATTGAATTATCAAGGTTGGAAAAGACCTTTAGGACCATCAAGTCCCATGTCAACCCAGCACCACCACCATGTTCACCATTAAACCATGAGGTTAAACTGCCACACTGACACCTTTTTTGAATACACCAATGGTAGTTGTTATGGGCCCAATACTGTCCCAAGGACCTCTAGTTCAGAAGGATTTAAGTCTTGAGTAAAACCTCAAGCAAGCAAGCAAGCAAATTTTGCAAAAATTCCAAAAAAGAAATTAATGCACATTGTCTTTTAAAAATATTTTAAGAGATGATGAAATGTGCTCGCTCTGATATTCAGGTGTGAAAAATTGTTTTTGTTCAGAAGACAGACATTGTCTGCCCTGCTGTACTCCATTTGGTCGGGAGATCAGAAGTTCATTGTCTGGTGGTAGGTGCTAGAGTTTATTCTGGACCTGCGGTTCAGTGTGACTGTAACCAATAGTAAAGAACATCCTTGAATATTCCTTCCAGATCCAGTGTACAGCCTTAAACAAAAACAGCTGGTGGGATGTGTCTCTAATGTTAGAGAGGGCACGTGTGCTGACCCTGGAGTGACCACACCTCGTGAGCACAGGCTCACTTCTGCAGGGCAGGAAGGGGTGTGACTGTGTGTGGAGCAGAAGGGCAGAGAATTGTCAGATCCTATGCTTCTGATATTGCCATTGCTAGAGGTTTGGAGATGTAATAGCTGGAAAGTTGTTCTAGGAAACAAGTGTGTTATACTCATTTTTTGGAGCAATGTTGCATGAGTGATCAGTTTTACTGTCTAAGTCATCAGGGATATTGTTTTGTTGAGAATTATGTCTTCTGATTAGGTGTTTGATGTTGACAAGGTTGGTTTCAGTCTGCTTTGAAACAAGAAAATGACATGCCTTGTTAAAAATATCTTCAAATGAAATGTTGCAGTTTTCCAAATGTCTTATTTGCTTTTTTCTAGTCAAATCTGTTTTCAAATTTACACTAATTTGTGGGCAGTACTAATGGATCCAAAATGACATATTTGGAGAATAAACTATTGGTTAAAGATTTATTTTAACCAAACTGAGAACAGTACAGACTTACTTCTGTCACCAAAAGAGAAGGTCTAGCTGTGTATCCAGCAGATTTGCTGAGTAAAAAAGTGCCATTTTTATCTGGTCACATCTCTGACCATAATTGCACTTTAACCTGGAGCAACTGCAGGCTCAGAATTCCTGGGCTACCATCTGTAATTATGTAACTGATAATTTCCTCACCAGGCGATGGGAGAGCCCAGGACAGAGTATCACCCAGGGAGGAAATGAAACACTTCAGACATAGAGTAATTTTAAGCATAGTTCTCATATTTGTGGGTTGCCAGCATGGGGTACAGCTGGAAAAGGCTTGAGGAAAGCACTCTGGTGTGCATATAATGATTGTACTGTCTTGAGCTTTAGCAAAAGGATTTTGTCATCCTCTAAATATAGCCTGCCAAACTCCAAGCACTCAAAGTTGCAGTGGGAAACCTGAGCAGTGACATTTTGTGTGCACTGATGCAACGGATGATCTTGTCTTAATGGCTGCTGTTTTTAGTTTCAAGCATGGTGCTCTGTGTGCATCCAGGGAATTGAGGAGAGGTGAGACAAGATGTGGGAAAAACTTTTCTATCTGTTTTACTCTGGAACTCCCATGGTTTTATGGTTGACAACAATCCTATTGCCTTTTTTTCTATTGTGCTGTGGGTCCAGGCCTGCCTTTTCCTGCATCTGGTGGTCAGAAACTTTTGTTCCTTTGCAGCTTCCCAGTATTGCTCCCCAGTAGCAACATGAACGGCTGCCAATAAAAGTCCTGAACATCTGCATTCCAGCTCTTTGCACCATACCCTTTGTGGCTGTTGTTTTGTTTGTTTTGTACCATTGTCCTTGTGTTTGGACATACATCTATTTATTCTCAGTTCTTTCTTTTGAAGTACAAGGAGGGGAAAAATTAATCAGGTTAGTGATAAACCAAACCCAAAAGCATTTTATGGACTCTGAACTTGTATATCTACCTTTGATATCTGACCAGAATGTCAAATTCTCCTGAACTAACATAAATTCAATCCTTGTGACAATTGCAGAGGGAATACCCAGTGACTGCACCTGTATAACCATGGTTTCCTGCTAGTAAACTCCTTCAGCTGGCAGTAGTTTTTTGCTTGGACCACTGTGAGCTGTCTTAAAAGTAGCTAGATGCTGCAAATACCTCCAGCTGACACAGGAAGCTCTAAGACTGCTAGGACTCCAATCAAAACTCAAAAATATTAACTTCCAAATTCTGTAGAGATTAAAAGTTCAGACAGAATGTTTCAGACCAGAATCCTGCTATAAACACAACAGCAAACTCTGGAAGGCATTGGCTACGTGGCTTGGTGCCCTGAGATGATAGCTCTGGAAAGCCTCACATACTACCCCACTGGGTGCCACGCTAATGCTTTGAAATTACTTTTGATATGCAAACTGTCTGGGTGCCTCTGCACGGCGCTGCATTATGGCATAGAAGCCAACCCGAACCAGGAGATAAAATACTATCACGAGAAGCACTCAAAAATGATGGCTTTTTTGGCTTCTGCATCATTCATTTTGCCTAAAGCCTAATACAATCTCATGACCCCCTTTTTATTCTGGTGAATGCAATACTGGAAGCTCTGAACATAGCTGCTGAAAGTTCAGCCCTTCCTACCAGCTTTGAGAAGATCAACTCACCCCTTGCCTTATCTGCTCAGGCATGGAAATAGTTGTTCCTGCTTCTTTTGTGAATCCCTCCAGTGTTCCCTGATATCTAGTGTTTGCAATGGGTTCAGCATCTCTGATCATTTTAGATAGGAGTTGTCTGTCTTTGAATCTGAAGATCAGTAGAGCAGAACTTGCTGACCCTGACCTGCCAGCTGACCTTCATTTCTTAATAGGGGATTTCATTCCAGCCTGTGCTGGTGGGTGTGACATGTTCCAGTGTTAGCTCAATCTAGTTGTGAAGCTACCTTTCCCTTCCTTTAGTATCAGTAATATGTTGCTAATTTGGTGTGTATTTGGTAAAATTGATCCAGCTACAGAAACTATTATATATAACTGTTAAGTTTGTCTGCTGCTTGTTTCAGAAGACAAAATAAACCAGCCCAGCCTGCTAGGGCCTGGCTCTCAGCTCTTGAAAGGCAGGGGATTTCCATCTGACTGCTTTGTGTTATAGTTCCCCTCCAGATCTCAGAGCTTCTGTCAGGCCTTGGTTCTTCCCAGCCACCTGGCTCTCTTCCTCCTGCTGGAGTGGTCAGCCCCATTGCTCCTAGCTACGTTCATGGAATATCCTGACACACGTGCAAGTATTCCCAAGATAACAAAATCCCTCCTTTTAGGAAAGAACACCTATGATCTCAGTGAAGCATTAAGAGGAAAAGTGCTGAAAGTCTCAGTGCTCAGAAAAGTCTCTGTTAGCTTACAACAGACTCAGTCAAGAATTAGTGAACACCTGTATACATTATTCACATTACACGAGTCTCACACACTTCATGAAAACTCCTGTGCTAATGCCAGTTGTAGTCCACCTCTCTTTGTAAAGAATTTGGTAACAGACTATGGCAAAATAATCTCTCTAGTGGTGTCTGGGTCAATAAGTTACTTTGTTTTTCCTTGCAGAAAGACAAATTCTTTGTGTACGAGGAGTACTGTAGCAACCACGAGAAAGCACTCAGACTGCTGATGGAACTGAACAAGATTCCAACAGTGAGAACATTCCTTCTGGTAAGCACCTTCTCTAGCACTCTTGACTGAATGATCTGACTTTACTCTGTGCTCATAATAACTCTTTGGTATCCCAGGAATGCTGAGCATTTTGCAGGTATTACCCATTGCAGGTGTGGAGCACTCAGGGTGGAGAGGTGCTGAAATCACTGATGAGATGAGGCACAGAACTGAGCACTACCAGCATGAGTGATTGTGGTGGAAACAAGGAAATTTGGGGTTTTTTAAGAACCAATGGGAAAAAACAGGGACAGATGATAAAAGGAGTAGTGCAATAAGTCAGCAGCAAGACTGAGGCTAGTTCCCATTGGATTTGGTTTGTTGCTCAGTTCTCTAACCAACTCGTCATTTGCAGGCTCATCAGAAAAATGCAGCCTGCTTCTGACACCCTGATCTCCATGAGTCCAGCTGTCGGCAGGAAATGTAGTCTGGATTAATTGTTTTGAGTGCATCATTACTACTTGAATCAAAAGTAACCTAACCCCCACGCAAGGAGGGACTGTGGCCATACAGCCTTCAAACATGCCTTCGAGGCTGGGCTGGGAAGAGAAATAATCAGTGGGCACAGCCTTCTACTGCTGCATTCCTTACTTTTCTTCCTTTTCTTGGTTATTTCTCCTCCTTACTTTCACCCCAGTTCTGCTTGATTTTTGAATGTCTTGTTTTCTTGGCCATGGATGCGTGGCATTTGTAATGGGGTTGGCACATAGGTGAGGGGGTAATTTGTCTCATCAGCTTTTTTCCTAGTAAATTCTATGACGTGAAATAAAGGCTGTCTTTCTTGCAGAGGACCTGCTGTCCTTGCTGCTCTTTTTTTAAAATTTTTTGTTTGCTGTGAAAGGTCTGCTCTTTCCCAATGTGGTACAGCAAAAGAAAATTTCCACATAAACATCAGTCACAAGCAGGGCCAGAGCATCCTTTAGCCACAAAATACAGGCCTCAGAGGGAGCCTACCCTCGTGCTGTTGTGTAGGCAGTCTCTTTGTCATGTCTTGAGTTTTAATGAACCTTATCACACCATTACTTTGAATTACTAAATTACCCTTACCTTGTTCATGAGGGGTTTTTTAGGTGCTTCTGGTGAGGGAAACCAGTGAGAAAGAGGGGAGGTGCATGTAAACACTGTCCTTCCCAACCTTCAGGATGTTCCCCACTTCCACTGGATTGACAAAGTTTTATGTTTGTGTTAGACACAGCAGCTGGCAAATTGATTATGAGAGACATCAAAGATGTCACACTGTCTGCTGTGGCTTGCTACAGCACTTGAATCCAAGAGACTGTTAAAATGACAATAAATATGGGAAGAAGGGCTGCATTGATGTGTCTTCTTAGTTGTGGTGCTGTAGTTTCTTCCAGGCCGCCCTTCCCTTCTTCTCTGCCTCCCAAACCAGTGCTACAATGCTACTATGCAGGGAAGGCAGCACTGATGTACAAAGCTTTGCTTGTGAGGATAGATTTGGCCTCACAGCTGCTGAAACATAAAATGTGGGAATGTGTTTGAATAGCCAGTAAGTGTTAAAGGGCAGTTTTGAGCCCAGAGCTAGAGAGGGGACTGATAGAAGAGATAGGAAAGACTGAATCACTTCAGACTTGGAAACTGGACAGGGAGCATTGTGAGCTGGGTAGCCAATGCCACAGATCTAGAATAGCCTGGGGACAGGTTATTTTGCAGACAATTGTCTGTAAAAATACCAGTTAGGACTAATGAGATTTTATGTATGTCTGTGAACATTCCTTGAAGAGAAGAATTGTAGAGCTACAGGCAAACAAGTCACTAAATTTTAGAGTGTGTCTGAGCCACAGCACATATTTCACAGGGGAAAATGTTACTGGTGATGCCCCAAAGCAGGCACTTCGTGGCTGAACTGCATTTAAAGTTCAACTTCTGTGTGGACAGGACAGGTTTGCAACTGGAGTGACTTTTGGAGCAAAGTCCATATTCATGTTTGAGCATATGAATGTGGGCTAGTTTATTTGAAATAGACTCGAGGTCCACCTGAATCTACTACCTGTCTCTGGCAGCAGCCAATAGTAGACTCATCAGGGAAATATGTTAAAAGCTTACAGTAGGGCAGTATTGATTTGTCATGAAGATTACAGATAATTGTTACAAATTAAGGACATATCAAGGACTATAAGGGGTTTTTTTTTTTCCCAGTACCATACACTGTTCTTAAACTCCCTTTCTATATCAATCCTGAGAAATGAATTTCCATAATCTGTGGAGAAGTTCCATGTGTGCTGGTTAGCTAACCAGTGTGCCCAGGCTGTTTGTCCAGCTGTGCTCAGGCGTAATGTTTTGCCAGAGTATTGGTGGATGTTATGCAGACGACTCATTTGTTTAATTCCAGTTCAATTCAGACATAAGAATTTGGCTAAAGTTAATTACATGATTACTAGTTAGTAGGCTTTATTTTAGCCTTCATGCCTTTTCTGGACCAACAGTATACAACTTCACATAGTGAACAAAGACAACAGGTGGTGTCTGTTGTGGGGGTAAATTGGATTATTTTAGGTAATGGTCCATACAGGCTCACTGTTTGCCATTGTATTGTTAGGGTGGCTTTTGAGTCACCAGCTGTGTAATATTCCTCTCAGAGGATACCTTTCTGCACAGCCATTGTTATCCACAGCAAATTTTCTTCTGCTGATGCCTGCAGAACCTTGCAGACTTAATGGCTGTATGTCAGTGGTGAATGAAGTGCCATTTCCTGTACCTTAGGTGTGGTAAAGTGCTTTCTCACCATAACACATGTTTTAGAAATGCAAAATCTTGTAAAAAATCATCTGGGAGCTTTGTGTCTGAAGAAACGTTTGTTTCTGTTTTTGATTATAGGGTTGCATGCTTCTGGGAGGCAGAAAGACAACAGACATTCCACTAGAGGGTTATCTGCTGACTCCAATTCAGAGAATTTGCAAATATCCACTTCTGCTCAAGGTAAACCAGAGAAAGTATTCCTCCCGATGGTTGTTTTATTCTTGGAATGATTCTGCATTTTTTTAGCCCTGACTGTTGTTGCCACTATTGCTTTCCTGATTTACGCTTCTCCAAGTTGCATCTTCTCTGAAGAAAATGGCTTTTTATGGGTACAGGCAAAAAGCTGCCTGATGCTGGTAGGCTGCTAGATCCTGTTATGGTCTGGGTAGAGCAGACAGGGTGACTTACTGACTAACCAAAGCCTTTTGACTTCAGTGCTCTTCAGATGTTTACTGAGGCTTGTGTGGGCTGTTTCAGCCACTTCCTGTAAAGCTGTGTTCAGCTAGAATGGTGCCAGTTCTGAGGGACTGATGGCTCTGAGGACTCCAAACAGGATATTTTTCATTACAAGGTCTCTAGTTTGATAGTGATCAGGTCAGTAATGATCAAAGTCCTGTATCTTCTGACAGCTGCTTGGCAGCTTGTTTGAAAACTCTTTGGTTGTCTCAGATGAGGTTCCAATGGGTGGCTGTCAGTCCAGAAATGACTATGGGATGTGGCACTAACTGGCCTCCTTACTAGCATTCTTACATAAGGCGTAAAAGACCTAAAAAGAGCTAACTTGCCTCTCATCCTTTCTGCTCAGGGCTGGGTCACCTGCCTGGTGGGGATAAGGAGAGGGAAAAGGAGAAAGCAGTTTCTGGGGGAGTTTGCATCCCGCAGTGGCCTCGTAGATCCTCTATGGCTAACAGCCATCAATCTTCTGTGATGTCACACTGTATTTACTAAAAGAAAAGTAATTAAAAAAACCCCAACCAAGTCTAACTCATATTTTGAAAGGAAGGTCCCTTTATGAATTCTGGAAGAAAGTAAGAATTCTGTGATGAATGTATGTCAAAACTCCTGGGGACCAAACATCCTTCCTTTGAAAGCCAAAGCCAATAATACCACCAAGATGAAAACTGAAACTGTTTCTTGCTTTCAAGCCACAGTGGGGTAAAGATGAATTTGCCCTCACTGTGCCTACCCTTGGCTCTGGGGCAGCTGACCCAGACCCACTTGTACCTGTTGAACAACAGCCTTGCAGGGAGGGACTGTGACTGGACATCTCATGGGGCTGCATTCCATTTTGCTATGGATTTCTTCTTAATATACAGGCTGATAAAGATCACACACTGTTCACTAGTTGAAACTTCCTGGACAGGAAATAAAAGTTTCAAGGAAAAGCAAAGAGGAATTAGGTTTTCATTAGGCAACAAATCTGCCTCAGTCAGTGGGATAATACCGTAACTAGAAGTTGTTCAGCTCAGAAAATATCAGTGACCATTATAAAGTGTGGTTGATTCTGATTCTCAAAGGTAGTGAATTCATAGCAAATAAGTGTGTCCCATTCAAGCCTTATTTGATAGTTGCTAGCATGAAATTACCGGAGTGGACACAAATGTCTCAGAAATGAGAACACTTAAGGGAAAACATGGATGGATTCTGTTTGTGCTAACCAGGAAAATGGAGCTCTCCAAGCAAGGAAGAAAAGAGTTAGGTTTAAAAATAGCACAACCCTCAAATTAAGTGTTTGCTCTCCCATTGCTACTGAACTTCAGTTATGGTTCCTGAAATAGCTCTTTTGTCTTCACGGGGATTGGATCTTACTTTATCTAATTCCCAGGGCAAACAGATACTATTGTATTACAGCTGATGAGAAACGTCTTAGACCAAAGCTAGCCTACTTTCCTCTTTTACTCTGTTATTAGCAAGAGTTTGGGAACATTTAGATTATCTGGTATCTTTGATATGACCTTGTCTGATGTAAGTATTTAGTGTAGCCTAATACTAGTGTATTTAGTATTTAGAGTAGGTGGGTTTGATAAAGCTAGCATGCACAAGGTAATTCAGACTTGTTTGTGTTTGAAAGTAAACTGAAGCGGTAGGGTAAGGCACATATTTTAAATATTGTAACTAGTTTTTATTAATAACATATATGTGTGTGTGTATGTGTGTATTCTTCTTCACAACAATAGCATCTGGCATGGAGTTGATTTGAGTTACTTAATTAGGAATAATACACTGGAATATCTCCAAGTGCTGATCCACTTTAAGCATTGCAATAATTTCCAGTGAAATATGGCATCCTGCAACAGGCTACCTTATGTTTTCTTATCCTCTGATGAAACTATTTGGGGTTTTTTACCTAACAAATGATGGAGACAGAACAATAATTCAGATGATGATGATGATCAATGAATTGCAGTTTTATTTATAGTTTCCCAGGTTTTGTGACACAAACATTGCAGTTTGAAGTGCCTGACTGTAAACAGGTTTTTGGTTGGGTTTTTCGATTTGGGGATTTTTTTCCGGGGGGTGGGGGTGTATTTCGTGGGTGAGGTTTGTAGGGTTGTTTTTTGGTTGGGTTTGGGAGGGGGGGTTGAGTGTTATCCGTTTTGTTGTGTTTTCTCTGTCTAATCTGCAAGTCTTTTGTGTGGTTTGAAGGATGGGACTCAAACCTAGCTATGACATTTCATAATCTCTGTACAAATAGAGAAGTAATGATATTAATATTTTTGCCCCAACGCAGTTCTTGTCTGCTTCAGACAACATGCAAGGAAATGAGTGTAGAATTTGTCAGTCAGTATATTTGTTCCTTATAACTGAGAAAGAGGCTTGGGCTAGGCTCAAGCAAAACAACACTGTTGGCTGTGATGGGCACTGGTTTTTGGGAAGGAGGAAGGAAGCAGAGACAAGGGGACAGCCCGCGGGGCGTGAGCCCCTGGAGCCGGCCCGGCCGAGCAGATGCTGCCAGCCCGGCTGTGGGTGAAGGCAGCTCCACGTCTCCTGAGCCAATTGCCAGACTCTGCTAACTAGTCTCAACCTTACTGCTCTGAGTAGAAGCAGCTGCTGTGAAAACCAGTCTCTGAACAAAAATAGTCTTTTTCCCCTGAATAAAGAGCATTTCTGTCAGCAAGAAGCAAAGCCCGGGGCAGTGGAGATCATGGGTTCATCACACCATCGTGTGGGGATTGGGCACAGTCGCTGTGTCTCGTTCGCCGGGCCCAGGAGGGACGCGCAGCACATGACAGCCGCACCCGCTGCTCCGGGCAGCCCGGAGCTCTCGGGGCTCGGGCCTCGCCCGAGCTCTGCTCTCTTGGGATTTGCTCGGACTCCAGCCAGAAATGCACGTTCCACCTCTGAGCCTTTAAAAACCTCTGAGGGTACGCGACTCCGCGGGCAGTTAGGGCAGTAATTATGTATTGCTTCATGTGGTGAGGAGGCCTTGGCCCTGGGAGGGGCAGGAACACTTGCATGCAGAGAGCAGAGTCCTGCGAAGGAAAGCGCAGCCGGGAGGCGCACCCGGGCCTGGAATCGCTGCCTGCACTTGGAAGGGAAGGCTGGGGAGCCCCTGGTGTGCACACAAAACAGGAGGAAGGAAGCTTGCCTTGTTGTCTCCCTCATCTCTGCGTTCCTCTCGTAGCTGTTCAGGAAACAGAACCTTATATATTTATCTTTGGGGGTTTGGCTTTTTTCCCCCCACTTCCCTCCTCCAAGAAAAGTTGTGTTGCTCTTAGAGTCATGACTTTGTGTGGTTGAAATCCAACTGTATGTAGCATAATACTAAAAAATTGTCTAGTCCCTAAAGAGCTGCCAATTTATAAATCATGCTTTTGTCTTCCTTCGTGCTTTTGTTTTTCACACTTATATATAATCACAAATAACTGCTGATATTGATAAAAGCAGAAACATGTTTTTATTGCATTTTAAATTAGCATATGTTGTAGGTTTGGTGGCATATTGAAGCTAATGTGTTTTACCTGATCTACCATTGCTTCTAGAGTGTTTACCCTGCAGAGACATTGACATAAGTTACAAATTTTAACAATAAGCAGAATAAAAAAACTACTGTGATTTACAGGTTTACACAGAGAAAGTCTGATATAACATTTATGTTCTGGTTAGTTTAAGTGGAAAATGAATTTTATACAGGCAAATATTACAAACTGTAAAATACAAATATAAAACTCCCAGGAACTGTATGTTTACAGAAGGGTGGTTTGGGGTTTTGTTGCCTTTTTTTTCTCTTTTTTTTAAGCACATTTGAAGCTGAACTGGTGATTACCTTAACTTTTTGAACTGATAAACAAAGGAGTGCATTGTCTTTTATTATCTCTGTAAAGCTGTGCTGCTCGTAGAGCCTGGGGCTGTGGTGCAGAGCAGGGCAGCCTTGCAGCAGGGATCTGCACCAGTCAGTGCAGTGTCAGCATCCCCTGAGTGTCCTCAGGGGGATAAAGATAGGCGGAAGGAATTTCTCAAACGAAGAAATGTGTAACTTCCAGCTGGAAAGTGTATTTGCTGTCAATTTGAAGTGCACAGAGAGTATAGTGTGACCAGGGAGGACATGGGGAAGGAGGTCAGAGACTTCTTTAAAAAAAAAAAAAAAAAAAAAAAAAAGGAAGGAAAAGTTTCTTTTATGAATTATTTTAAGAAACTCTTGGCAAGAAGTAGTTTTCTGCAAGTGGCAGCAGCCTCATTTCCTGGCCCTATTAGCACACAAGTTGCAATACAGGAGACAGTGATTCCAGACAGCAATATCTGTGGGCTTTGTGGAGGACAAGGCTTACCCAGGCATTGCCATCTGGGCTGTCTTTCAGCTGTCTTTCAAAATGCTGTCAAATGCTCTTAGAGTTTACCTATCATAAATCACTAAAGGAAATAAGTTCCCAGAGCTCTCTCCCTGTGTTTCAGAAGTGCCAAGCTGTGCTCTTCTGAGAAATGGCAGTGTCAGGGCAGCACAGCTTTGCCTTGGATGGCTTCAGCCAGGGTGTGGAGGGGGCAGTCGCAGCCAGCAGCTCCCTGCTGTCCCATCCCAGCCTCCTCTCCTGCTCCCGACAGGGGGAAGGTGCTGTTTGCTGCAGCAGGGCGTGCTGTGAGTGAAGAGGTCTTTCTCTGTGCTTTGGGGATATTTCTGAGTGGGGTATTTAGACAGTGCCAGTGTGTACATACATGCAGCCTGCTGCATTGCAGTGCAGTATGGGTGACACTGGAGCTGCAGAATTTCACTGATTTTTAATGAGAGTCCTCTGTTGCAGTCATGGAGCAGAGGCTAGTGTCACCAAAAAGCGTGACACCTGTCTTCTGCCTTTGCTTTTTGAACATTTACTTTTCTTGGCCTAACTTTCAGCAAAAGTCGAGTAAAGACTTCCACAAGGAATTTCATTTGATATCAATTGACATTTAGAGCAGTGAGCCTCCTTTTCCTGTGCATCTGTTACTCTGTAAATCACAGATGGATGGAATCCAGGATTCTGGGATGGAGTCTAGCCCCATTCAGATTACAGTGCTGGGCAGGCTCTCTGGCTGTGCCCCAACTCATTCTTGCCTCTTGCAGAATGATGCAATTCAGCAGCTCAGGACTTTTAAACAACCAAATAACATTGAGGCAAAAGATAGTGAGAAAATTAAGTATTTCAATTTATATATATATATATATGTATTTCAATATATATTTATATATATATAATTCAATATTAAACACCATGTTGTGCATCAAGGTAAAATTACCAGACACATTTTAGATTTCTTTAATCTATTTTTATTCAATTGTGGCTGACTATGAAACAGTAGTGGTCTAGAAAAATGATTGTGTGTTGACAGTGGTTTCCCCTTTTGCCAAAATGATTAATATTGTCAAGTTCTGAGTTTTGGCTCTATTTTTCAGTGGACAGGGCTTAACTGGGCTGTTGTGCTTTGACACAAGTGAAGCAGAGACTCTTATGGACTCCTTCAGAGCAGAGATACTGTTTGTCCCTATGGCAGGACACAGGCCCCAGCCTTCTAAACATACAAAGTAAACACATCTGACACAGCAAAACATACTTGTCTTGAGCTCTGTTAATGTAGCATATTTAGCCTGAGCAATTGCCTTATCCCTATTAACTCTGTACAGGTGAGGAATAGAGAACAGCATCTGCAGTATAATGCCCCCAAATTCTCTTTAATTTTGCAATGATTCTGGCATTTTCCTACAGGATTGCTTGCTACTGCTCATACCTTTCTATGAGCCATTTCTCAGTTTCCATGTTTCTCTTTCTTTTACAGGAATTAGCTAAGAGGACTCCCTCTAAGCATCCTGATCACTCTGCTGTCCAGAACGCACTGCAGGCAATGAAGACAGTCTGTACAAATATCAACGAGACCAAGAGACAGATGGAGAAACTGGAAGCCCTTGAACAGTTGCAGTCCCACATTGAAGGATGGGAGGTAGGCTGCAGGACCAGCAAGCTCCCTGGAGACACTTAACTGCACAGTTTAATGGCTTGTGCTGTCTGAAGGGGTTTGTTTCTGTTTCTTTTGTGATGTGTAAACACTCTCGAAGGTGTGGGCAGCATCACTCTGAGTTGAGGGCACAACTCTTTGTGTGTGCAGGTTGGTGCCAAATTGTAGCAGAACAAGCAGATTATGACAGAAAGGAAGGCGCTAGAGCTAGAATGGAGCTGACATTTCTAATGGGCAGATCTTACTTTGAAAGGCAAAAAAAATAGATCTGGGTGAAGTCCTTATGAATGCATCAGTTATTTCACAGTTTAATGGCAGATAAAATAAGATTGTGTTAGTAAAAGACCTTCATTGTGCACTCATAAAGGAAAGTTAATCTCTCTTTTTTATGTTTCAGGGGTCAAATCTGACGGATATTTGCACGCAGCTCTTGCTGCAAGGGACTTTGTTAAAAATCTCAGCAGGAAACATCCAGGAGAGAATGTTCTTTCTATTTGATAATCTCCTAGTGTATTGCAAGAGGAAATCCAGGTGAGTCCCTCTGTGTTTTGTGTTGGTGTGTCCATTTGGCTAGCTGCTCTCAAACAACTGACATGTTAGTGGGACATGCCTTAAAAAACCCCAAGCCCCATTAAGAAACTGTCTCTGTCTGTCCTAATTTGAGATTAAATGACTTAGTTCTCATCTCATTGTGTTATGCTAACTTGTAGAAATCAGTGGAGTATTTCTTGATTCAAAAATGCAGTCAGAATTCAAGGCTCAGTCTCTGATAAGTAGTCAACAATGCAGCATTCCAATCTGGACATCATATTTTTTCACAATAACGTAAATTAGGAGTAGGATTGTCGAACCTATTTTAAACCTATTTTAGCCATAAAAATCAAAACATAATTAGTAATGAAAAGTCCTTTCCTGACTTCAACAGAGACACTATAAAGCTTATGGATAAGGATGTAAACTTGGGTGCAAAATTGCCCCGGCAGAATTTTCCCTACAACAACGTGTAACGCACGTGGCAGGCCGTGTGACACTGGCCTCTTTATGTGGTCCATTTCATATTTGAAGCTTGGTGCATACCACAAATTGATCACAGCTTTAGGCAAACAGAGGAGACAAATGTACTGTCAGGAGATGCTGCGGTTGTCATCCCGAGGCCATGTGCTGTTCATGGACACGTACTTCAGTCAGTCATCAAGAATGTAAATCTTGAAGCCATCCGCATCTTCTCATAACCTCATGAGCAAAACAAGCTCATTATTGCTGTACTAACACTGGTACACACCTATCTTGGACATCTGAATGAGTATTCTAATTATTTCACATCAGAGGGGCGTTCAGATACCACCACTCACTACATTGGAATCCTCCTCTAATAGTCCAATCTCAGGTTGATTTATTCATATATATGTTCGACCATTGGCTTTATGTGTTGCCAAACAATCTTCATCCTAATTGCAGAGTTACTGGGAAGAAAGCATCTAAAAGGACAAAGTCAATCAATGGGTCCCTTTATATCTTCAGAGGCCGAATAAATACGGAAGTCATGGAAGTAGAGAACGTGGAAGATGGAACAGGTAAGTGACTAAATACTGTCTTTTAAGAACATGGCAAGTTCAGATCTGTGTTGGAAGGTGGTGCAAAAGTACTTGTCCATCTCATTTGGTGAAATCTGAAGCAAACTATGGAGCTTGTAGTGCCTTCATTATTGTACCAACTTATTTGGTTGAAAAACTGGAAATGCTTTCAGGGACTAGTTCTTCCTTCTGAAATGACCTTATTAAGAGTATTTGTTCTCAGAAGCTTGTCTATTTTTTGTCCTAATCCAAGTTAATATAATAAAAGTTCCTTCTGTCTTCTTTGCATCCTTTTTTGTTACATCGTAAGCCATTACAGCTAAAATAACAGAATTTCTAGATCTTCTTCTCATTTAGAATGCTACTAAATACTAGTCTTAGTATCCAGTTAGTAGCAGGGAATGTGACCATGAGCAAAATACGGGAATAGCAATTCTGTCATGATTCTTGTATCCTGGCATGGGCAGGAAGACCAGGTGGGTTTCTGATTCCACCCATAAGGGCCACACCACCACTGCCCCTATTGTAATTAGTCAGGAATTATTATTATATCCTTTAAACAGTCGACACATAAAGAGTTTCCATGTTGTGGGGACAGAAATCCTTACAGTGCAAGAAGATAGCGTGTCCCCAGAAAATTCAGAACAAATAACCTGAACAAACATCATAGACTCCTTTACTGATGGCCTTGTATTTAAAAGACTGTAGTTCTTCTGAGGTGAAATCAGCAAGTGTCACTCTAAGGACTGAAGCATTCAGTCAGTTTGAACAGCCTGGTGATACTTCCAGAGTGGGAAGTACAGCTGGTTCTGTGGGCAGTCAGTGAGGAACACCTCAGGAATCAAGGTCTTCGAAGATGATTTTACTGAAAGTGTCCCACACTGGTTTGGTTAAAGGAGCAGGCTTCCTGCTTACTGTGTGCTTTGTGCTTTGGTCTTTTGCAGCAGATTACCACAGCAATGGCTACACGGTGACAAATGGCTGGAAGATTCACAACACAGCCAAAAACAAGTGGTTTGTCTGTATGGCCAAGACTGCTGAAGATAAGCAGAAGTGGCTGGATGCTATAATCAAGGAAAGGGAGCAGAGAGAGAGTAAGTGGAAGATGTATTTTGTACTACACTGAATGAACTTGTAGGACAAATGTATGTGCACATACACATATTTGAAAGAAAGAGAAAAGGTTGCACATTTTTCTCCATGGGCAGAATTAAAATCTGTCCTTAATGTTTTCCAAAAGCTAGGAAAGAGCTCTGAGGTCTCAGAAGGTTCTTGATTCATTGCAGTATCTCACCATAAAGCAACAGGATTTTCTGCTAGTTAGGATGAACTTCTCTTCCCAAAAAATGCACAGTTCTCCTTTTCTCTAGCCTTAAATCTTAAGATCACTTAAATTCTGCCTTATATTGATCGCTGCTAAAATTAGGCATGGAAGTACAGGACCACTTCAGGCTGCATGTTCTTAAGCTAGTCTTGGAAGTGTCTAAAATCTGTGTCTCTTTTGGACTCCAGAGTTGCCCAGATTTGCAAGTTCTAGAGTAACATATCCAGAAAATGATGTGTTCAGCATCTACAACATCAAAATAGCTTTTGTGAACGCTGTCCTCCTAAAGCAATTTGCAAGTCTAAGGAGAAGTGGGCCAGAAAATGCCACTTATGAAGATAGTTATAACAGAGACACTTGCTGTTTTCAGAGATCATCCCCCTTCCTGTAGCAATTTTCAAGTTAGCATGAACTATGTACTTGGGAACTTGTACAAAGTGAACATGAAATGTTCTTTAGAGTCAATTACCAGTCATTCGTTAAGTCATGCAGTATTTCTTTCATTTACTGGATAATATGATTGTCAAACACTATTTTTAGCTTAAGGGTATTAGTAAATAGGCTAATTAATAAAGGATGAGAAAATAATGTGCCTGCCCCATTTTGATTTATTCACAAATGTGAAATTGATTTCAGCACTATTGTATTTTTGGCTTCAAGTAATGGAACATTCAAAAAGTGTCCTGCTCTTCCAAGCATTTAAATGTCTTTAACAAGTCTTATGCTTGAAGTTATTTCAGGTTCACTAGTGAAATTGCCACATGAAATCAGTTTCAGAAGGTTGAGAATCACAGAATCATGGAACAGTTTGGGCTGGAAGCCACCTTAAAGGCCATTCAAGGCCAAGGATGGGGACACGTTCCACTACCTGAGGTTGCTCCAAGCCCCATCCAACCTGGCCTTGGATACTTTCAGGGCTGGAGCAGCCACAGCTGCTCTGGGCACCCTGTGCCAGGGCCTGCCCACCCTGCCAGGGAACAATTCCTGCCCAATATCCCATCCGTCCCTGCCCTCTGGCAGTGGAAGCCATTCCCTGTGTCCTGGCCCTCCATGCTTTGTCCCCAGTCCCTCTGCAGCTCTCCTGGAGCCCCTTCAGGCCCTGCCAGGGGCTCTGAGCTCTCCCTGGAGCTTTCTCTTCCCCAGGTGAGCACCCCCAGCTCTCCCAGCCTGGCTCCAGAGCAGAGGGGCTCCAGCCCTGCAGCAGCTCCGGGGCCTCCTCTGGACTTCTCCAGCAGCTCCAGGTCCTGCTGCTGTTGGGGGCCCCAGACCGAACACCGCAGTCCTGATGGGGTCCCAGAAGGGCAGAGCAGAGGGGCAGAATCCCCCCTCCCCTGCTGCCCACCCTGGGGCAGCAGCCAGCCCACGGCGGGTTCTGTGTGGCACTGCACGTGGCTGGGCCATGTCCAGCTTTCCATCCAGCTGCACCCGTAGGTGTTTCCCTCCAGGGCTGCTCTCAGTCCATTCTGCCAGCCTGTGTTTGTGCTTGGGATTGCCCTGACCCATGTTAATCCTGCTTTGGACTTTCTTCATGTTCTGTAAATCATTCTGTTTTGTGTGATTTGATATAACCGTAAGTTTAAAACTGCTTTTTAAAATGGAGAGGAAAAGCTGCATCTTGGTGATGTAAAACTTATCAATGACAGTTTTGTCCTCAGATAAAAACATTACCTAATTTCCCCCTTAAATGGAAAATAAGTCAATAAATTTTTGTTTCTACATTTTTGCTGTTTGACCTCAGCTTTTGACTTCAAGCAAACATTTTATTTGGTGTTAAAGATCTGAAGGAATTTCTGCTTTAAATTCCAGGTTTGAAACTGGGAATGGAGAGGGATGCATATGTCATGATTGCAGAGAAAGGAGAGAAGCTGTACCAAATGATGATGAGCAAGAAAGTGAACCTTATCAAAGACAGGAGAAGAAAATTAAGTACTGTTCCCAAGTGCTTTCTTGGCAAGTAAGTGGCATTTGAATTGAAAAGGTCTTTCATGCCAATTAATGGACTCCAGAATTCCTGGGGATGGCATTGTGACACAGATCAGATGTGCTTTGATGCAGCTTAATTAAAAGGACCATAAGCCCCATTACAGTAGTGATGTATTAAAAATAATAATTGATTTTTGTTTCACACCATAAGCAGGTGTGAATACTGTGACAGCTCACTCTGTTTTACATAAGTCATAATAGCTGCTTCAGATCAGCAGAAAGAGTAAGAAAATACCTTAAACTCCCACAAGCTTGGGGCTGTTGGTGGCCTAACCTGGACTCTCTTTCGTGTACAAGCAAATGCTTTCCAGGTGATACTTAAATCCAGCAGAACTGTCCAAGCCTCAGGACTGGATTTAGAAGTTTCCTGTTTGTCAGTGTCACAGGCACAAATAAAATTTTCTGCATCATGTGACCTGATATGTTTGTTAAAAGTATAGGATTTCATTGGCTGGAAAAAAACCTCTTTGATTGAGCTAGATATTACACAGTGATGACAAAGTGGTTCTGAAGGATGACGTGTGAGACAGCAGAGCAGACTCTGGGTGTCGTGGGTTGTGGCAGCAGTGGGGCTGCTGCAGGGACGTGTCCTGTGTGGCACAGCTCTCAGCAGCTGACCTAGGAAGACTTTTCCACCTCAGCTGTTAATGATGGAAATGATCAGCTGTGGGAAGAAGAAACATTCTGAGGCAGATGAATACATTCATTTCTCTTCCCTCTCCAGTCTCTGTAACAGCACTTTGCAGCAGCATTGCCAGAGCACAGGGGTGGAAATGTCTTTCTGCCTGACAGAAGGCAGGCTGCTAGCACAGGTTGGTGATACTTCAGCTAGAAAAAAAATTTCTTGATATTGGAGAAGTAGTTGCTTTTTTCTTCTTCACACACATCCTCCACCCTTCTAGATGATCTTGTTGGAGTAAAACTGAAACGTTTTAGATCTGATAATGGCAGTTCCTATTTTCCATGCAAAAAGAAGTACCAGGTCAGGAACTTATGTTCTTCCAGTGCTGTTATGTATGGTTATGTTGTGGGTTCCCTGATGTTATGCTTAGTTTCAAGTCTTATCCAGGATTTCCTGCTACTACTTTTCCTTTTAAAATGTCTGTTTTCTTACAGTCTGTCCTGCTCAATGCCCTCAGTGTGCTTGACAGCCACCTGACACTCCAATAGTGAGGACTTGACCTACATTTGCTAATGGCTAACTGAGCCCAGACTGAGATACCTACAGGTATCCTGACCTCTGACAAAAGGATTATTTCTCCTAATGTTGTAGCTGTTCCCACAGCAAATAACTCTGCTGATGTCTTTTCTGTATTCACTTGTTGGTTAGTCCTGGGAAAGTCAGCTGAGTGCCACTCGGTCAGTACATTCCAGTTGTGACTGGCAGATTTTGTATCGTTCCCAGGGCTTTTCCTGAACAATGTGTGTTGGCTGTGACCTGTTTATTTTTGCAGATACTCCTGCCTAAGGGAGTCACTGATAACTGTGCTGAGATGTATTTAGTGGGTTTTTGTTATATGCAGCTGAGACCAACACCCAGGCTACAAAAATAATTTTTCTCTTTGCGTGTGCATATCAGATAGCATCTCATAACTCAAGCGATAAAATGTTCTTTTGGGGAAAACAGCATGATCTAATCCTAATATTTTCAGAGATATCACATGCATTTATTTGTAAGGCTGTTTATTGAACTTAATTTCAGCAACTGACTGGCTTGAGTGGAAATCTCTTTTCCTGATCACTCTTCAGAGCATTTAGGCAAGTAACTGGTGATGCAGTTGGAATGATGTGTGTTGGTGTCACTGTGTGTGAATGATATGCTGGCCATGCTTCTTTTCAGCACTGCAAGACCTTGAATGGGTAAGAGAGAGCATCTGCTAACCTCCAGACATTTCAAGCATATCTGATCAGATTGTACATTCCTGAATGGTTTGGATTTTCCTGTGTATTTCTCATATAGAAACACAATTGTTCCACGTCCCTTAATTTCCAAGGTGTAGCTGGGAGATGGTGTTCTGACCTGGATGTCAGATGAGATCTGAGCATGGCAACACTGGGAAGAGAAGATACTCTCAATTATCCTGGAGGACTGCTTCAGACAAGATGAAAAACAAATCAAGCTTTGCCATTCACTCCTTGTTTCTTTTTTAGAAACAGTCTAGCATATTCCTTAAGAACCTCTTGGATTATTTTTGGATCATGCACTTTTCAGGGCTTAAAAAGCCTTCAGAGCAAATAATCACTGATTCTGCTTCAGAATCAAATGTCATAGAAATCTTAAAGCAGCTCTTAAGAAATGATTTTCTTAAGAAATGATTGGGAAGCTTCAGAGCTGTGAGGGTAGCATTCAGTTATTTTCGTATTTCAGCTCACCATACCAGCCTTACATTTACAATTCACATAAACTCCAGAGACAGATCCAAATAAAAGAAGCAGGAAAGGTAACAATGTAGCTTCCACTGAAGCTTTGGGCAACCATTTAAGTGCTGTAAAGTGCTATAGACCCTTTGCTCTTGATGGGGAGCTCCGGAGCAGGAGACAGCCTGGAGCCTCCCTGGGGTGCTTGCCGTGGGCGCAATCCCTGGCAGCAGGTCTGTGATGGGCCCTTCACTGTGTGCCTGCCTTGTGTCCTCAGTAGTCAGGGTGGAGGATCATTCTTACTTCACCTCCCTCTGCAGTTTATATTCTGTTTCAGCTTTTACATTCTTACAGAAACAGTTCAGAATCACTGGGAAAAGAACTTTCCTTAGGAGATAGCCTGACTCATCACTACTCTGGCTTTAGGGGCTTCACAAAACTCCACTGGTTTCCATGGGAATCTCCTGGCATAGTTGAATAGATTCTGCTGCTTTTTCTGCACTGTGACAGCTACAGAGTAACTCCTCAGCAAACCAAAGTTTTCAGTCCTAAAGTTGTTTTGTTGTTCTAAAGGCAAAATGCAAATAATTCCTATAGCTTAGATCAGTCAATGCTGATAAATACAGAGACTGAAAATAATTCAGTTAAAGCCCACAGGTGGAGACATGGATACTGGCTTTGTTAAGCTGCAGCCTTCTATGTTGGCAAGCACCCAAGTGTTTTATTGAACACATTTCCCATAAGTTGCTCTACTTTCATATATTCCTTTTGTTCTTCTCCATGACTGTAACACATTTCTAGCATAATTGCTAATTAACCTGGCAAACAGCTCGGTCCCCTGGGGCACTGACAGAGCTGGATTCATCAGGCTTGCTGTGGCCGCTTTTTGTACTTCCTGTTTCTAATGAATAGCATACTACATATCTGTCCATTTTTTGGCTTTTATTCTGCCTGTATGTGCAGCTCTGCCCCTCAACAGAGAGGTTTTGTTTCATGCTGCATGAGCAGCAGATGAGACTTTCTGCATCTTCTGTGTATAAATCAGAAGCATGATGTAATCTGCCAGGCACCACCTCCAGAAAATGACCTTAAATTAACCTGTCAGTGGGACTCATGTTATCTGTTATTGCTCTGTGCTTGAATTCAGCAGGTTGAGGCTTCTGTCCTAAGTCCTACTGTGATTCCATTAAAGCAAATCCAATTACACCATGGGGCTGGGGACAGAAATCAGACCCAGTGAAGGACGATGAGCGTGTGTAATTAAGTCAAATAATAAACACTACTTGGATAGGTAACTTGGGAAGAAGTAGCTGGGAAGGGAGGATACCCGACTGTTAAACTTAAGGTCCTCAGTTAATCTTGCTTGCTAATCTTTTCCCCCATGGTTGTCTGGATTGCTCCATAAGATAAGGATTTGCATCATCCTTATGGATGCAGCCGGGTCATCTTTCTTTTAGCATGCATGCTGTGAGCTAAGGACTATGATGGGAAGAGCTTAAATCTTCTGTAGAGCATGTCCTCCAGGAATGCAGGAAATGAAGCCACTGGGTAGAGTGCTTACAGCAGTTTTCACACTTGCTCCAAGGACAGTCTCCTGTGGTTGGCTGATGCCTCGCAGAAGCAAGTGCCTGCTGCCACTCAGGGCTAACTGTGTGTGTTCTCCTCCCCTTTACAGCGAGTTTGTATCCTGGCTCACTGAGATTGGAGAGATAAGCAAACCAGAGGAAGGGGTCAACCTGGGACAGGCACTATTGGAAAATGGAATCATTCATCATGGTGAGTGTGCCATGCCATTAAAAAG
This sequence comes from Polioptila caerulea, assembly GCA_013397295.1. Taxonomy (NCBI): domain Eukaryota; kingdom Metazoa; phylum Chordata; class Aves; order Passeriformes; family Certhiidae; genus Polioptila; species Polioptila caerulea. The sequence continues at coordinate 227,904 of VYXF01008164.1, read as the reverse complement.
TATCAGATTTCACTAATGCCCTGGAAATTAGGGTGGAAAACTTACTGAAGCTATTCACATGAAGCTCAAATACTTTCTGCTGCCATACCCATCAAATCCTCAAAATGTTTAGTGATTTTTGGGATTAATGAGTGGGCAAATTTATGCCATGAAAAGAGAACTTGTTTGGTATCCAGGAAGTGTTTTTGTCTGCAGTTGCTTGATTTCTCTGCAATGTATTAGTTGGGGACTATATCAGGGGTATATTCCTTTGTACTATGTGTGTTTGAAAATGTGTTGCAGTCCATAAATACAGCTTTGCATGTGAGCAAATCCATCAGCAATCCAGAGAAGCGTGGAGCAGTGCTCTTTTGGACCAGGGCATGGGTGATGGCTCATTCAAATGACTCTGCTTGTCGCAAAAGAAAGAGATGATGGAGTGTTTGTTGTGTTCCAGCTCATTTGGCAAGAATGTCTCTCTTTAAAATAGTGAGGGATCGTATTTCTTCATCTCACCCAGCTGATGACCTTGAAGTGTTGTGATGAGATGTTCTAGGATAGGAACAGCACCTACAAAAGTGCTGCATGACTGAAGTTTGCTTGTCTGAAAATTTTCTGTGCTACTTGCATTTCTACTAAATTAGGGTAGGAACAACGGCATTTCTCTGCTACATACTGTAAAATCTGAAAGATACCCTATTACTTAGTTTTAATTTGCTCAGTTCTTGGCACTTTTATACTTAAAATCACCACTTATTTACTACTCAGTAAAACAAACAACTTCTATTAGTTACTAAATTGCCATCTTTGGGATGAGGGTTTCCCAACTCCACCTTATGTGGAAATAGTTTGCCTTAAAATAGAGACTGGATAAACTACGTGTAATTGGATGTAGACTTCAACCCTCTTCCAGTCTGATGCATTGGATAAATCTGAATCTGGCTATGTTTTTTATGCATTTTCTGATTTTGGCCAATGCTTCTTTTGAAATGGCTCCTTTTGTGTCCCCACCTTTAAAGCCTATCAGCAGCTAGTATTGCCCAGTAAGATTTTATCTGCTCTGCTGTGGAATGGCTTTTCTTTTTTTTTTTTTCCTGAAAAAAAAAAAAAACCAGTCTAATTTTTAGAAGGAAGTCATTGATAACTGTAAGGACCATGATAGAAGAATACCTCTCACAGCTGTATTTCCTGTCACCAACATGCTTCTGCTTTTGGAGTTGCAGAGTTCTGGACAACTGCAAAACTGACTGTAAATGCAGTGGGAATTTGCAACTCTTAGTTCCAAACTCGTTGAGAAAGGTCAGATGTTCCCAATTCCCTTTGCTAGGATTGTTTCCAAAGCCTTACACAAACTGAATCTGATGTAAAATTTAAAAAAATGCTTTTTACCAACTGCCTTATAAAGAACATGGTGGGGACAAAATTTTAATTATCATGCTGGTGTTTTAGTTTCAGATAAGCACCAGTTTAAGAATGAACAGGTGATGTACAGATTTCGCTATGATGATGGAACATACAAGCCAAGAAGTGAACTGGAAGACATTGTGTCCAAGGTGTGTATTATCATTCTTAGTTGGAACTTTGTGATTTGCATCAAGAAGTTTGCTCTCCCTCTGAATGCCATTGCCCCGTTGTGTGGGAGTCTGCCATTGCTGTTGATCCCTGTTGTGTTGAGCTGTACATCCTAATGCCACAGGAGACATTCTCGTTAGAGAGAGGAAGTGGAGTTTAGCAATGACCAACAATGCAGCTGTGACTGCACCCACAGCTGCTGATTGCAATCCCTATAGAGTAACTAAAGGCCTTCAAACAGTAGGTGCCAATGTGTCTGCTGCAAATCTGGGCATGATGGTTCAGGGGGATAGAAGAGATCAATAGTCAATTGTTCCTAATAATTGTCTGTCAAATGAGTTCTGTTGATCCCATATTTGTCCACATACCTTTTAATAAATTTAGATTTTTTTCTTATGGACATTGGTTAATGGGTTAATTGTGAGGAAGAATTAAAGGGAGAAAGAATTGGGATGGAGGTGATTAGAGGTAAAAACTGATTTCTGGCTGTTGGAAGCCGGGAAAGAGGAAAGAATGTTTGACAGAGAGGCTAAAGGAACTGTTTTGAATATCAATATTAATCAATAGAAAATTCCAGCTGAGTAGAGACATCAGTGTCCAGGTTTTGTTATCATTAGCTAGTCAGTGTTTCTTTGAAAAGGAAAAAGCTGCTGACACTCTGCATCTTCCATTCTTCAGGGGGTGAGGCTGTACTGCCGACTGCACTGCCTGTACACTCCAGTGGTAAAGTAAGCTCCTCTTCGTGATGGCCTTGTATTTATTATCTGGCTTTGTTAAAAGGATGATGTTACTATTGAAGTTTTTCTTGTTTTTTACTATAAACAATAATTTTCTGAATTTTCTTGGGTCTTTTGCTGCCCTTGCATCTCCACAGCTTAGATCTGTAGTTGCAGTGCTGCTGCTAAAGGATGTTGGAACCGGGGATTCAGGGAGAGTGAGAAGCTGGGGATGGTCTCAGTGACTGATTCAGAGCAGATCATGTGGTGGGGATTGTAGTTGCTGTATTATTTGGGTTATAGAAAATGTCACCAGATGCTGAAGTGATGTGGACACACTGGAACAGTGGAATCTGTTTAGATTCCCGTGTGGGGCTAGGATTGCCATTCAGAGCACTCTAAACAAACAAAAGCCAGTCAGAAGCAGAATAAAAGCTGAAGCTGTAATTTGAAGAAACCTTGAAAGTTTTGTGTGGAGTCTTAAGAACTTGGCTCCGTATCAATAGCTGCTAAAGAATTGAGATAGTCTGCAAGTGCTAGGTAACTCTCTTCCCAGAGCCCAGGAGATGATTTTCAGATGTTGTTTACCTTACTGTGGCATCAGATGAACATTTATGACCTATAACGGAAACCACTCTGAACTCTGTAGTTGTTCTGTTTAGGTATTTATGATGGAAGATCAGCCATTTTCACTTAGGAGAACTTAATTTTTACAAATAAAAAACTGATGAGAAAGAAAAAAACCTCTGGTGGAGATGTCTGGATTCCCAAATTCAACAAAACTGGCCTCTTGTCCATGAGTTATCCATGAGTACAACTGAATTTTCACTGAGAGATGCCACTGTCCTGCTAAAAGGAGCTGCAATGACAGTTACAGTTCATAAGTCATAAATTTGCATCATTAGAACTCTGGGGTTTTCTGCCAGAATAACTGTTCTACAGTAACACAGATTTCACTTAGCCCAAAGGTGTGGAGAGAGCAGGAAACCACGATGCTGAAAGGGGCAGACAAAATGGTTCTGTAGATGCATGTGTGTATTTGTACATACACATTTCACCCCTGAAGATGGCAATTCATATGCAGAGTAGAAATGGTGGGACGTGAAGTTAAAAACTGTCCCTGACCTCAGAGTACCCACAAACTGAAGTGGATCTACTTTAATGCTGTAGGGAATCAACAAGGAAAAAAGAACTCGCACAGGCCCATCTTGTGGTGTTTTGTCAATGTGCTGTTTTTGTAATAACTTCCCACCTGGAGAGTCTTCTCGTATTAGGGTTGGTCTGTGCTAGTGACATCATGAACACAAGCTGTGTATAATCAATGAAAGGGGCCAGACTCTCCGAAGTTTGAGGATCCTTCTAAATGGACTTAGTTCTCAGTATGTTTAGGCTCTTCTTCCTGCCATTCTCTTTCTTATTCATTCTTCCTTTTATAGACATGTTAGAAAACTTAATCTCTCAGGCTGTCAGCTTATCACAGCTTTTTGCCTCTGACAAGCCTCACCTTAGCCTTAGGGAGATGGCTTTTGCCAGGTTCCTTGTGCAAAGCCCGTTGCATTGTGCTGTGCCTTTGGATCACAGCTTTATCTGGCATCTGAGGGCTGCTGGTCCCCTCACTCTTGCTGCCTTTTCTGGCACAACCTTCTTTCTAGAAAATTGGCAAATCTGCTTGGAATAGCAGGTGCATGTGCCATAGGGATCTGGAAGAATCATAAATTCAAAATTGTTTTGTTGACGACGTTGAGATACAATTCTACTGAGTTTTATTCCTTGGAAACCTTGGAGTTTCCAGCAGTCTTTGCCTTTATATTTTTCCTCAAGTAAAATCTCACACCCTGAGGTGCAAGATGACGTACACCACTGGAAACAAATCATGCTACTTTGGGGATTGCAGTATAAAAAGTAAAACATTTTGAACATTCTGAATGTGTCTCTGATGTACTTCTGGGAAGTTGTGAGGTAAGAGAGCTTGTTCCCACTTACGTGTATGATGGACAGTATGTTAGTGCATCGCTAGGCTAGACCCTGTGAAGAATATTCTGTTCCTCTAGTTTCTCTGAGGCAGCAAGGTTCTGCCAAAATTTCAATGGTTCCCACCTCCATGTTTGACTATTCACCTGAAGTTCGTGGTTTTGGATAATGTTCTCTGTTTCATGTTCTGCTCCTGTTCAGAGTAGATTGAAATGGGGAGAAAAGAGAGAGAACTAACATTGATCCTGACCTGCACTGACCTGTAAGCAGGGAAAGATTGGGCCTTGGACTAAGATTGATGGCAGATTAATCAAAACTGTCAGCATCTCTAGGAAAGTTTTGGGAGTTACTTCTCATCTGGAACCCCCGACTCATTAATGCTCAATATTTTAATGTTTTCCTGTATTGTGCTGACATTTCAAAAGCACATTTTTCCAAGATAAGAGTGTGAGAGGGAAAAACTGCCCAGAAAACTCCTACAGATTTGTGCTGGGTTAAGCACATTACTGGAAGACAAATTGAAAACTGTATGTTAGCACTGTGAGGAAAGCTTTTATTTTGAGGACACATACTTCTGGAAATGTTGTCATGTTTTGTTGGGTTTTTTCCCAAGCTCTGAAAGTCTCGCTTCTCTTTCTAATTTCTCACACTCTGCATTCTGCAAACACAGATATTTCTGCTGCATTTACTTACGAAAGCCAGTCACAACATATTTACATCTGTAGATGATTAATAAAAGGAACGGGGTTGGGTAGGATGGGTTTTAGATGGTGTTTGGATATTTGATTTTTAGGAAAAAGGCAGTATCTGATAGTATAGTGCTAATGAAGGAGGCTGGTTTGACAGAACTGAAGAATAAAGTCTTGTCTTCACCGTCCTCATGGATCCATGCAGACTGTTAAACAGCCCCAGTGGCTGTGCTTCCTTCCACAGTTATGCCAGTGGGGCTCAAGCTTCAAATGCAGCAGGACCACCCCAAGGGTGAGAGAGGAATTTGTTCTTCATAGCCCATTCAGCTTTTGGCCTCTCTACTGAGACTCTCAACAAGAGGGAGCCAATTAATGCAAATTAATTGTGGTAATGGCTTTTGTGATGTGGAACTAGGAACTGGATCAAGACCATGAAGCTTTTTTCACATGGGCCAGTAAACAGCCTTAAAATGGCTTTTATGCTCTTCCGAACTGGATTAAATCCAGTGACCTTGGAGGTGAAAGGTGTTAGAGCCCAATATCCTGAGCCACATAGTCCTCTTATATTTGTATCAAAATTCTTTTGAAATATTTCACAAAAGGCTAAAACCATCGATTATCTCCATGGCTTTGAGAAGAGAAAGGGAAGAAAACTGCAAAAAAGCATCAATTTCCAATAGGGTTCCTTTTCCTTCTTGCAGGAACAGTGCTGCTCTCTGCAAGGGCTGGGTGTGAGCTGGTGCCAGTTGCATTACAAGAACTAAACACAGCCTTTCTTATTTACAATGACTGAAATTATCTAATTCCATAAAAGGATACTGCATATTCTATTTGTCTGGCTACTATGTGGCATTTTACTAAAGGAAGTAAAATATGAACAAATGTGGAAAATCTCTCTTGACAAAATAGACTAAAAGCTGCCTAATTCCATGAGCCTCACAAAAAAAGAGGCACAGAGGAAATGTGTAGAGTCCCTATCTATGAATACATTAATTGATAAACACTAGAGAAGAATTATTGAAGCTTATAGATGGGACTGGTACTGAGCTAAAAGATGTAAGCTGGACGTCAATGGATTTTGGATGATTTCCAGCCAGATGAGTGTGATTTTTAGTGAACCGCTGGTGGCAGTATTCTCACTTGAATTTCAGCAGCAACTTAGGACATATGTGAAAAGAATCTTCTGGTTGCCTCTAGTGGGAATGTGAGCTCCCTGAGGAGGGCTCGAAACATGTAGAGAAATTTTAAATAACACTGCTTTGTGTTGATCTGAAGTATCTCCCTAATTCAAGTTGCTAGAAAAGTTTAAAACTGTCTAGAAAGAAAAGATGACTGCTTATTAGTAGCAGGTCACAATAGTATAGAAAGGTTTAGAGTGTGAAAGAAATGTATATCTTTTTGTCCTGACTTTCCCTGAATACTCTTTCTTAGAGACCGTGACTACCACCTTAAGACGTACAAATCAGTAATCCCTGCAAGTAAACTAGTGGACTGGCTTATTGCACAGGTAAGAAAAGTTTAAGATACTCTCTTTGCTAAGAAGCACTTCATAATTCTAAAACTTTTCCTTTTTCGATATATCAGTGGAAAATTTAAAAGTGGTTTGGTAGCTGTTCTTACCTGTGTGTATCTGCTTTCTTTCCTCCTCCAAGGGAGCTGTCTTGGTCTGAGACCATCTTAATTGCTGGGTTTACACGTCCCAAAGCAACCAGCCACCATGATTAGAGCTTTACACGTCACATCATTGCCAAAACTAGACAGCAATAATAATAACTGTAATGGTGACAGTAATAATAAGAGTAATAGTAATGTGCTCTGGACATGATTCTTCACTGTGGTACTGCTTGTAAACTGTTTCTGTAATTCTGATGACTCAAATGGAGAGATTGTATGAAATAAACCTAAGTTGTCATGTCAAAACTAGTGTCACATCTAGTTTCACATCTAGTTTCTATATGAAAAGGTTGAGACACATTTTGTCAAGATTGATGATTGTAAAGGGCTCTGTTTTCTGAAGATTTGCATTAATGCCTTTATTGTATTTGGACAAATACCTACATAACATTCAGAAGTACTTAGTGAGCTGAAAGAATTAAAGCTATATTTTCTAATTAGAGAATGCTGTTTTGCTGGGGGAATGTTTTGAGGCCAAGGTAACATCATCAGGAGTAGACAAGTCTGGTTTAGACCCTTCCTATGTAACGATTTTGTTGCCTAGAACAAACACAGACTGCTAAAGGTTTAAGGTGGTAACATTAGAAGGCATTTCTCCTCCAGTTTATTTACAGTTGAAAGAATAAATTGGAGTTTTAAATCCCAGTCTCTGTAAAATAAACTACCTATTTATCCCATAAAATAATGCAATGTGAGCGTTGAGCATTGTCTCATGACAGGATGTTGAAAATGAGAGAAGACTTGAAATTAGTTTATAGTAAAAGTTAAACTTCTGGTTTCTTAAAGATATTTTCTTGGCTTTCCTTGTGTGATTACACAGACATGCAATTCTTTCAGAACTGCCTTGATCCATTTTCTATAAAGAAGAAAGCCATACATTTCGTTCTTAATTTGTAAATGATGTGCCTTTTCTGCTCTCAGCTTCTCTAGCAAAAGCCAGTAGTGCTGTGGATTGGCCAGAGCTGGTCCTGTTTTATCCTGTATTTAAGTAATGCTGATACACCATAGTGATAGGCTTTGCCAGCATTTGCTTGGCAAATAACTACTACTCTCCTTAGCAGGATTTGAAGTAGGACTGATGTTCTGCTGACAAGATCAGAGGGTGCTTGTTTGCATAAAACAAAGTCGGTGCACTGCCCTGCAGCTGCTGGGAGAGCTTTCGGGTATCTGGTTCTTCAGATGGAGGGGAGAAAAGGTGTAATACTTGTGTAGAATACAACTCTCATTAAATAGGACTGAAAGTAACGCACTGGAATTGCTTCTGTTGCCAAAGCAGCAGGTGCCCTCCCTGCAGGAATGAGCTGAGCAGCTGCTCTCACTGAGACAGGAGACACCAGGTTCCCTGCGTCCCTTTGCTCATCTCACGCCAAGAGATCAGTGTTAACAATCTCTGTAAGACCAGTAGTGCCTTCTGATTTTTACCAGCACTATTTAAAACTTACTTGTCTGCCTAAAAGGTACAACAATATTTGTAAAGTCTTCATTTGTGACTGCAAGTTAGCAGATACGTTGAGAAACCTGGGTATTTCTTGTATTTAACTGAGTTGTAGATGTAAAGCTTAAGGCTGCCATTTCAGGCAAGTCTGTTAAGTTTGGAAGTCACCTTTGGTACCTGTTTTGAATGACTACACTCAAGGCTTCAGGTAGTAAGAAACTGAAGTCTTTGAAATCTACTGTGTAAGCAAACTGCCACTGTAGTTTTGACCTGTCTGACCTTTGGAGTTCACATACTTAACTTTTCCTCCCTTGAGCTGAATATGGATGGGATCTCTCAGCTTCAAAGAAGGAGTTTTATTGTCTGTGATTAATGGGTCCTGAAGTCCAACACTGATTTCAAATAAAAAGTGTTTACATTGAGATAATATGGTATCTTTCCCCAGTGCTGGCCCTTGTTCCCCTGATTCCTGTAGGAGGGACAGATGCTGTCTGGAGGAATGAACAGTGCTTAGGCAATGGGATACCTCTTTTAATGGCTTGCTGTTGTTCCCTACACAGATCATCCTGCTAATTTCAGAGCCACAAGCCATGTGGTGGGAAGGGGGAATGATTTAGCTTAGCAAACCATCTGAGGTGTAACATTATTCTCCTGTTTCTAGGGAGATTGTCAGACTCGGGAGGAGGCTGTCGCACTGGGTGTGGGACTCTGCAATAACGGCTTCATGCATCATGGTAATGCATCACTTTGGTTTCCCCCAGCCAGTGAAAGGAGCTCTTACTTAGTCAGATTAGCTTTTCTAGGCTGTGCCATACATGCTGTGCACATATTTTGTAGGCATTCCTGCAGGACCTTCTAGAACACAGTCCTTGAGCTAATTCATGGCTAAGCCTGGTGCCTTCCCAAGGGAAGCTGCTTGCTGATAATTATGGGAAGCACTGAAGGGATTAGACTAGAAGGAGCATGTTTTTTGCATCTCTTCCAGAGCCATCTGAGCAATGCACAAGCCAAGTACTGTCCTGAAATATCACCAAAAAATATCAGATGTTAAGTAAAATTGCCTAGTTCTTGCCTCTTGGATAACAAACACAATCCTCAGTGCTGAGGCATCCAAATCTGATGTGCCAAATTGCCAAGTTAGACATCATCCATCCTCAAATAGGGAAAGTAAACAAATCACATCTGTATCAGTATGACATTGAAATAGAATGTACAAGTCCTAAGAGTAATCATAGTTTGTCAAATGAAACATTCAGTTTTAGTCATAGATAACATTTACTTGCTGTATTTTGAATAGTGTCTCTGAGAGCAGATTATTGTAAATAACTAATGAAGAACTTGCATGGTGGTTAATAGTAATGTAAGAACAGTTGGGGTCTTTTTTCTAGAATTCGGTCTGTTCTGAACCCATGCAAACTTCTGGCATTTATTACATCCTTTGTCAAGGAAGACCTTTGCATAAGTACCTGTTGATTGTAGGAGTTTGCTCATCATTTGCTGCTTTTATTTGAAGCCCCCAGGTCTCGTATTTGAAAAGCTGGTGAAGAACTTCTTCATGCCTTCTAGAATTTTCTAGATCTCATTTCCCTCTCAATCTTTTATGAAAGGTTGAGCCTTAGTCTATGTGGACACCTTACATGCTTTTAAACAGCCCCTTTACCCCTCTTTGCTCCTTTTATAGTTTTACCATATTCCTTTGGATGTTGGAAAGGAGCGTGAGGTTTTGAGTAGCATCTTCCTTCCAAGAGGATCTTTAGAATTTTATATAAATTCTGCATGCTAGAAAGGTCACATCATGTCTTGAGCTACTATGCACTGTGAGGAAAATTATTGTCCTAAAATGCAGAATTAGCTTAAAAATACAGAGCTGAGGAACTGACTGAGATTGATAGAGATACGTCTGGTCTGTGTTCTGTAAAGAATAGGGAAATATTTAGGATTTCCTTTAACTTTCTTCTCTGTTTCTCCCTTTTTCCCCCCATGTAAATGCATGTATATATTTCACATATATCATTTCCAGTCCTGGAGAAGAGTGAATTTAAGGATGAATCCTTATATTTCCGCTTCTATGCTGATGAGGAGATGGAGGGCACCAGTTCCAAGAGCAAACTATTACGTAATGACTTCAAGCTCGTAGAAAACATCCTGGGAAAGAATCTTCTGGTAAGAAATATGTTAGCTGAGTAACTCTGGAGAATCTGCTTTTGTACATATTAAGGGCTCAATGCAGAAATAACTAAGATTAAATTTTATGGCTCATGTTATGTAGGCGATCAGACCAAATGATCCCTTTCCATCTTAAGCCAGAAGTCCAGATCAGTTGTGTCTTGCAATGAAAAGTCTAATTTCTCATCTTAAGTCTTCACCTTTCCTGTGAACTCCGTATTTATAAAGCAGAAATGTGTGTAAATACTGTGCTCCGTTTAAGATTTTCCCAGAAGAGGATGACTATGGATTTGACATAGAAGAGAAGAACAAAGCAGTCATGGTGAAGTCAGTTCGACGAGAGTCTTCTGCCGAGGTAGGACATCACGTTCGTATTTTGGTATCTCTGAATGTTTCAATACTTCATAAAGTTACAAACCATCCTTTTAAAATCTGTTTCCTTTGAAGGCAGCTAATAGAAGTATCTGTCTTCTACAATTCCTGGTAATAAGCTGTTTCTGTAAGTTGATAAGTGTTTTGGCATTCCTGAGGGACTTGAATATTATTCGTAAGTGATAGGACAAGAGCAGTATCTGTATGATGATAGCTCACCTCCGGTTCCTTAGGAACTTTAATTTGAGGAGGGAGGGAAAGTAACACTCTTTTGAGATAGCAAAGATGTTCAATGGGAAGCAGGTTTATTTGAGTGAAAGCTGTATTTTTAGATAGGTATTTTTCCCTTAAAAAGCATGCGGTCATTCCTCTCCATGGGGTTTTTAGGAGTTCTATAGGATATGTTTGCTTTGTTTCATAGAAGCACATAGATGGCCCAACTTCTTAGGATCTGAGTATTTTTTAATCACCCATTTAGCCCTATAGAATCCTTATGTGGGTAACACAGTGTGATCTTCCATTTACCAAAACAAGGCACAGATAAACTGATGAAGAGAGGACTAAATGACTCGTAGAGGGTTTCACAGTAACTTGTGGCAGGACAGAGCTTCTAGTTCTGCACAACCATTACAAAATTTTTGAAAGTCCATGTTAAAATTTGTGGGTTACTCCTTTGGACTGCAAATAACTCCTGGATAACTTGCTTAATGGAAAAGCTAAAGTGTACAGACTGGTTTTAGCAGGTTGATAATGTCACATGGGAAGGAATTTTGAACTGAAGTTTAATATTAGAATGAAATTTATTTCAGTATTCCTGATTCTCATTTGGTTTATGGTCACCAAGGAAACTAATCCTATGCTTTATCTTGTGTTCAAAATCAACATAGGTTGGCCAAAAATGTTATTAATCTAAACCTGTGCTGTGAGCCATTGCCTGCCAGATAATCCTCTGTCCTTTTCTTGGCTGGAAGTTTGGGGAATAACCTGCAAATCTGTTGTGTTTGAGGATGATGGCAACACACTATTTTCTAAGGAATCTCTTTCTTGATCTTTCAAGATGATCTTTGACCATGAGCCCATCTTTTGAACTTGATTTAATAATACTGGTCCATCAAAGAACTAAATCTGCATCTGCCTGAGCCAGAGTGTATGTGAGAGTAGTGCTGTGTGGACCTCCTTTTTCAAGTCAAGAAACTTGTCAGTGGATTCCAGGCAGAATAAAAAAAGAGTTTGCCACATTTAGAAGGAAACCCAACTGCTGAACCTTGAAGTTACACAAAGTAATTCTAATCTGAAAGATTTAATTATTTTTTTTAATGGTTCCTTGATACCTAGCACCAAGTCCAAATGTTGCTATGTTACATTTTAACTGGTAGACATCATCAAGGGGTATGTTTGAGGCTACTGTCCAGTGGGCTGAGTAGGGGATCTCAGTCTTGTCATTGGATCTGTGACCATTGCCAAATAACTAAAGCCAGGTGCAAAACCTAGGGATTAAAATCAGAATCATATATATGACTTTTTAGGCTAATGAAGAGCTAGTACTTCACTTAAAGCAGAGACAGTTTTTACCACCACTTCAAATCAGGTTACACTTACTGACATGACTGGGTATAGGTTGGTTTTGCAAGGCTGATGGCTGGAGACTGTCCACAGCTCCTGTGCCCAAGGCGTGGGAAGTCACACTTCTGCATCTCACTGGATATCACAGCCAGTCTGTCATGGGCCCCTAGTTTTCAGTTGTGTCCCCCCATCCCTCCTTTTTTCATAGTCCCTTTAAAATTTGTGGCAGAAAAGTACTAAGATTTATCCATTGCAAACTAAGATACATCTCCAGAGTGGCATATTTCTAAGGATACTGGCAAAATCTCTTCGTTTTCTGTAAATGCAGCAAACTTTAAGGGGGAGTGACAAATGACTTGATGAACCAATACTACTTAAAGAGTATTCCATGTGAAAGTAATCCTAGAAATGTCCAGAAGTAGCGAACAGTTGAACCTTGAAGCCTGAGCTTTCAGAGTTGCTGCCAGTGATCCAGAGTGCTCTGTGATGTTTGTTCCCTTTGCAGATGGCTGGCCTGCAAGCAGGAAGAAAAATCTATTCCATCAATGAGGATTTAGTATTCCTACGCCCGTTTGCTGAAGTGGAAACCATCTTATCCCAGTCCTTCTGCTCCCGAAGGCCACTTAGGCTTCTGGTAGCCACCAAATCAAAAGAGTAAGTGCTAAGAGAAAGAAGATTATTGAGAAATGTCAGTTCCTAGGTAGTACTTCTACAGTTGTAGTGAAAGCTGTGTAAAGACTTCGCTGTGCAGAAGCCACTCAATAGGAAAACATGACAGAAATGAGAGGTACAAGAAGTATGGCTTGTTTTTAGTAATGACCCTTGGGCTTCTAGGAGAGGTTAGCATGTGTTCTCTTTATACTGCAAATAACTTTTGGTTTCCTTGTGTACAAACAAAACTGAATCACAATGATTGTCATTTTTCTCAGGTGTAAAGCTTCTCACTCACTTTTACGTGCATGGGAAAACAATTTCCACCCATTAAAGCTTGGCTTATTTTTGGATGACACTAACAATATCAGCCCTTACAGTTTTTCAGTCTGTTAATATTTCTTATAATGAGAGTTGGCCCTGTTAGTGTCTAGTGTATTTTTAGATTCTTTAATCCCAGAAGGTGCCATAGAACTGAATGTCTCAATGAACATTTGTTGCTGAATTCTAGTCTAGAATGTCTTGTCTGGTCTGTTTTGGTTTTTTAAATTTTTTAGTGGAAAAAAATCGTCTGTTGGTATAGGTCAGCACAGCTGCACTTAAGTTTGTGTAGAAATGGAAGTGAATATAAATGCCTTAGAAAGCTTCTGTCAAGTATTATTCACTTAGAGATGTAGTCAATTAAGATGCTCCAAGTTTTAATTAACAAATAGAATCTCCTGTCTACCTTGGAGATTGAAGATGGAGTATATTTCTTCAGGTCTGCTTATTTGTTATTTATTTGTAAACACTGTGGATGCTTTCTTTCATCCAAACCCAGCTGTGAATGCCAAGGAAAGAAAGATGCTGTTAAGAGCTGCCCAGAACTTTGGCAGCCTAAATTTAAACCATGCTTTCTCTTCTCCTTGATTTATCTGCAGGATTATTAAAATCCCAGATTGTCCTAAAGCACTTTGCTTTCAGATCCGGGGAGCAGCACCCCCATACGTTCACGCAGTAGCAAGAGGTGAGTAGAAACTCTGTGGTACAGTGAAGTTGGGAGTACAGCTGAATAGATAGGCATGTGTATAGAAAGTGTGTGTATGTATATATATATTCAAACAAAGACAGATCCAGGTTTCATTGTCCAGCTTGTTCTATACAAGTTCTGACACATTTAGTGACCATAGTGACAAGAACCTGTGATAGACAAGAATCACACTCACATAACCATAGAACACTGTGAGATTTCCTCCTCAAACTGCTTATCACCTAAGTAGGTTCTAAGACAAGCAGTATCATTGTTATGAACTGAGGGTTGGGTCTCCAATCCCATCAACACAATACAAGGAATAATTTAATTCTGCAGTGGAAGAAACTTGAATGCTGCAATGCCCAGTACCTGGGACTCTTTAGAAGGTATTATCACTTTAGTTCTTGCAAGCTAGAAATGGACTTGCTTAGTGACCCTTGTTTTGTTTCTTCTGAGATTACTAAGGTAAAGCTTAACAGCCACAGGAAAAAAAAAAACCAGCATAAAATAGAGATGGTTGAGAAAAAGTTGAGGGGTCATGCTATCTGTTGCTTCCTCAATATTTTTGCCTTTAGTCATCCACAGTTTGTGTCACTGGGTTCTGGGTGCTGTAGGATCAAGAGGTTGGTAGACAAGTCATAACATGATCTAGACATCACAAAGTGTGACATAAGACTTGGAGACTGCTTCTCCCTTTACATAGGCTTCTATTGCTACAAATGACCAGTATAAGACAGAGGCAAACTGCTCTCCTTGATCTTTTTAAGGATTTAACAGAGATAGTCACTACTTTTGTACCTGAAATATTAACTGAGCTACAAGCAAAGCACAGCTTTAACCTTTCTGTTAAGCAGATGCAGAAAATACCTTTTGGACATACCCTGCTTCCTTCCTTCAGAACAAATGTGTCTCCAGCTGTGTGCAGTTAGCTTAGGCAGCACCCACAGATGGTGTTCCCTGGGACACACATTTATTACACCCTTTTGTAGCAGCACCTAGAACCACTTTTTCACAGTTTGGAGTGCAAGCTGGTAGTTGCACCTTGGAAGTGTGTCCTTTTTTGGATTTTTGCCTAGAAAAGAGAAATTACATTTGACATCATAGTCTTCTCTAGTGGCAAATTGTGTAACATGCAAGTGTTCTGTTTTTCAGGTGCAAGAGGCTGGAACAAGTATAAGGGTTTGTACTTAAGCAAGACTGCAGCTAATGTAACCATAAGGCTGAAAGAGAATCCCAAACCATTTCCTACAGAAATGCCAATTTCTAGCAAGAATGCATTTAGATCTAGGAGATTGCTGTTCTTCCCAGCACTGCTGAAAATGAAGGATAGAATGATAAAAATGAAATTATAAATGAATAAAAATGAAGGATAGACAAGTGATGATGACCTTATACAACAAAGCTCCCTGAATAGTAGCAAAGACTTAGTAGCAAAAGCACTGTCTCAGCTCTTCTTACTTTTTCTAGAAAGCTTTTGCAAACTTTCCAGTATTCTCATCCATAGGCAGATGACATTTCTGTCTAACTTCCCTCCTGTTATTTTGCAGGTTCTGAGGCAGCAGCCGTCGGCCTTCATCCAGGGCAGTGTATTTTGAAAGTTAATGGCAATAATGCAACACATGGAAATTACAAGGAAGTTCTGGAGCACTTCACAGCCTATAGGACCAGGCAGCAGGAAGCACTGGTATGAATGCACAACCTCACAGGAAGTATATTAATTCCCACCCTTCTTCTGCCCTCCCCGTTTCCTGTGCTTTTATGCTCACTAAATATTCAGAAAAAGAACATCTACATGTTTGTTTTGACTCATTTCCTTCTATGCCAGGGTCCTGCTATCCCTGAGGGGACCTGATTCCATTTGTCCATAGTTGCAAAACACCTACAAATAATATGAAAGCCGTATCATGCATACAGTACTGAAAATTATTAACTATTACCCAGCTATTGATCTAAATTTTACGTTCTCTGAAGTTCAGAGAAAAGCTGGGAGAATGTTGATATTTCAGCCTACTTAGAAGATATAGAATTGATGGCAAGATTCACCTTTGTAGTCCAAATATTTGGAGATTGGGCATTTTGAGGTCCTAGCTGAAACCTTTATCTCATGAAAGGGGTTATACCAGTGGGTGTACAGAACACATGAAGATGCTGAAGAGGAGAGAGCTCAGCAAGCAGCGTCCCCTGCATGTTTGAATGGCAGTTGCCTGGGCTCCAGCAAAGACAACTCTGCACTAGAAGGACATGCAGAATTGGAACCCCTTCAAAGCAGCCAACAGGAATCAGGTACAGATTCTTGTGGGGGAAGAAAACCTAGGGACATTTCAGGGGCTTTCAGAAGGAAAACCACAGTAGAAATATAAAGTATAATTATTACTGTAGAATATCTCTTGTCTTAGCAAAGCTTTCTAATTGAATGAGGTCTGCCAGAGGAAGTATTTATTTGCTGCAGTTTATTCAGGGGAAGAAAAAAATGAGATACACATAGAAATCATGCACCTGTGACTCTCTGTTCTTTACAAGACAGCCAGTTATGGGAATGAAGAGACTCAGCATTTTTAGAATCGTTTGGTAGCCCCTGAAAACCACACATTTATGGGCAGTAGCTGATGGGGAGAGGGAAGGTCTGCAAGTAACTCCACCTAGAATAATCTGTATTTTCTGTTATTTTTGATTAAAGGTTAGGATTTTAAATTGCTTTGATCTGGAGCAAGTTTTCAATGCATGTTACCACTGTGTCAGGAAAAGGTGTGGGTGTATATCCTCTAACTTTTGAAAGCATAGCTCAAAAAACAGGTCTACTTTCATGCTGAGGGCTTATTTAGAAAAGTAGATGTTAAGGGAGACTACTAAAGCAAAATTTATTCGAAACGACTGAGCCCGGACTGTCTGAATGCCATTGGCAACTTCTCCAGGAGCAGCTGCATGTCTGTGCAGATGCCATGTGAGGTCTGGTGATGCTGGTAGCCTCACAGTCACACAGGGCTCCAGCCCTGCTAGAAGTGTGTGAGCAACTCCCTGGCAAATCTCAATCTGACTGGAACTTGAATCTGGAACTTGAATCTGGTCTCTAGTGACAATAGAATTGCTTTGTGTAAAAAATGTTATCTCCTCACTACATCCCTGCCCTCACATCTCAGCCTTCCAGAGGATTATTGCAGAAAACAGGACTCAGAGATTAACACACTTCCCTTCCCTTATAAGCTTCTGCTAGGATCTGTAAACAGAACCAGAAGTAGCGTCCTGAGCATGGTTGTGTGCACACATCCATGGAAGAACATCAGAATGGAGATTAGAGCATGTGTATTATCTAAAACTCTGTCACTGTTTCCATTAATGGCCAACAGCAAATGCCTTCCTAAGAATATTCTCTCAGTTTCCAGCAGCACATAGTTTGAGACACTCCTTGAGCCAAAGGTTGTATTTCTGTGTTCAGTATTTCTTAGCAGGTTTCTCTTGCCTGGCCAGGCCTGTGTTCACATGTGTTGCCAGACACCTCTAATGACTTACTTTGGTTCCAGCCCAGACACCACAGACTGTTATTTCTCCACTGGTCATTGGTGAAGAAACCCCTCTCATCAGCCTGACTGTGGATAACACCCACCTGGAGCACGGGGTGGTGTATGAATATGTTAGCAGTGCAGGAATCAAATCCTTTGTCCTGGAGAAAATTGTGGAACCAAAAGGTTGCTTCAGTCTCACTGCGAAGGTACTGAAAACCATACATGATCAGCTATGCTCCTATACAGAATGGGATACCAATAATATAGCTTATTATTGGCTGCTGTGGGCTTGGCTCTTCAGTTGAGGCTGGCATTGATCTCCTCAGCCCTGCTTAGAGTTTTGTTCATTAGAATGCCCTGAGTTAAGATAGCTTGTTTGGTATGAGCAAATCAGCAAGTGCTCCCAGGACCAGCTATTGAGGCAGATGGAAGGGGCCCTCAGCTGTAGAATTCTTGCTTTTATCTGCTTGGTAACATATACTCTGCTGATGTTTAAGATTAATCTTTTCAGGCAGGAATTTGCATTAACTTTCAAGAAAATCAAGCAGCTTTTTCCCACCTGAGAGGCTGGATGGGTTGCTACAGGAATTGAGCAGAACTGCTGCTATTCAAAGGCAGCAGAGAGTGCTGAGTGGCTTGGTCATCTCTGACAAAAATGAGCTAATAGTGAATGTTTGTCACATCTCAGTAATGTTATTGTTACGTCCCATGAAAGCATGCTAGAGCAGGTAACTTGGACAGTGGATATTTTGATCCACTCCCGTTTTAGGGAATGTTATATGACTCTGAGGATTAGACACATGAGTGGTTCTCAGGCAGTAATAAAGGCAGCTTGTTCTAGAGGCAGCTTTATTCAACCATGGGGCTTTGCCACTCACTGAGTGGAAGAAAACTGTCTTTTCCCTCCCTGTCAAGACTCACATCATTGACATCCTGCCTTTTTGTTTAGATTTTAGAGGCCTTTGCTGCAGAGGACAGTCATTTCGTAAGGAACTGTGAAAGACTCCTATCCCTAAGCAGTGCTGTGGCCACCATGCCCCAGTATGAATTCCGGCAAATCTGTGACACTAAGCTGGAGAGCATTAGCAGGAGGCTCACGAGCTACCAAGAGGTATAACCCTACCTAGTTACTGGTGAACTACTAGTTATTGGAGAAGTCTTGAGACAATACTTCATTGAGTTAAGTGGTCTTACTATTGTTTATTAATGAATCCAAACTGTTTCCAAGGTGGATGTCCTTGAGGCATGGCAACAGCTCTGCAAGTTACTGAAACTGCAGGTTTTGAGTGAAAAATACCTTGTCTGTAAATCACTTCTTTCTGCTTGTCAGAGCTGTGGATTAAAACATATTTTTGCAGGTTCATTTCCACTGTATTAATGAATAAATATGAGAACAGATTGATGCATATCTTATTTAGCATGAATGTAACTACAGTGTATCATGGTGTAAACAAAATGTTTAAACTTTTTTTGTGCAGTTACCTGAGCTGCTTGAAAATAGAATGCTAGGAGATATAGCTAATTGCTTTCCTTTGTTGTTTTATGAGCTTTTTAAAAATGCGTTATTCCAGCTGCAGCAGAAATCTGAATTCCTTGATTTCTGGAATAGGAGGCAGGAAGAGAAAAGAATTGTCTGTATTGCATCCATTTTTTAATTTTTATTTTTTTGAATGTGCAGTAGCACACACCTACTTTATTTCCCCCAGTTTGCAGATGAATTGAAAACAAAGGTGAGCCCAGCCTTCAAACAAGCCATTATGGAACCACATTCCCTCAACAGCATGGATTTCTGCCCCACCAACTGCCATATTAACCTCATGGAGGTATCATACCCCAAAAGCACTACCTCAGCAGGGAGATCGTTCAGTATTCGCATTGGACGGAAACCTTCTATTATTGGGCTTGATCCAGAGCAAGGTGATAATTAACTTTCAAGTCATACTGATTTTATCTGTATAAAAAGCTGTGATTTTCCACTGCTCAGCAAGGTCAAATGTAAGTTCCAAGGAAACACTGCCTTGCCAGTACCCTTTTGTCCTCCTTGAAATCTTATAGTTAAATGGCAGCCTTCTTGAGTTGTGAAAAAGTAATGGCTTTAAGCATAGAGGGGCTTCAGGTGCCATGTTTTTGCTAGCTAAACTGTTTGGGCATGATCCTCATAGCAGTTACGTGGCCAGGATGCTGTTGCCCTTAGTAGGGGTGACTTGCTGACTAAAAGTGAGCAGGGATTGATGGCTGTGCTTCATTCAGGGGGAAAACTGGAGTTTATCACATTGTAGTGCTGCTTTCTACTTTCATTACTAAATAAATCCTATGCACTGGAATTGAAAGTCTGTACTCTGTCAGGGGATCTATTTTCTGATAAATTGCTTCTATGCAGCATTTCTCCTACAATCTGGTTATTTGAGTTCCAACATTTCTTTATCATGATCTCACTTTACATGTTTCTCATTCATTGCCTTGTGAAGGTCAGAATGCAGGAATATTTGGAAGAGGCAAGTATAGAATAACCAACCTTCTGAACAATGGCATTGACTATTCAAATTGAGGTCTATAAAGGAGACTGCTTGTTTGGGCAGTAGCATTTTTAATGCAAGCTAAGGTTGTTAGCAAAGTACTGCACCAAAACTGTCAATAATTCTAAAAGAAAAAGAATTAATTTATTTTCTGTAGGGACAGAATCCTATTCCTTTATATGTATGTGTGTGTGTGTAAGTGTAAATGTCTGTAGAGCTGGAATAATAGCATAGACTGACTCCTGAGAACCCAAATTCATTAACTTTCCAACACATGCTTTCAGAGAGCTTCTATGTTGTCTGTATGAGTATACATGTGGACATAGGCCTTTACTTCCATAATTTAGCCAGTTTCTGAACTGCAGTAAATTCAAAATATCTAGTTGACATGCCAGGAAAAAAAGCCCAACTTCTTTGGGTTTTTTTTTCAGAATGATTTTGTCATAGAATATAATTATATAAAACAGTTCTGTGAAATTTTCATTTTTTCTGTTAAAACTCCACTTATCCTAAACGATCATCACTGGGAAGGAGTGGAGAGTCATGAGAGCCATACTAACTAGATCCTTTAATGTTCAGTAGGTACCTTAAATCCAGTCTCATATACTCAGCATTGCATCACCACAATGGCTGCACCATCCTGGAGGTGTCCAGCCCCAGAAGATGGAGATTCTGATGGTAGCTTTGGCCAGCAGAATGGAGGAACAATTCAGGAAGAAAGGGGACTCAGTTTTCTGCTGAAACAGGAAGACTGGGAGGTGCAGGACTCCTACTTGCACCTTTTTAACAAACTTGACATTGCAGTGAAGGAAATGAAGCAGTATGTCATTCAGATAAATAAGTGAGTACAAAATCCTGTGTGCACTGGGGAAAGAAATTCTTATAACATTGAGGCAGTAACCTCTGAAAACACATTGTGCTGTGGGCCCCAGCTGTCAGCCTCTTCACCCCTGCCCTTGTAGGACAGGGCCTCACTGCTTGTGTGGTTAAGCTGGAGGAGAGGCTTTGGGGAGACCTGCTTGTGGCCTTCCAGTACCTCATGGGGGTCTGCAAGAAAGATGAAGAGAGACTTTACAAGGGCCTGGAGTGACAGGATGGGGGAATGGCCTCAGACTGAGAGCATGTTTAGATAGATGTTAGGTAGTAGTCTATGTTGTAAAGTGCTCACAAAGTTAGCTCTGATTTCACATCGCTGCATTTAGCCTTAGTCATGACAGTTCATTGGTGGGACTGAGAGCTCCATGTTGTGCTTCTGCAGACTTTTGTCCACCATAACAGAACCTACAGAAGCTGGTGTCTGTGAGCCACCATCTGCTGAGGAGACATCCTCACCTTCCCTGGGGACAGAAGAGAGTGATCCTGACAAAGCTGAGCATGGTGGAATCAAGAAGGTCTGTTTCAAAGTTTCTGAGGAGGACCAGGAAGACTCTGGACATGACACAATGAGTTTCAGAGACTCCTACAGGTCAGTCTGAAGATTGTGCCACTTTTACCTTATTAATACAGTGTTTCAAAGTTCTGATTCCAGTACGGATTCAACGAACAGGTTGTTTTCCAGTCAGTCAATTATCTTGTGTTCACTTAGTAGAGTATTCACTTTCCTTACGTATTCATTACATTTATTACCCTGAAGATATACACAGCAAAAATACTTCACCCAAAATAATGCCAAAATACTAAAGCTTCTAGAAAACTGAATAAAATTAAATAAATAGGTCTAGTGTGACTTTCTGTGTCCTGTAGCCAGAAACTACGGAAGTCCAGCAGAATTCTCAGACTGCTTGGTCTTATAATAGCTGGTATTAACATTTGGTTCTGCAGCCAATTTTCCTGAAAGTCTAAGACACTGAGAAACAGAAATGGACATCGAGTTTTTTATTTTTAATGGGCCTTTGAAACCACAAATGTTTATTCAGGTGTCTCAAAATCTTTTTGGGATGTGATTGACTGCTGGTTCTCCAGGAATATTTGCTACCAAAGGGAATCTCACTCCCAATTCTCTCTACTTTCAGGGGAACCATTTGGAAACTCAGCTTCAGAATAAGTTGTGGTCATGTCTGACCACTGCAATTTAACATCCTTAAAAGGCCATTCTTACATTTCTAGTAAGACCGTAGAGCTGGGAGGATCCCGGGGACCTGAATGAATGATCTGTCTCTGTAGCATCCCTGCTGCAGTCCTGGTGCTTTACGTGCTGTTGTAGGGCACTCGTGCCAGTAGCAATAGGTGCCACCCATGCAGGACTGCAGAACGGCAGAAGGGGGGAGCAGGGTATGTTCAAAGGGCTCTCTGGAGCCTGCACAGTCCAGTCCCTTGCTTAGGACAGGGCCAGTGAGATTGGTTGCCTGGGGTCTCGCCCGGTTGAGTATTGGTTGCCTCAAAGGGCAGCAAATACAAAGTCAATAAAGAAACAGAATGAGTGCTTGGAGATCTGGGGCATCTCTGTGTGAGATTTCAATCTGCAGGTGCTTTGGAGCTTTCTGAGTGAAATGTGCTGTACTTCTTTCACTGTTAATAGGGTATCCCTGTAGTTTAAATTTCTGTAAATTGAGCCTAATTTATTCTGGGTAACAAAGTGACAGCACAGTCTCTCTGGGTTTGTCACTTGTTCCAGAATTCTACACGTAAATTTAAGAAACATTCTATCTTACCTTTATTAGACAGGGGCAGAGAATTAACCATATATTACTGATAATAGTTACTCGAGGGGGAATGTGTTTTATGGATTTTGATTTAAAAGAGCATTGATTAGCTACAAACCCAAGCAAATTGCAGATAAGAAAATACCTTGTTTGCAATAGCCATGCTTCTTTTTCTGGAATTATTTGGAGGTGTAATTCATAAGAGTTTGTACTGCAGAGTAATTGCCATAAGTCTTAATCTTCTTCAGAAAAAAACAGATTTCTTTGATACTAGATTTAAAAAAGACAGCAAGAATCCCAATAGGTTTCTTTCAGTTGCTCTTATGTCTTTCCCTCATCTCAGTTAAAAATTACATCAGAGGCAGAGACAGTGGAAGATTTTTTAAGCTTTGTTTTGGACTTGTACCATTAAAACCACTGTCATTGTCACTTCATTGGAAGGGGACAGGCTTAGATCCACAGTCTTTTTGATTGCTTTTAGTAAGAATAGTTAAAGTGAACTTTGAAGAGAGGAGATTCACTCTAGAATTTTCCAGGTGTGCATGAGCCAAGATTGGTGTGGAGCTGTTGTGACTCTTCTGCTTCATTACAGGATCTGCAGTGCCTGATTCTCCAGTGGCCTAGATTTCCTAAATTTTCTGTCACACCTGCAGTATCTGTTCTACTGCACCCTCCCTATATGCTGGATTTGGATGCTGTAATACCCTGAGAATTGGTAGCAAACCTTTAGCAGAGATGTCTGTTTTCATTATTTACAGAAGCAGGGGATGTATTAAGCATTCAGTGTTAACTGCAAATAGGAGACATCCTTTGGCAGCCTGGCTCCAGAGTCCTTGCTTCGTGGCTGTTCTGCATGTCATTAGTTACAGTCATTTTGTTTTCACAGAGCTAGGTTTGGGGAGACAGTGCTAATGAAGGCAGAGGAGCAGTGTGGGTGCCTGGGGTGGGGAGCACTGGTGTTCAGTCCCTCTGTGCTCTGCTTTGCAGTGAGTGTAACAGTAACCGCGACTCCGTGCTGTCTTACACCAGCGTGCGCAGCAACAGCTCTTACCTGGGCAGCGATGAGATGGGCTCAGGTGAGTGATGTGTGAGTGATGCAGGTGTGCACAGGTCACAGGCATCCTCCTCGTGCCCGGCCCTTCACCAGCACTCAGAAGTCTTTGCTGATTATAAGCACTTGCATATTTAATTTGCACCGATGGTCTCTTCAAAACTAGTCACAAGAACATAAAGATACAGATTTGCCTTTTTCTAATAAACCACAGTAAATTTGGAACATAAAAGAGGTATTCGGTAGAGATAAGTTTCTTTAGTTATTGGATATTTGCATTATGAAAATAATGAGTATTTTGATCTAAGAGTTGGAGATAAAGCAGCAATCATTATTCTCTTCACACCAGTGTGAAGGTGTGCCCATGCCTCATCACAGATCATGTTCATGAGTTAAAGGTTTTCATTTCTCCTGTATTAGGAGATGAGCTTCCCAATGATATGAGGATACCTTTAGACAAGCAAGACAAACTTCACGGCTGTCTGGAACACCTTTTTAACCAGGTATGTAAAGTGTTATTCTTACACAGATTTGCTTTCTCTTTATCAAGAAATTGGAAGTACTAAATCGTGTTATGAAATAATATCTTGAGGAAGGCATACTATCAAGATTTTGGGGTACACTGTAAGCTAGTATATTTTAGGACAGTTTGACGAATCCCTTTTGTCTGCATTATTAAAGTTGCCTTGTGATTTAACAAGGGTGGCTTGCCCTACCTGAGGCATGAGACTAAAGGAAAAAAAGCCTTCATGAAAAAAAGGGACAAACTTCCAATATTTTGCTTGATGTAAATGGATCACATTTGCAGATTTCAGGAGATTCTCACAAGTTTAGTGTGCAGATGTGTTTAAAATGTGTAACCCCAGTGAGTTGTTTGCTATTCTCTTACCTCATCAGCATATAAATCATAGTAGTGCAAAATGCTGTTATTAAATGTGAGGGGCTCTTGAGGCCAGTTCACGGCTACAAAGTCTGACTGCTATGTGTCAGTCCTTCCAAAATACCAACAGTGTAAGGGCTTCGGCAGCTTCCCACGAGTTCTGTTCAGATTTTCTCCTGCCAGTCTTACTGACACTGATGGATAATGTTCCAATTGTAGGTTGATGCAATCAATGCACTTCTAAAAGGACCAGGAATGAATAAGGCCTTTGAGGAAACCAAACACTTTCCTATGGACCACAGTTTGCAAGGTAAAGAAATAGATTGACTGTATTTAATAATGTGATTTCCAAGACTTAGAGCTTAACATGAAAGCATATGTGCTATGGCTGCACAGAATTCTTCAACTCTGCAGTTTACCCAGTCATGCATTAGGCAGGTACCATGTCTGACCACTGAAATTTTGTATCTCTAAAAGGTTATTTTCATGGGAGTTTCTCCTGAAACACACAGAAGCCTCTTTTGTTACATGCTCAGTTCTCGCAGCTCTTTCACAAGTTTCCAAATCCCTGCTTTGATGTGAACATGTTTGAAAAGGTACGAAGTAGGGATGGTCAGATTCAAGGGGAAGGAGTGCTCTGATAAGCTGCTGAGGGGCTGACCACTGGTGATCCAAGCCTCCAATGGTTCTGTGTCAGTTTGCTTAATGACTTACTCTGCTTTTCTTCAGGTGGATGATTGCCAGAGTAAACTCATCCTTACATAACACTTATTTTGAAAATTGATTCCCACAGAGAGCAAACAGATGATACCATGTTTTCTTTTTCCTCAGGGAGTGTGATGACTTTTCGGTCTTAATGGCTTTGGGGCTTAGGATGTGGTTTCTTTTCTGCCCAAAATACACAGGATTTTGTTTTCTAAATATTTGCTGCACTTCCTTTCCCACTTAAAATTAAAATGTTCCCTACTACTCCTACTGTACCTCAGGTGCTGTAGGAGGTGAGAGCTCCAACCTCTCACAGGCTCTGGTTTTTAGTTATAGTGACAAACTCTAGAAACAGAGATCTTGTTCTGCTTTTTTTTTACTCCAGAAATAACTCCTGTGAAGTTCTGCTCTGTGTACTCATACTCATATCTATGAACACATTCACATTTGTGTCGAATGTTAGCCTTTCCATACACTGTTGGAATGAAGTGAAGAAATAACATGTTTCTTTTATTTTGCTTAAACAGAATCTCATTTATTAAAAGTAGACTAATTACCCTCAGAAAGTCTTTTAGTTAAACTGATCACACTGAGGAACAGACAAGTCTTGCTTACACTCAGCTGGAATCCTGGACCACAGTGTCTGTTTAATAGCTGCCATAGACACCTTTTTGTGATGGATGGACATTGGAATGTGCTCCTGGTCCTGTCCAGGATCAGTTATTTGGCATCATTTCTTTTGTTTCTCTGTCTGCTTATGCACTTCATCACCAACAGTGGGGTGTTTGACTTCACTACATAGCTAAGTCAAGGTGAATAAATTTTCTACTCTGTAATTAAATAGTTAGCTTTCATCAGGTGAAAGAAAGCAAGCTATTTCAGAACTTCTTGTCAGTATTATGGGATGTGACAGTTGCAGCCAAAAAGTTGATCATATTCTCTGGATCTGCCCAGTACAGCTGCCTGCAGGTCATTAAAGGCAGAGGAAGCAGAGGTTCTTTGTCTAGTCTAGTGTCTTTGTCTAATGAATGTCAGCCAGGCCCACAATGCTGAAAGCAATGCAGGGAGACTGCTGATAATGGGACTGTGGGCATAATCTGCCCTCTCTTTTAGTTCTGTTTAGGGACCTTGTGAATTCCCAATTACTGCTATTGGTATTGTGTCTCTACTTTCATCTATAGTCACATTATAACTCCTAAGCCACTCTTACTTATGTGGCATTTCCTAAATGGCTAAAACACTCCCTGTTTCCTAGAATTTAAACAGAAGGAAGAAACCACAGTTAGGTGCCGGAATAACATTCAAGCCAGCATTCAGGAAGATCCATGGAACCTTCCACTGCGCATCAAGAACCTTGTTGACATCATACAGAAACATGTGGAAGGTCTGTAAATAAGGAAACATTTGTTGCTAGCTTCAGGGAGAAGACATCTTAGTCTAATCTAGCAGTTGATTTCGTAATTCTAAACAAACTCATTTTGTAATAAGGCTGTCCTGGGCTCCAGAGAGGACCAGGTAGATCAGGTTATGGTTTGCAGAATCCTGGTGCTTTATGGTAAAATTGCAGCTGTGCAGCAATTCCAAAGAACTTTTTCCCCCTTACTTTTTCTTCAGCCCATTCAGATTGATGTCAGACTGATCTATTTCCCTGTGCTTTTTGAAGCCTTTTAGAAAATGAAGTGAGAGATGCTTGGTATATTCCAAACTGTGAAGTGAATGCTAATCAGATATTACAACATCCTAAAGCATTGCAGTCTGGGTGAACTGAAACAGGATGAAACTGATGTTTACAGATCAGTGTGAAGCACTGGATAGAAGTCACCTCCTTAGGGATTCATCTGCAAATGCAATTTGTTTCCAGTAATCCCTGGTAGTTAGCAGAGCATGTAGCCAGTAAAATTCTTTGCTTTACACTTAATTTTTTTTAGTCATGAACATGTCTCTGCAAGTGAGGGCTACCAGAGTAAATAGACATGGCCATGGCCTCCAGGGATTTGGGGGGAATGAGGAAACTGTTAACCAGCTGCAATCACATCTACTTGTGTATTATGCTGACTACAGCATTTCTTTTCTTCACTGTTTTAGATGGGAAGAATCAGCTCCTTTTGGCCTTGTTAAAATGCACAGGTAAGAGGTTTTCATTTTTGACAAACCAGCGACATACCCAAGAAGTCCCTAAGACAAGGTTTTTCTGTCTTTGTTTTTTCCTTTGTACAACCCTCCTTCCCAGATGGAAAAGAACCCTCCTTCCCTTTACTCCTTCCTGCTGTGGTGAGAACATGCAGGAAACATGAGGTCTATTGCACAACTTTTTTGAGCCCATGGATTCTGTCATCATTTCAAGAGAGCAGACATACTGAAGTTACAGCCAAGAACAGACTAAAAGACCTTAAATGTGCAAGGAGAACCCAAATTCGCTGGGGACATCAGGAACCTGCTACCACACACCAAACATTGTGCTTGCAGAGCAAGCACTCTCTTTACAGGGAGCCTGGGCACAGTCTTTATTTAATTGTAGCACTTACTTGGTGTCTTTTTGTTTGAAAATGAGCTAATACATAACTGGAAGTTTGTGTTTCACTGTGCCTTACTTGATTCTCAAATCTTCAGATAATGAAGATCAGAGATTTGTATGGCTCTAACTTATCTCTCAGCTCCTGCCAGGGCTGGTCTGTGAGTCTGTCCAAACCAAGCTGTGTGCCAGTCTACTGGCTATAAAGGCTGGGTTTTGGTAGCAGATAAAATGTCTCCCAAAGCATCTCTCGATATGTGCCCCATCTCCTGCAGCATTTCGTGAACATCCACTGGAAAGAAGGATGGTTGCCCTTAAGCTGAGAATATGGCCCAGGGCCTGGAGTGTGTTAGTCAGTCTATTGTGTTCAGTGCTTATAAAAATAATCCAGACCTTCAAAGCCTGTGAGTGATGTCTTCTGCTTCTTTCCCTAGGGAACAGTGCCTTGCCAATGAGAGGCTGCTGCAACACTGCAGAGCCTGCTGGGGGGGCTAGGGGCACCTGGGAAGTAAATCTTTACTTATTCATATGCCTCTCTGGCCTGCAATCCCCTGAAGCATGACAAGATTGATTTGACCAGCGTGTGGCTGCCTGGCAGGCACACTGGAAGCAAAATTAACACAGGGGAAATTCTCCCAAGAAACAAACCAGTTGGTACCATATGGATGGACCCAGTTAATGCATTAGGCATATGGGAAGCCCACAAAATACAGATGGATGGGGGAGGATTAATCTCTAATAGCCCAGGAGAGAAGTAAAGGCAGAGATCTTCTTTCAATAATTCTCTTGCTCCTGTAAAAAGAAAGGAATCAGTCCAGATACGGCTGTAACTAAGAAGTTAGTTGGTTCCCTGTGGATAGTTGCTTTCCAGTCAGAAGGAGCATGCAGATGGCAGAGGGAGTAATGAACAGTCAATTGGACTAGAAAATTTCACAACATGCACATGTGCCAGCTGTGTTGTCCTTATCTACCCAGCCAGGTGACCCAGCAAAGAGAGGTTATCTGTGAAGTCAGTGCAAAGCCACAGCAGGAGCCGAATGTCATGTGCACACACACAAACTGCTTTGTTGGCAGTGAGAAGGAAGATGAGTATATTCATGACTTATTTATGCATCTCTCCTTTCTCTGACAGATACTGAGCTACAGCTGAGACGTGATTCCATCTTCTGTCAGTCTCTTGTGGCTGCTATTTGCACCTTTTCAGAGCAGTTACTGGCTGCTCTCAACTATCGGTACAACAACAATGGGGAATACGAAGAGAGCAGCAGAGATGCCAGCAGAAAATGGCTGGAACAGATAGCAGCCACTGGAGTTTTACTGAACTATCAGTCTCTTCTCTCCCCCTCTGTGGTAAGATGATGAATTGTGGTATCCTCTGGTCTGCTTACATTTGCCTGTGGGGGATTCTGTTCCACTCAGCACAGCCTGAGCTGTTGAACTTCTTACCTGCATTCCAACAGCACATTCAAACTCTCACTGCTGCAAACTCTGGAGAGCTGATAACCAAGTGTCATGTTCCTTATCCGGTCATATTCACCTCTTCACCAATGCTGGACCAGTTGTCACACTAGAACACTAGAGAAAACAGTCAGCCTTCATATTTGGAGCAATGCTGCTGCATTTAGAGAGGTTTTAGTGCCCGGCTGTTGGTGGCAGGAGTGTCCCCTGCCATCCCCTGGTGAGGACACTCATCTCCCAAACGGGCAAGGAAGTTGTGAGTATTGCAGGAGTTTGGACAAACATACGGAGTGTAGTCTCTGTCTCAGGTCTCTGGTGCTGGGGCTTGAGGCACCATGTCTAAGGAGAGGAGCCATGCTTGCACAGTTCATCTGCACCTAATGAACAGATGAGCCACAGCTACAGGAGATCAGCTGCTGAAACTCAAAAAATCCTAAGAAAAGAGAGGCATAAAACAGACAAGTAGCTGACATTATGGAGAAGGGAGCTTTTTTCCTCTACTTTGTAGACATTGTAGATTGAGTGTGATTTTTAATAAAATACAATCCAAACTATGTGTGCATGTAACTGCTATTTGTTTGCATTGCATAGAATGTATCAGCTTTTTTTTTTTTTTTTTTTTGTAGTAACTGATCAGCTGTTCTTCACATTTGTAGGTATAAAGTTTGGAGAAAGATCCCTTCAAACTTAGTTCTTAAACCTCCCTACTCTGTGAATCACATCAAATTACATCTAAGCAAAGGGTGGTTAAAGTTGTATCACAGAGTTCAAAGGCTGTTAGTGCTTTCCTGGCTGGGATGGAGCTAATGGAAAGCTCTGCGCTCCGCTTTAGGTTTCCTGACCCAACAACATGTCCATAACAACAGTACCTACCTGTCACTCATCTTGTGACAGATAATAACCTATTTGTGTCTGTTGCCTTGCCCTACAGAAGGAGGAGCGCACCATGCTGGAAGACATCCAGGTCACTCTGACTGAACTTGACAAAGTTGCCTTTTTTTTCAAGCAGCTGGATGAAAGCCTTGTAGCAAGTGAGTACTCTGTTTCTTTGAGGCACTTTTTTTTTTGTGTGTGTTCTATGGATTAAGATCTCTGTGACTGTAAATCTAAGAAACCATGTCACACCTGGAGAGCACTGGGCAGCTTCTCTGAAGCACTGCTGTATTCCCTCAGCTTCCCCTGCAAGCACTCAGCCCCTAAAGCAGGACTGACATGATGGAATGGTGGTGGGTGTTCTTTGCTGTGTAACTGTGGCCTGTGCCAGTGTGCCTTATCTGTGTCATTCCGTGCAGGGGAAGGAGACAGGCCAGAGAATTAGCACCACACTCCCACGGGGTGAATTCCCAGCTTTTCAGTGTCCAGTGTCTTACCCTGCCAGATCTCTCTCTTCGTGTCTACTGGCTATGAAATGCCATGAAACAACATGGGATTCTAATTATTAACCATAATTACCGTATTTGGATCAAACATCATAATAGGTCACACTAACTATGGTCTTTTAAGTATAAGATTTCAGAGCCTGCATTCTCTCCATAAAGGCTCTCCCTTATTCACCTTATGGTGATGTGATATGTCATTAGGTAATCTAACAACCTCAGATAGCAGTGGTTTCACAATTCTCCTACTGTGGTAAAGCAGCAAGTGTTTTATCTTTACTTCTCCAGATACTCATGTCTTCTACCACATCGAAGGAAGTCGTCAGGCCTTGAAGGTTATCTTTTATCTTGACAGCTACTACTTCTCCAAACTGCCTGCTCGGTTTCAGAATGGGGGAACCTTGAAACTGCACACAGTGCTCTTTACAAAAGGTGTCTATAAAAAGCTTTCTTGAGAAAAATAAGCTAGCTACTGATTTTGAAAGATTAAAAATAAAGAATGACCATGAAGCTGAAGCCTACAGACTCACTCAGGAAGCAGATATTTCTATTTTATGAAGCCTTAGGGGAGTGCTAGTCTTTAGAATTAGACACGTGAGAACAAGATGTGCTGGTTTGGAGCTTTTTTTATGCCTCAGCCATAGAGACCTTATACAGGACTGCATGGATAGTTTGATGTCTTGTAGGATCAAGAGATGTGCCCAGGCTACAGAGAAGCGTTTTAAAAAGCAAACACCATGACAGGAATCATCTGGGCTAGAAATCGATGTGATAAGCAAGTATTCACACCAAAATACAACACAGGAAATTTCTTTCAAGGGACCATTAATGGGGAGTAATTGCTGTCAGACAGAACTGCTTTCTGTGAAGCTCATCTCTGTGATACCACCACTGTACTCTCATACTGGGGAAAGCATTAAATTTATAGAGTAACAGGATCAGCCTTGGCATGATCCAAGTCATCTGCTGAGCAATGAGATGATACAGAGATAAATAAGTGAATTTTAAAAAACCACTAATAACATAGCTTTAGTAAAGCATTTTCTTCTTCAGCTCTGGAGACTACAGAGGGGCAATCACAGCCAGCTGGTTCATCTCTAGAAGAACTCCCACAGCAAATTAATGGTATTTCACTCGAAAAAGTGCAGCAATACTACCGTAAACTCAGGTATTTTGTACTTCTGCTTTGCCTTAAAAGACCTTGAAAATTTCAGAGTATTTCTTGCTTAAGGGCCTTAAAATTTAATGAGAAAGATGTTTTGTTCCTCATGCAGTTTTTGCACAAATAGGATTTTTGGAGATCCTTATTATGTGGGAAACTTGGTAATTTTCTTCCAATAGTTTAGCCTGTTCAGAAGGAATACAGATTTGACCTCAGAATTTTGTGCAGAGCTAGAATTATATTTTTCTTAATGGAGATTTGGAATTTGTTAATACAGACTCTAAATTACTGCAATCACCACGGTTCAATAAGGAAGCAGATCTTCAAGTGCAAGATTTTTAGCATAGCTTTCTTAGCTGTTTTATACAAGATCATATACATATATGTGCTTGAAGTGGGACAAACCCAACTAATGTGGCACCTGCTGGCCTTTTTGCAGGACATTTTACCTAGAGAGATCAAACTTGCCCACTGATTCCAATACTACTGCAGTGAAGATTGACCAGGTATTGTTTCTGTGTTTATTTCTGCAATAAATTATCTCATAGAAGTATTATTTCAACATCTCCAAAGTTCCAGTTGTGGGATACCTGTATGGCAGATCTGTACAAACCCAAAGAACATTTAAAAATATTTCTCACCTTAAAGGGGGGGTTTGAATTTCTCTGAAGCTTGGCTACAGATCTTTTGTTGAGAAGAAAATGTTCAGAACCTGGGTAGGCACAAGCTCTTTCACTGCAGCAATAAGGAGAGACTGTGTGACCCTACTTGCCCTTGCCAAACATGGTGTCTGATGCCAGACAGAATAGACTCATTTTCCTCTCCCACAGATGCATGAAAATGAACAAATGTTCAATCTGCAAGTTACACTTTGTTCACTTTGTACAGTTTGTTGCAGAGAAAACAAGAAAATAGTGCTGCCCAGCATGTCACGTATAGGCAGTCTGTCTAACTGGGCAGGTAACATGTGGATATGTGCATGTGAAGTATTAAAATACTACTGCAGGGAATGTCTTTGCAATTGTAATACATTGTAAACAATTGCAAAGGTTGTAGGTTGTAATAGGTTGTAAACAAAATACATTGTAAACAAGCTCTGTGATTTGTGATAAAAATTGTCCCAAGCCTAAGTAATTTCATTTTACTTCTTCCAAAGTTCATCTATATTGTAAATAATTGTTACTGTGTGACAGTTATTCTAGTGTAGAATATTATGCTTAGACTATAGGAGAAAGACTAGTAAATATCTTTGTAGCTTGAAGGTGTTAATATGCTCCTGGTTGGTTGTTTTGCTTTGTTTAGCTCATTCGCCCTATCAATGCAATGGATGAGCTCTGCAGGCTGCTGAAGTCTTTCATTAGTGCAAAGCCAGTGCAGCCAGGATGTTCCAGCAGTGCCTCATCAGGAGCTGCCCTGCTGCCCGTATCCTCTGAGCTCTGTTACCGCCTGGGAGCCTGTCAGATCACCATGTGTGCCACTGGGATGCAGAGGTGGGTGAGGGTTAAACCTGTGTGCTACTGCTGTGCTGGCAACTTGTGTCCTTTCTAGAGATGTGATCCTACTCAGAGTGAGATACGGGAAATTTTACAGGAATGTAATAAGGACTGAAATCTGCTGACATCTTTACTTCAGGATAAGTTGTAACTTTTAATACTTTTGTTCATAAGTAGTATTGACACAAAAGATTTTGTGTTTCAGTGCGTCAACCGATGCAACTGAGCAAGTGATCTCATTGCATAGAACTTGTGGTCAGCATTGTCTTCAGTCACACACTGAAAATGTAGGAAGTTGCTCAAAAATAGCTTTAGGATCTTGGTGTCTACACACAATGATTTTGAAACACATCACTGTTCTGTCAGTGTCTCAAAAGTAAAGATTATTTTGTGAATCCCTTTAAAATGAATCAATGCAGAAGAGCAGTGACACACAGCCTTATAGTAATGATGCTGGAGACTTAATTAATTGCAGTATTCAGGCGCAACAAGACTGAGGTCATTTAAGTTTTGTATGCAAGAAAATGCCTATTTATCCTTTTTAAGCTATGATCTGTGGTTTCCTAACTCTTTTCCCTGGTTCAGGAGTACGCTGAGTGTGTCCCTGGAGCAAGCAGCCATACTGGCCCGCAGCCACGGACTCCTGCCCAAGTGTATCATGCAAGCTACAGACATCATGCGAAAGCAGGTGAGTGTTGGTGTGTCTGCTGCGTGCCACTGTCGTCCAGTAACTTCATGGTGCAAACACCAGTTGATTTTGGTGTGACACAGTACTTCATGCACTGCAAACCTACATATCCCAACTCCTTCTGATGGCTGAATAGTTCCTCCTGTGTGTGACAGGAACAAGTCAACTTTTGCAAGTACAGCCCCTGCAGCAATTCAAATCTGTGCCTCAGTGTATATTGTGTGTGCCTTGATGCTTAGAAAAGAGAGAATGTGCAGCATATTTAAGACAATTTCTGTACAGAAAAAACCCATAGTCTCACTCATAGTGTTAAAACAGCAGAAATTGTGTAGTGCTAGACAGCAGTGCTTGTAAAGTGCTTCGGGACTAATTTAAGTAAACATAGAAGATAATTGTGTCCACCCAATGGATTCCAAGTCTTTTAAAAGTAGTTAATGGATTCTCAAATAGAAACCATACTCCCATTAAAATATTTTTTCCTAAGGATCATTTGCTTTATCAATACCATTGGTACCATAAATTTTCTGCTTGCACAGGGACCAAGGGTTGAAATCTCTGCCAAGAATCTGAAAGTGATGGACCAAATGCCTCAGCACGCACCTCGGTAGGTTGTTATGTATTGTACATTTTCTCTGAGTGCTGATTTTGTTTCTGTAACAATTGTGGAGTTCGTGCTATAACCAAAGATTATCATAGTAGCAATACTGGAAAAAAAGAAAAAAAAAATATTCTTTTTTCTCCCTGTACTTAACTAAATACACACTGTAGATAATTCAGCTTTGCTGCTTATGATTTGCAGATCATCACATTCAAGGGTTTCTGCATTTTCTGAATCAAACATAGCTGATCTTTTTTGGACTGTTTCTATGAGTTGGCAAAGCTAGTGATGGACAGTCATCTCTGGAATGTTTAGAAAGAAAAATTCCTGAACAGCAAATTTGACTGCAGAAATGTAAAAATAATACAGTAGTGTGCTTACAAGAGTCTGATGGTTTAGTTCTGGCAGAGCAGGTTTAGGAACAAGCACTTCTGGTCAGGGTAACCACACAGTAATGCAGCCCTAAGGAGCCTTAGTTGCCCAGGGTTATATATGGGTTTGTCTAGAAGGCAGCTTTGAAAAGTAGTGTACTTTTGTGAATCCTACTGCACCTAATGGGAGACAGA
Source organism: Polioptila caerulea (assembly GCA_013397295.1). Taxonomy (NCBI): domain Eukaryota; kingdom Metazoa; phylum Chordata; class Aves; order Passeriformes; family Certhiidae; genus Polioptila; species Polioptila caerulea. The sequence goes on along the minus strand of VYXF01008164.1, from coordinate 192,957 downwards.
GATGTTCATCTCTCTCTACAAGAGAATAATACCTTTACTTCAGTTTCTTCCAATTTCACCTTGCAGAGAGAAAAGAATGTTCATTAATAAACTATAACACAGCATCTTCCCACAATGGCAGTAACAACTTGTCATGGTTTAGATGACAATATATACAGAATCTGTCTGTACAAATACCAGAGAAACTTCTGATTCTGCTGTTGTTAATGGCATTGTTTACATGAAGGCAAAACAGCTCTGGCCCACAAGAATCAGCATCAGAAAAGGTCCAGCAAAGTCTGTGCCATATCTTCAGACAAGACAAATGTGTTTGCTAGTGCCTGAGTCCTCCAAAGAGCGCACTGGTTCAATATTAAGAAGACTTCCTTAAATACTGATACCTTATTTACCCATTAAGACTTCTGAGTTAGTCTAAATGAGCTCCTCTTTTGATCTTTTTTCTCTCCTATCCACTTCTTAAAATGTTTATAGAAAATGATTTTAAACTTTAGAGACTGTGGTGATGCTTCCTCTAAGAGTCTTGGTTCATTTTCTCAGAGACGTTAAAAAGAGTAGAATTTTGTATTTAGAACCTTGTCCTTCTGTTGGATTGTAATTGCTATTTCAAAAGCAAATAAAACAATGATGTTGGCTCCTGTACCATGGCCTGGGTGCCATCAGCCAATGTTTTGGCAGTGTAGTTATTTTGCCTTATTAATGGCCATACATTACTTTGGCTCCATTGTCACGGCCATAACCATGTTACCTTCAAAAAGAAGCAGTTTTTAAAACAAATCACACAATGAGGTATTTTTTTCTTTTGAGTACACTCTAAATCACAATGATAAATTGCAGAACTATTTACTTGGATTATTTTCTGGCAATAAAGCTCAGATATGTGTCTTCCCAATGGGTTCCATCATAAAGCAAAATAAAACTGAGCAAAGTTAAAAGGAGATCTGGTGAATTAACTCCCAGGATTATATTTCTTAGCACAAATCTGTAATGGCTGTCTTGAAAGAGAATTTATAAAAAACTTGAGTTTATTCTGATGTAAAGAAGAAAAAGCCAAGAAAAAGCTCACAAAGTCATACATGAATGACAAGTCAACATGTGCTTAGGTTTAACCACTGTTCTCAATTTGATAATCTTTTGAGTAAAATAATTTTTCTGAAAAGATGATTATTAATTTTAAGATTTGTTCAAGGACATCAACCAGCAGATGTGTTCTTTTATGTATTTGGGATCCCAGCCTGTATGAGGGGAGGAACTTTTTTGTTCAGGAAAAATGCTGAACTGGTTTTAATACCAAGAGAAATAGAAAAAGAGAGAAGGGACTGTTGAAGAAACAAACTGAGCCAAAATTAAGAGGAAATGATGGGGAGTCTCAAATAATATTGTAAAGAGTGATTGTAAATACTTTAGCTAACAAATGGCTAGTGGCACTTCTAAACCTGCAATTACTAAGATTAAAAATAGGAGTATTCTTGCTACATCATTACTCTAAAGTTTGCAAAATAACAAAGAAGCTGCTGACCCTCCTACATGACTCCAGTAACTTTGTTCTTATCACTATGACCTTTAATTCCCTACTCTTCCTCTGCACTAAAGACTCTATAGGTTGTGCCAGCCGCCTGCAGAGGGGGATTTGTAGAAGTCAGAGGCACCCCTTGGCAGCCCCACAAGAGCACTCAGCTCTGAGGAGCCCTGGCCAAGGACACCACGAAGTGCCCCCATGGTGCTGAGTGCTCTGGAGGAGAGGGACCTGCTGGCCCAGGCATCAGGAATCTACCTTTGAACTCCTGGAGCCCATGCAGGATCCATGTATTTCTTGGACTTCTTGAAGAAATTCTTGAAACAAACACCACAGGCAGCAGTGGCTGCGGCTGCCATTCAGCAGATGACTGGGAAATGACCATTATTCTTCAGGAAAGCACAGTTCTCCTGGTGACTTGTTTGTGCAACCACCACAAAGTTGTGGACTCCAAGACATGGCTTGGTTCAGAAGATCCTGCTGGACACACCTCTCTCTCCCTGTACTGTCCCTGGCACTCCTTTAACTGCCAGTAGGTTTTTGATCAATGTCCTTTCGTAAACCCCTCTTTTTCATGAACTGACCTGCACTTTTGAGCAAAGAATAGCACAATCTATGGTTTGTTCAAATAGGAACATAAAGAATTTCTTCTGGAGTAATTTCCACTTCAGCCCAGTGAGAGAATCTCTCTATGCTGCAGAGTACACATTCCGTAATATTTCTTATCATTACTTCATTTTACTTACTGTAGCTTTCAGGTTTTTGATTAACTCTTTTTACTAATTCCCTCTGATTATGTACTCTGAATACAGTGCTAGTGAAGAGGAGTGTAGGATTTTTAAGAAAACTTTACAAAGAAAAAATACAGTCTTATAATCTGATTATTTGAACAGATGTAGTTTAAAAACAGGTCAGAAGAACTATACTTATTTATGTGGAGTGGAATAATATGTGTTTTTGATCATGTTATTATATGTACAAGATTAAAATAAAAAATATATTGTTTAAAATGGGACCAATATACTGCCGGTTACACAGCTACTCCCAGTTTACTGAAAAAAATCTACATTATTTAAAATCTTCACTATTTAAGTAGTCTTTAATACAGTTATTAAGATGTATTAGGGATGCTTTTAAGTTAAAAGAAAAAAGGAATTGTGTATATAATGTTCTTTATTTTTTCTTGTTTGAAAAATCATTCTCCATTTTGTCAGTATTACCCTAAGCACTGTAGTTTTTTCCAAATTACTGGCTGAAACTAATCAAAGCATGTCAGCAGTCTCAGGACAGATACAATGTTCTTTTGGAGTGAGTGCCTTAATATGACCAACTATCCCTAACATGGCAGGTGTACAAGGAACTCCCCATTCCTGTTCCGCCACAGTGTCCTTTAAACCAGTTCCCAGTCAGGAAACCCCGGAGATTTTGCAGTAATGTGTATTTTTGAAAATAAAAGTTTGGGGGTTTTATTTGTGTTGTTGTTTGTTTTTAGTGGGCTTAATTTTATTTTATTAACATCCAAAGCAACTCAAAAATGAAGACTGGATGTTTTCATTTGGACATGAAGGCCTCTTTATTTTTCTAATCTTCTCTTGAACACAAAACTCTTTATGGCAAGTTGGGGAATGCAGTTTGTTCTGAATCTTGATTCTGAATTTTTTAATATTTGTTTTCTTCTCTCACAGACTGAAATAATTTTGGGGAAGGAATTTGTTTTTGATTTTATCTCTTTTTATTTTTTACTTTTAACTGTTTCCTCTGATCTACAGAAATGTTTTGCAGGGAACTAGGGCAGCCCATGGGATACAGATTTGGTACTGGGTGTCCGTTCTGCACTGCAACCAGTTGAGCAGATCTCTATTTCAATGCACTTTTTCTTAGTTTTGGAAAAGTTACTCTTACCATTTGCTATTTGAAGAAAAAAATGGGTGTTTCTTCACTGAATCCTCAATTTCAAATGTACTTAGTACTTTAAGAACCATAGGAACCCCCCAAAGTAAAAAAAAAAAACCTGTTGGGCGAGCCCTGCCTGTGTCCCCATCAGTTGTGCTCTGCAGAACGGCCTGGGCAGGATCCTGGCCCACGCCTGCAGCCTCTGGCAGCATGAGAGATGCAGAGAAGGGCATTTACACTGTGCACTGTTTTACACTGAAATGTATGTGTTATTCTCACTGAAAACCTGAGAGACATTTTTATTATTAAAAGTTGGTTTATATTATAAGGAAAGAAGGTTGATCTTATTTTTTGTTACACCCTTTAGTTCCTTCACCCTGCATCTGTTGAGTGGTTTTAAGTCCTGATATACTTCTATTGCATGGGGAGCAGTCATAAGTTTAAATGTTAAGGGGAAAGCTGGGCTTCATTTAATCCCAAATTGGCAGTGTAGAGCTGAACTCTTCCTGTTTGTGCAGACCCCTAAAACTGTGGGGGAGACCACAGACTCCTGTTAAGGTACAAAATAAAAACTGGTTTGGTGCAGTAAAATCGTGGGGTTTGAACCAGTGCTGGGAACTAACAGGTTCAAGTGGAAAAAGAAGAGGGCAATGCACAAACCAACTGGCAAGCAAAGAGAGATTGGGTCTGCAGAATTTCCAGGGCTAAAAGCAGAGAATCAGGCCTGGCACAACAGAACAAGGACAGATTTTGTAGATCTGGAACATATGATACAGTGGAAGTGTGGAAAATGTGGAAAACAGTCAAGATGGAGAAGATGGGAACTACAGCAGCTTGATGGTGAGGTGGGCGAGGTTGGGTGGCAGCTGCGAGTGGAATTCCTTGTGTATTCCTTGTGTATCGTAACTGAGTTTGCTGAATGTTTTCATTAACCACTGAAGCACAGATCCTGGCTGGCTGAGGTGATGCTGATTTGGGAGACACTAATCTTGTGAAGGATTTTGGTACACACACAAAAATCCCTGAAGGACTTTGAACACTGAAAGTGATGAAATGAGTGGAATTCGATTTTTCCACACAAATATTACCCCTTGCTGTTGAAGATTGAACAAAATATTTTGTTATATTTCTTGTTAACTGATAATAAAAGGACCATGTCATTGAGTTTGTCACAAGATGATGCAGAAGCAATTTGATAGAATCATGAAAGCTCAGCCTGCACCAGAAAACAAATGGTCAGTTATGATCGAGAAGTATTAAGGCCTCTCTGCTGAGGCCAAATAATTAAGAGAAAATGCAGTAGCTAGGTGTTGAAGAAAACAGATGCCTTTATAAGAAAATAATAATGAGAAAAGCAAAGACAGTTCAATCTGAACATAAATATGGCCTGAAGGAGAAAAAGTGATCAGGGCTAAATATTGGCTGAAAGTTTTTATTCCATCAGGCTTTGACAAAAAATGAAATAACTTGTCCAAAAAAAGTTGTAAAGGCTGAAGCTATGCCTGGTGCAGTAGGAGAGCATGGAAGCTGTCTCCAGTTCTGATTAAGATGGATTCTCCGAGGAGCTAAAGGGTGAGAAAGGTGAAATTGGTAAGTGTAACAAATGTAGGCTGACTATATGTAGTCAAATTGTTGTCAATAAAATGACAGTAGACTCCCTTAGGTGGAGTCCTGATCAACCTTGATCTTACAAAGCATATGATTTGAGTGAGCAAAATTGAGTGATTGAATTAGCTGCAGAAAAAAGTGCTAAACCCCATGGGTGACATTTGTCACTTATTGCACATGATCGTTATAATAATCATAATCTCACTGGAGCTTAAAATCTACTATCAGAAAAATTACTAGTGTATTAGTGCAGTTTTTCTTAACATGTGCTCTACAACCAGTCAGCCATTGGGTTTAATTCTTACAATTTACATATTAAAAAGATAGTTCTTTACCAAAGGAATTTACATCTAAAAATCTCTCCCATTTTTGGAGGGTGTTGTTACTCCCCAGTTCCTGACAAGGGAGTTTAGCAGGTACAGAGGGTCTAGACAGAAAACCCCCAACTCAACCAGCCCTGCCGTTGTAAGGCTCTGGGTCCAGTCCTGAGCAGATTGCTCAGACTCTATCCATTTTAAAGCGGATTAGAAAAAAGGCAATAAACCTCTCGATTCTTTCTTCTAAACTGATAAAAGTGTTCTCTATCCTGTTCCAGCATGTTCCAAGCTGTTTCTTTGCTTTACGACACACTTTCTTCAGCTCTCTTGCCCACTGGCAGCAATGGAAGCAGAGAGCAGTGCCCTGGCTGTGTGAAGAGCAGAGAGTTACCATGACTTTTCCAGTCATCCTGGAGAAGCCAAACTGCTGCTAAATAGAGCTGCTTTCACTGAGCTGCCAAAGCTCCCTTGGAGCTCTTTAACAACCCCTTCTGGTTGTCATGATTCACTATTTGAAAAATACTTCTCCTTGCCAAAATAATGACTCATTTTGTAAAATGTCAATTAATGCCCTGCAGAGTCTACAAAAAATAGGTCTGCTTTTAAGTGAATTAGGATTAAAATTAGTAATTAATGTTTGAATCAAGTGATTATTTTCTTGATCCTGCTTAAAATTAAATTTTGTTATAAGCACTTTGAAGGCAATGCAGAAAGAATAATTATTATTTAATCAGCTTTAAATTACTTACATAATTACTTACGAGTGACATATTTTCATCTCGAGATAATGAAAAATAATTAGTATGGCTTTATCACAGTTTTAATGTGCAAAAATCAAATTCACATTATTAGAGGTGCTTGAATACTGGGGTTTTTGATGGACTTCATTGCAAATTATCACATGAAAGTTAATGTGGCTATCACATGAATGCAATGCTTGCAGAGGGTGATTTGGCAAGGATGCATCATTCATCCTCTGATTCCATGTGAACTCAGTTCTATTTTTCAAGGAGTTTATTATAGTTTTTGGAAATAATAAGCAATTTTAGAGATGGTACAACACACGGTGTGTCTTGCTGCAAGAAATAACAAACTGAGCCTTATTTCTTCTGCCTGCTTGGGTGTAGTTTCAGTAAATTCAGTGGAGTCAGTGTTACAGAGTTGATTGCAAACAGCAACAACCAACAGGTTTGAGCCTCTAACTCAAATGCAACTGAAGTTTTAAGCAGTAGTTTAAAACTATGAAGTAGGGAGTTAATTCGTCTCTGTATGAATGGGAAATGAGAACAAGATGTAATTCTAACTGAAATTATTGCATTAAACTTGTGGAGTGACAAGAAGGAAAGTTTTCACACGGGATGGATGTGATCAGCATTATGCTGCTCACTTCTCTCTTGGGATCTGTCAGGACTTGTTTACCAATGATCTAATAAATCAGTCTGGTGAGGAAAAAAAAGTCATTTAGCATAACAAAATCCAAAATCAATTGAAAAAAGCTTCAAAAGAAAGTTGCAGAAATGAGTGTCTGAAGTGATTTAATGGCAATAAAATGAACTATCAGCAACTGCAGAGTATTGGTCACACAAAATAAATCATTACGCACTGGAGGTACAAAGTCAAGTTTTAAATTTGATACCCAAGCTTTGGAAAATCTTTCAGAATTTCCAGGAACCATTCCCTGGAATCTTTAGTTCAGCATTTTGTGGCAACCTAAAAGAAACTAGAATTATTAGGAATAGAAATGAAACCATAGCTGAAAACCTTATTCTATGGTGCCCCTGAGTCTTAAACATGACAAGAATTATTATTGGTTTAGGCATGAAAAACTTTTGAACCACCCTGGGAATCTGCACACAAGCAATATGTCCTGTGCCATACAAGAAGGGTTTTTGCAGCACAGAAATAACTCAGTTTCATGGCAGTGTAGGCATCCTCTGACCTCTGAACAACCTGTACTTTAAATTTAGCAATTTTTCCTCTCTGTATATACCCGAGAAAGGTTCTTGATGAGAAGGTCTGTGTTTCTCCCTTCATCAAGTAAGATTCCTTTAGTTTGTGGTTTTATAACCATTAAAAAATGTTGAGAATATTGTTTAGAATTTGCCTTGATAGCTGAGATCAGAGTCATCCGAGTCTGGTCTCAAAGTGATGAAGAGAACCCATAGGAAACCTCAGATTTCTAGCTTAATTCCTCATTAGTAGTTAGGTTTTATTCATGGATACTCATAAAATTGTAAAATACGTGAAATCTCATGGAAATATCTGTATAAGCAGCAGTAAGTAAAACCCCTGCTGGTTTCAAAAGCCTTTTTCAGACATAAAATTAGGCAGGAGAAAAGATTTTATGACAAGTTGCTATGGCTTACAAAACCACAGTCCCATTTACTATGTCTCTATGTGATAAAGGCTCTAGGAAGCTTCCCAATTTGGAATTAGTAATGGAACTAAAGCTACAATTTCAGCATACCTGTGCATTAACAATCCATAGAAACGACCTCAGCTGTGCATTTACTGGCTGATAAATAGCCTTATCCCTCTCTGCATGTGGAGAAATTAAACACAGAGAAGGGTAAATTACCATGTCAAGAGAGGAAAGCAGAGAATAAGATTCCTGCTTTCCTCAGACGGAAACTTTTTCTGCTGGACCAAGCCAGTCTTCCAGAAGGTTGCTCATGATCAGCAGACAGTCAGTGCAAGGCTTTTTCTCCTGCCAGAGTAACCAAATACTAGGTAACCATTAAAGTTGTGTTAAGTGTTCATACACTCAAAAATCTACTTCTGGATTCATGTCTAGGAAACTCATAAAAGGACAGAGTGCCCTCTTCCAAATTAATGCTGTATTAGATGTGAATCTGAAATTTCTATTGTCAGACTCTAAAAAATGGCAGGGGCTGCAGAATTAAAACCAAAAAATCTGTATCAAGCAAAGAAATTTCCACTATCACTTTACAATTATGCTGCCTGTATCTCCAAGTGAAAGGACATTAAGAACAGTAGCCCAGGTTTGCAATGCTTTCTGGAGTAGTTGGATCCCCTAAAGAGAGAAAAGAAGTGAATATTCAGTTAGCTCCACTGGGATAATTTGACTGTTTTTGTCAGCAGGACATTTCAATACCCATCCTGCTAAACACACCCCTAAAATAACAAGCTTTCCAAAAGAGACACATGTAGAACTCAGCTTTTTATGTAAAGAGCCATCAGCCACTGTCGTGACAGTGCAGGTCAGTCGGCTGCATTGCCTTGAACTGCTTCTCCCAGTGCTGCCCTTCACTGCAGCTGAATGACACTCAAACATGCAAAATTGCTTCTTGCCTCTGAAAGCCAGAGGAAATGAAGGGGATTGCTCCCAGGCTCGCTCGTTCTCCAGATGAATTTTGCCACTTATTAATATAATAATAAGTAATAAGCAAATGAGTAATAAGCAAATACAGCTTAAGCAGTCACAGGAAATTGTTTTCAGAGAGCAATTTTTGATTGATACAACTGAATGAACACTATTAAGGGTGATTACTAAAAATTGATTTCACTGTTTTTTCACATTATGTCCTTCACATGATTTGTTGCGTAAGAACACTCCAAAAATATTACTTTTTTGCTCATCTGGACAGGACACAGATGATGGATTGCTAGAGAGATGCCTCATAAGTACCCTCGAAAGTGTTAAGCCTCATTAGTTTTAGACAGACCAGCCCATAAAAATCCTCAAACTTACTAGGAGCTTTCATGTATGTCCCAAAATTGATGCACACAGTAAACTGCAATCTGTTTAAAACTACAAAAACTCTCAAAATAGATGTTAAAGATAGGACAACTGTCCATTCCCCCGCCCCTTCCCCTTATTACACCAGTATGGCCTGAATATTCAGAGGGCTTTCACCTGTAGTGGAAGCTGCTTCTGGGAGGTACTGAAAGAGGATGTCTTTTCCATACACTTCAAGTACATTAAGGTGGCAGGGGTTTGGGATTGCCTAATTATTCAGTTGTTGACTGGCCTTTAGATAGGACTTGTTCCTTGTTTCTCAATTTAACCTTGTGTTCCATTAAATTCATTGCAGTTAGCACTCAGATGATTTGCATTTTGGAATATTAACTAAGTCAGATGGTAAGGCTATGAGTGCAATTCTCTCTCTCTGACCAATCCCTTACAGTTCATCAGCTCTTGTAATTAAAAAAAAAAAAAAAAAGAGGAAGATAACAGTCTCTGAAAGAGCAGGATTAAAGGGGATTTTAATCACCTGATTTTTTTTCCTCTTTTCCACAAAACAGTGGCGAGCATGGGACAGCCAAAGGGAAAAGAGACATTCTTTGTTTCATTTCCTGGCTGAAAACACCTAAGAAATGTCAGGATGCATTTTTTTCCCCTGGCATTTAAGCCAGCTTCTTCACAGGAGGAATGATAACTTGATATTAAAATTAAAATCACCACTAAAACATCAATAGCTAATTGTGCAGATGAATCTCAGCAACAGGAACTAAGAAACTTTTGGCTGACTTTTTTATAATATATCTCCATTGAAAGCTGTAGAAGTATAGTCAGTATAAGGGGAAGGAGATTTTGGTTCCCTGCATTCAGATCACCCTATATATAGGTACTTAGTCCTGCAGTAAGTGCTAAAGCATCATTTCATGTGGGATGCTGTAAAACAAAGATGAAAATATGCCAGATTATAAAAATAATTTTTTTTTCTATTTATAGTTTCTTCTCAATATTCTCTCTTAAATGGAAGAGATTTTTAATAAATTACTGTCTTGGCAAGGCCACAAAACATCAACAGTTTATACATAGGACACCCATGTGATTGTTACATCTGGCAACATGGAAATCCTTCTCTTTTTAGTCTTTCCCTAGACAGAACTTCTACAGAAATCAACAGATTTCCCTTAATTTAATTTAGTTCCCTGTAAATCTCTTTCTTTGATTCTAGATGCTGCTTGGCATGCAGTCATGTATGCTTTAAATGTAAGGTCAGGCAGGGGTTTGCCTGAGAGCATGGGTGTACACGTACCCGGTGATGTGGTGCTGCAGCTGAAGGGAAGGGCTCCTGGTGTGTCCTGGGCCAGGTTTGGCACTCATCCCACTTCTCTGAGAACTGGTTCAACTTGCTAACTCAGCAACAGTCTCTTCATTCTTCTGCTGGCGTGCTTTCTGCTCAGTTAGCAAGCTGAATCAGCTCACAGCAGGGTCCAGCAAATGACCATAACGTGCCAGAGCAAAGCAGGGAGTGTGGAGCAGGAGAAGCACTCTGTCCCCCTCCCAGTACTGTGTGCTCCGTAGGTGGAGCTTCACTATGAGATACTTCAGGAAAACCCAGTATTCACCTTTCTGGAATCTGGACACAGACATACCTAAGTAAAGTGGTACCACATCAGATCAGAATACATTTTCAGATGCTATCAGTTAACCAGAAAGCAGCAAGAGGATTTGATGGGGAAAGAATAATCTTATGAGTCTCTGAAATGAGTGCCATGCCGGCCTGCTGAATGTGGATAAAATCCATCATTAAATCTGCCACCATTACTGCTCTGCTGTCTGCTGTTGTTAGACTTTATATCAAAGACAGGTCAAAGTCCTAATCTGAGTTCATCTTGTCTGTCTACTAAAGATAATTAAAAAGCCCCAAAACTTATCAAGGTCAGGTTTGACTTCTTCTGAATTATTTCCTGGTGAGAAGCCTTTTACAATTATCTGTTGCTGCGTGGGTGTTTTGGGGAACATTTGGCTAATACATATGATACAGAAGTATGCATCTTCAGGGCGCAACAAAATGCTCAGATAATTTGTTTACTAGAACCAGTTAATGGGATGAGCAGAGGCCTACTGCGTAAGAGAAAGAACGCCATAAAATAAGCTCTACTCTTTAAGAAGTGAAAGATGATAACCGTTATACACAAAATCCTTTCTCCTGAAAGTCCCAGAGACTGTGGGTAATAAAAAAAACTATTGTCCTTCATTATATATATGAATGGGAACTAGGAACAACAAAAAATGAGATTAAAGGTTGTTCCTAATCTTGTTGACTCACTTGTTGAGAAGTGGTGTCAGCTTCTGGCCAAATTTTTTCTTCCATGCAGTCGATTGAGAGAGCTGTGGAATTAGAGCACAGAAAGGATGTGAACAAACACAATGAATCTAAATGTTAAATGGCCACAGGCCCCTGATCTCATTCTTTAAGAACATTTTTTTTCTTGTAATACACAAGCCAAAGTCTCAAAATGTTGTACTGGTTCTTCCCAGCTTTACTCCCTTACCCATTAGTCTTTTCCAGGTACAATGCATACTGACATTTCAAAGTGCCACCTTTATATAGCACTAGCTGGCAGATTCACTCTGAAATGTCTATACTTAACTGGGTTTTTATCTACTTCTGGCTATGAACTCAGAGGTCACAATGAAGGCAAGTTATTGGAAGATAAAAATTAGGAAATGCTCATTCCAAAGTGGTATTTGGATAAAAAAATATTGAAGCTGGCTCCAGTATAAGTCAGAATTTTCTGATGAAGAAAGATCATAGAAAATGTAATCATACTGAAGATTAGATTTTTAGGAGAGACATAAAGGTCTTATGGAAATGATTGTTCCTAATAAATGAAAAGAAATAGTTTTGTCCCTTCACATGCAGTCGCAGGGATATTTCTATTCCTTAAACAGCAAAGAATGCATAAGGCATTTATTGGCACTCTATGACTAGCTGATAGGACTGATGGCATCCAGCTGCACCTTTAGCTGTTCACTCCAACAGATTTTTATGCTCTTGAATGACCTGTGCTGATACAGTCACTTCAGGAAGCAAAACGAAGTACAGACTGAATTTATGTGTAACACAAAGGAGTATTGTTGATCCGTAAGGGAATTTTTAAAGAAGTCTAAGGCATTGTCTAAAGAAAGAGTACCTCAACTGCCCCGCTTTTATAGCACTAATAATGGATTCATCTCTGTTTACATATTGCACCAATAATGGAACAAATGTGTGAATTTGACGAGTCAGGAGCCGTTGACCACACAGCCAGCTATGATGAATTAAGTGTTCCCTTTTTCTCTGAATGCTCAGATAAATAACTGGTATGGTAGTCATGGAATGGGCTGCACCAAATCCATAGGGATCCCCACTGAAAATCCCTGCTTTCCACAGAGTGGGTCAATGGTACAGCTCTTGAGTGGGTGGAAGGATTTTATTATTCTCTGTTACTTGACCGGGAGATGGCAGTGATTCCCTTTGCAGAAATAAAAAAAGCTCCAAAAAGACACAGAACTGCACTTAGGAGACCGGGAAAGACATGCAGAAAACAGCCTGCTTGAGCTCAGTGAACAAAATCCCATTGCAGACAGCAGAGGGAATACAGCTAAGCTGCTTTTCTTGATTCTGTGACTGTCTTTACTATTTCTTTGGTGTCTAAAAGAACAAAAAAATTCTTGGAGACACACAGCTCCCAGAGATTTCAGTAAACTTTCCTCCTCTACCTTCACTATAGGAGGAATATAATGTAATGTAATGTAATGTAATGTAATGTAATATAATATTTTTATATTGTCACCATCTGATACAGCTTAAAAGATTCATTTCTTCAGTGTCAACTTGCTGGGTTTACCCTCATACAGTCACAAAAACATCAAAGCAAATACAAGGCTATTTGGCTGAATACACCAAATCGTGAGTTAATTGCTTCTAGTGAGAGAATAGCTTAGTTACAACAAAGACAGGTGTCACAGCACAACTCAAGTGTGTCAGAAACAACACGACGAGCAGGAAAGTGAAAAGGTCCAAAAAGCTATTGTCCCTTGCTCTTTTGCTGCAAATTAATGTGCATGTATACAGTATGTAACAGACAATAAGCTGGAGAAGTTGCATTTTTGATGGATGTGATTACTATAACTGCAGTAACATATCTCAGTGACAATAAATCCTGATTATTTAACCTCAATCTAATATCTGATCATTAGAAAGATCTAGTTCTTCTCAATGTCTCTTTATATTTTTCTTTAAAAGCACCAACTTCTTTCCTTTTGTCTAATCAAAACAAACTGAAATAAATTGGGCTCTGGGCCTGTCATTTTCCAGTATTTTGTAATCTATTAGTTAGTAGCATAAATCTCATTTTTCATTTGTCCTTTACAAAAGCTAGGCCTTTGCAATTTTGGCCAGATATGTGCTGTCTACTTCCTTGATCCTAGTTAAAAATCATATTTGCATCAGCTATATATTCTCAAAAGTTTAAAACAAATAAAACCAAACCCCAAAAGGGTCAGTGACTGTTTCAAACCCATGCTAGGACGTGTAGTCTTGAAAACTAACATGGTATGTTATCCAGTAAAATGACATCCACTTCAATTCACCCAAAAGTTATGGCCCACGGAGAACCATTGAGCATGAATTTCCTCACATCTGGAAATCAGTAACATACTCACACTCAACATCAATTTCCTTCCACCCTAACTTTCAGGTAATGTCATTCCAGCCTGAGTGCTGGCATCAGCAGATGTGCTGCCTTGCTTAGCCATTGCAGCTTTTTCCAAATGGCCTCTAATCTTATTGGGTGTCAAGCTGCGGGGTAGAAAGAATTTGTCAATACACACAGCTCCAGCTTCCTAAATCCTTCTGTAATTCTCGTTCCAGTCAATGTCAGAGCAATTGCAGTTTCATATGATCAATGTCCTAGCCCAAGTACAGTTCCCCATCTGCATAAATATTTCCTGATCTGTCTTTTCACCCAGCCCTTGGAGATCTGTAATTGTTTTCTGTTATACTTGTTTTACCATTTCAGTCTTTAGCCTCAAGTTCAAGGTGTCTCTTAGTTGCCATCCATGTGTATGTTATTCTGTTTTCAGCATTATGTCCTTCCTCATTCAGACTGTCATATCTCCTCCTCTGTTCTCAGTGACAACTGCCTGTCCTTAAACTCTGTATCTGGATAATGTAATATTACATCCTATTTCCTGAACAGGACACATTTCAGTACTCCAATTACACCAGATTTGTCTTCCAGCAGCAGATGTCCTTGCTCTCCCAGTCTTGTTTGCCATTTCCCTCCCTGCCTCGTCATGCCTTCCAGCACACAAAATATTCAACTGCTAAACAGTAAGCAGAAGCTAGTCTGCCTCACTCAACATTTTTCATACCTGTCCAACTAGAAGCGGGGGTTGTGCAGTTATTACCTCTGTGAAATAAAAATCTAGGATCTTATATCGGATCAGGGTTAGCTCTTATTTCAAAAATAAAGGGTGCTCAGTATAACCTCTGAGAGAGACAAGGCAAAACAGCATTTTAGAGGAAAAGCGTTTCCATATTTGTAGCCCTTGTAAGCTCCCAGAGAGTCAGTCAGCTGCAACAGCTCCTATACAGCTTGTAAAAGAGCCCTGTCTCTGTTTCTGGTCAGCAGTTGCTAAAAGCAAGAACAAACATCAAGGCCCTGTGAAAAACAGCTCCAAAACTCATAGATGCCTGTGGAGATTTTGACTTCACTCAAGTATTTCTGTGTCTCTGCATTCACTTTGCAATGTAGGTTTCGCCATTTATTTCTACAGATGTCTGCATTAATGAAAAGACTCTAATATATCCCACGGCTGGAGCTATAGCAGTTCATCTCACTATGCCTCTTAGTGCTAAGGGGATAGGCATTTAGACTGATGATTTCTGATGATTTCAGGAACCCTGGCTGTACTAGTGCTACAACTTTCAACACCAGAAACCTCTTCTCCTGCTCCAGGGAAACACAGCTTAATGCCCAAGTCACCTACCTTAGTCACAGAAATGGCATAAGGTTTTCCAGCTCACACACTCACTGTGCACTTTATTTCATTTTTATTTTACTCGAATACATGAATTGCATATGCATTAGGCCAGCTAAGCCAGAAGCATCGTCACAGAAACATATTTAATTTGACAGCCTGCTGAAGTGGAACAGCAATGTTACTCATTTACTTACCAGGCTGAAAGCCTACCAGAGCACAGACTTCTAATAGAAGCTTTCTTTCTCCTCTGTGACCTACCAAGAACAGAGGAAGTGCTATTCTCTGTCTCAGTTCTGAGCAACAGATCACCATGCTGGATTCAAAGTGGATGTAGTCAGGATACAATAAGGACACTTTTGGTTCTCAGGATATCCAAATAGGAGTAAAAATGTAATTCATAGTCTCCAAGTTCAGTAAAAACCAACTATGCTGGCTGTGTCCATTTACTCTCACCCGTATTACTTTCTGAGCTACCGTGGCCCAATTTCTTCTCTACCTCAATTCAAATTCCAGAGTAATTTCAAGACTTGCTCTCCCACTCCATATGAGCACCAGGACTGAAATAGCAGCAGTGGATTTACAGAATCCTAACAAGCCAGGCAATGAAGTAAGTATTTTCCTTGCTCCTCAGGGAAATGCAGTGAGGACAATAATGGACCATGTTCTTATTCGGCTGTCGAGCGTGAATCTCTGGAATGGGATCGGATCTTGGTTGTCAAGGTTTTAGTGAACCTGTACAATACTCCAAAGCTACACAGCCGTCTCCGGGAAGAACAGTGCAATATGAAACTCGTTTTCAAAACAAAACCAGCAAACATTAAAACCAGGGTCTGATGTAAAGCCAACAGACTTCTGTTGGGTATTACATGAGGGATAAAATTGGCCCTGTTACATTAACAGTGAGTGGATTGCTCATTTTAAAACAGCTATCGTAATCTGAAGTGAAGAACACATGGTCCATTGCTAGTTAATCCTAAACAGTTAATACTATGTCATTCATGCTAAAATTAAAATCTTAATTTGGCTAATGTATCCATTTACATCGTTATCACCCATTTTCAGAATGGAAATTGTTTTTTAAAAAGCAATCTAGCTTCATACAAATCTAAATGGAACTTATTATTGCACAGGATTTTAGTCATATCCACTCATTCTCATTTCTAGCTAGATACAGCTAAACAGCTTCCATACTCTCAACAGAGTTTTGGAATCCACAAAAACATTGAAGCAGCTTGTTAGCATAGTGATATAACATATTCATTATATGCCAGCTGAAGTATTGCAAAGTTTGGATCTGTTGTCATGAAGATGGATTGATACTACATAGGATTCATTACAATTTTACACCATTCTAGCCTGCATTGTCTCTGCTTTCAAGCTAAGTAAAGAGCTATTTCCCCAGCAACTACAGAACAATTCATTTCCATCCTTTCACAGTACACAACATCATTACCTCAGTGCCAAAACAACCTTCTGATGCAAAGCCCTTCTAAATGATAAATTGTACATTCAAGAAGTGTACTTTAGAAAACTACTACATTCCAAAACTGTTCTCTCTTCTCTTCCTAATCTGTATGTGTTGATGAGCTGAGGAGTTCCAATTTTAGTAACTATTTTACCACTGGGTATATATGTCTGTTATGCAAATACTTTCAATAATAGCACACAGAGAACTTGTACAGTCAGCTGCAATCACCTAATCAGGTATGTTTGCATTCCACCCACAGTCATGGGGAATGTACATACAACTTAAAATCATACTTTTCTGTGTGTATGTGCCAATTTTTAAAAAGAAGCCAAAACTGTGCAATCTATCAATAAAAAAACTTAGTCAAACATATGTATAACCATACTTAAAATCAGCACAAGCATTTCTGAATACCAATTACTGCAATCAAACATTTATGCAGCTGCACACAAAACTGAGGCTGCACAAGTGCTAAGCACCATCCTTCTGATTAACTGTGCTCTCTCAGATTTCATGAATACACATGTACCCCAAGACAAATTATCAAAATCTAATTAAAAATCTATAAATCCCCCACTATTTAAGGCCTCTGTAGAGTCTACAAATGGTGATAAAATAGAGGTTCATTACATTTTCATTAGGGATTACATTATTCAAATGTCTAAAATTAAGTAAATCCATAGAGAGTACTAAAGTTATTTATTTGAATCTTTACTACTTTACTTACTTTTAGTCTCTAAGAACACCACTCCACACATTTGGTTCCCTTGACACCCTGGTAGTCTTTTAACGAGAGTAATAAAAGATAGTAATACCTAGCTCTTACACAGTGTTTTCACTAGTACACCTTAAAGTTCTTTACAAAAGAGCTAGGTCTCTTTACAGTCTTTAGTTTTACCAAGTGAGAATCCAATCTACACATATGTATCAATATTTTGCATGTAAAAGAGATGCATTAGCCATGCTAACTATTATCTTAGAGAGAACTCATTTGAAAAGCACACCTTCTTTGGTTTATTACACTTCTTAGAATTTGTTTCCTGAGGACTGGAAGAAATGGTGAATGTTTGAGTGTTTAAGGACTGGAAAAATGTACCACATGATACATTCACATTCCCAGGGCTCATGAAAGCCAGTAAAAGTCATATGTCCATTGCCAGATTATCATTTCGTGGTGCCAGGTAAGAAAACAACATCAGTCTCTCTTGCCTACAGTACAGAAATAATAATTAATCTTCTTTACTGGATTAATTGTTGTAAAATTTCAACACCTTTGTAGTTCATAACTCTAATTTCTATACTCAGAGACCCTGAGATCTATGCATTAAACTAGAAATTCAATCAAGACAGAGCAACATTTTTTTAAATGTGACTAGATTAACTTCATGGAATAGAAAACAAATGCTTCAAAGAAGACAAGATGTTCAGTAGTTGTCAAGAAGTATTTCAGCTTTAAAGAGAAAAAGCAAATGCACTTTGGGTCCTAGTCTATTTTTACTTATCTGTATGTTTGCCTTGTCTCATTCAAACATATACATAGCTTGAAATGTATTTCCATCTGCTGAGAACTATGGCATGTTGAAATTACACTGTGTTTTCATGATGATTGAATGAACCAATCCAGACCTCAGCTAAAGACTGTCATAATTACACAGGAATGTCTAACTCCAAGTTTCTTCAACCACATGTTAGACTCATTCAATTCCTCTCATTTAAGAGAAGGTAGTCAACTGTGAAATTTCCCTTGGCTCAGATTAGGCTGAGGGTCACAGTGTATCAACCATGTCAGTTACTCTGATGTACAGCTGTACTTTTCTCCACAACACCAATTTTGATAGTAGAAGAGCCCTTCCTTCACATAACAAATTATTAATTAGTAGAGAGCAAACATTTCTTACAAATAGTGAAAAATGCAAGACACACCTAGCTTTCCTCCAATGCTTACCGGTACCAATGCAAGGGGATGACAAATTTCCACAGAAACTTCCTGAGCCCATTGTCCATGAACTGTGCAAGTGATGCCCATGACACTGATGTTTGATATCTGTATTTCTTCTTAAGAATACAAACTATTTTACAACCTTAAAATCCCTTCCTCCTTGCCTGAAGGCCTCAAAAAACATGCACACATATGGTGCCCTATCAGGGAGGCAATTGTTACATCTGAAGTGCTTTTCTTCATTAATCCAATGCAAGGTGTTGAGCAGTGATATTCTGTTCATGAATTTCTAATGCAGGTCATGGCTCCATACTCATACCATTGTTGCTGTCAAGAGACTCGTGTTCCCTACTTTGAGGTAATTCTGTACCTCTGCCATGTTTCCCATGTTCCCTTCCCTCACAGTACCTCCCACTTCTCTCGTCCTCAGAAACTCCCCAACCCTGTAATGACCTACCATCACTCACACTGCTGCTCTCTCCCTTTTAGAATAGCAAAGAACAAGGTTTTTTGTCTTTTCCCTTTTTTGTTGTACTTCCTTGTCAATTTATTTTTGCCTGCTCCTCTTTTCTATCACCCTTTCCTCATCAGTGTCCCAAAATGCAGCAAAGATCCTATCACACCCGTGTCAGTTTGACTAACCGAGATGACTCCTCGTCTTTAGGCAGGTAGGAGGCAGCACAGGCTGTCTGGCCCATTGGGGTCGATTACTTCCACTGGGCAGCTGTTCTGTGAGGGACGATGGACGACTCAGTTGCTCCGTGGCTGGTCAGTCAGTAAGAGCCTGTGTCCTGGATGGTCAGAAATTTGGTTGTGCTCCTTCCTGTCCGGCCTCAGGGACAGCAAATCATGCAGGCTGCCCCTCAATTGTTGTTATGCCAAAGAAATCGTCCTGCAAAGTACATGCTGCACAAGTCTTTCTCAGAGCTTCTCACACAGTAACGTGGTGATATATCAATATTTCTAGGTTTTCACACAGCCTCATCTGTGGCGTTCATAATGCTTTTCGCATTTCAGCTCCCCTTCTGCCACAATCGTATGTGACATGTTATTTCTATTTTAAAATATGTACATGTCCTAACTTAACTTGAGAATTTTAAATAGGATCTTTGCACAGCTACAGAACATATGGTTGCTTCTACTAATTGATATAAACAGTTTTCCTTTTTAGAGAGCTCTGTTCAAAATAATTGGATCTAAAGCAGAAAATAAACTGTTTCAAAGTGGAATGGATGACAACAATGTGCTGATTGATCGGCCCATTACCGAGGTTGGATCCTGAGGGAATCTAGTGGTATTAGTTCTGCTTCATCAAGATATGACTCTAAAAGCAGGATGCTTGGTTCCCCTACCTGCACAAATGGCAATATGTGCCTACCTATTCTGAAGGCTTGTCCTTGGATTGTAGCATTTTTGTATAGGTGATGAAAATTATGAGTCCACATTCAAAGGGTTAAAAAGCTTAAAAAGAGTAAGATTATACTATGAAGAAATGTTAACGCTTAGAAAACTACGGATGAAAATTGAATTTGCACAGACAAATATGCTTTACAGACAGTTAAATAACACTGTATGGTGTGGCTGGAAAGCACAGGCCACCAAATGCAGCAACAATACTGAATGAATAAATAGCTAGAAGAAGGGAAAAGAAGCTTGGTAAATTGTCAAAATCTCCACTTGAAACAGACTACATGTTCTTTTATGCAATGAGTCCTTGTAAAGCAAGTACTTACTGAACGACTCCAGCATTCCCATACCTGCGGCGGCAGCACTGGGAACGGACAGTGGAATTAGACGTGGAGGGCTGTGCCACATACCCGTGCCTCAGTTCCCAGTATTATCAAGCACCTGAATGACCAAAAGGGCCATATGGACTTGCCATACCAAAAACAAAACTTCAGGAGAATGGAAGGTTATATAAGTCATTGACAATTTCCAACCAAGCCCCAAAAAGGAAATCAAAAGTATTTCTCCATAAAAAATATGTTCTTAAAAATGGGATGATCTTTCCCAGTGTAAAACATACTTTGACAGGGGTTCTGTAGTACTTATGTGGTGCCACCCAAATCTTGACAAGAATGCCACTGTGCTGTACAGCAATTGCAGTCATTAAGGCTAACAGAGACCCTGTCATACAGCATGAGTTACAGAAAACTTTAGATTAACACAAATGGCTTTTTGATCTTGGGTTCCAGAAGAAATGCACAAGCAGTAATGCAACATGGTAAAGAAATGGACTCACAGAAACAAACATTTTACAGATTTGTTGGTTTGATAAAACTAAAAAACCATGATAAGCAGAGGAAAAATGGAAAAAACCTGAAAAAATGTTCCTGAAAAGTGACACAGATTACCTGGAGAATGAAGTACTTTGGTGTGCTGTGCAGTGACAAGTCAGTTTCAGCTCCCATGTAATTCAGTAGGATTTACCTTGACTAGAAGAGGAACAGGATCACCACCCTAAGGTAAAAAATACACACTAGTAACTAGTACTCACCAAGTCCCCAGATTTCAGAGAGTTCAAAATTCAAAAGAAATTTTAATTAAAGCCTGAAACAAAACAGAAAAGACATGGCAAAATCAAACCAGCGTACCTGATTTGTTTTCTCCAATGTTCTCATTTCACTCCCTCCTTACTCAGATGGTATAAATAACAGGATTTGAGAATTTGTTTTACACTCAATATGTACAGCCACCCCAAAGCCAAGGATTAAGCCAGGAGTATGAAGTACCTGTGCAGAATATTTTCCTTCATCTGCTAATCCCAAAGCCACAAAGTAAAACTTTTCTATGGATGATTTCGCTTGGAGTAGGAAGAGGGTTTTAGCATAAATGGCAAACCATAGTTTGGCTATTTTTCAAACACATAACATTGAACACAGTAAACGCATAAGAGCATATTCCCATTGGACACATATACTGACCAAAAGAACAATGTACAAACAAGGAATGTGTCTTGTTTTTTCAACTCAAATATTCACTGGCAAGAAGAAACTACAGAAGAAGGGTAATTTACAATAGCCTGGAAGCTGTCAGTTTGAAAGGCAAAGAAGAAAAGGTGTCCGAAACGCAGTAGTGAATCTTCATGTAAAGAGGAAGAAACGGGCAACACACATTGATTTTCTCTCTGGAATTCTTGCAGGCCAAAGGTTTGCCATATTAACTAGCAATCATGTTAACTAAGGAGCCAGGTCACTTCCAGAGTATAATCATGATGGAAGACCTTCCAACCCTTTTAAAATTTATGACCTTGTTGCTTTTGGTACATATTTCTCAAGCAGACTGGAATCTAGCAGATTTGAGATCTCATGGTATTTTACTCTGGTTCCATCCAATTTAATTGATTTTGCACTGATTGCAGAGATAATTGACACTGAGAAAGATGCCTCAAGAATAAGCAAGTTCCCACAACTGTCATTAAGTTAAAGACCTGAATAAAGAAAACTGAGCCAAAGTCTTTCCTAAGGGGTGAGAACCATCTCCACTCATTTCTCTCCACTTTAGGCCATTTACTTCGGTTTGTGCTTACCCAGTTATCACATGGATTCCAGCACACAACACTTAACTTCAGTGCCAGCAGATGCTGCCTCTCATGGTACAGACACAAGGGAATGGAGGGAACACTGCCTACATGCTGGGGAGCAGGGATGTACGGCGTGGAACGGGAAGCATTGTGGAGGGATGTGAGTTGCTGCACTAGAGTGAGTAGCAATATGTTGTCATTATGAACTAGGCCTCATTAAGTCCAATGCTGATGAAAAAAATGTTTTGCTGTCATTTTTAACCATAACATAGACATTACTGCAAAAAACCCCATGAATATGGAACAGTACATTAATAGAGTATTCAAAATGCTTTGTTGTCAGTGCAAAATTTTCGTGTCATCAGTCTTATTCACTCCAGATGCCTATCCTGTCTGAAGAGAGCATGCAAAGTGCTTGAAAAGAAGTAGGCTTTTGTCCTATTCTGCATAGAAAAAGGTTGAAAGAATTCGATTAACCTGGGAGACGCAGCCTAATTTCATCCAGTCTAGATGGAATTTTCTGAGTATTTTCTTCATATGGAAGTATTTTTAATTAGGAGGAAACCAACACATTTGCTCCTCTTCTTACTAGTTTGAATTCTTCTTTAATTAAGAATTATTGCACGAAAAGGTTGAATAAATTATAGTAAAATGAAGATGTATTAACCAACAGCATTAATATTCTCATTGTCTGTGTGGGGTAGAAGAGTGGGTAAGAACCCTCTGATACATAAAATTTAAACCTGGCACCTGGCATCATTCATGCTTGTTGGCATTTAATTAAAAATGTCATTGGACAGCTGCTGAATAACTTCCATCTTAAACAAGTAAGCCTAAATAGTGACTTGAGCTTCTCTAGATCACTCATTAGAAGAACCTCTGAGTGACCTTTGAACAGCAGAACAGCTTTTATGGTTTCATCCAGAGCCACATAACATTGTCCAGAGAATTTCAAACCATCCTTTCTTAAGAAATGAATCACATTATTTCACAGCTGCCCCATACACAGTTTGNAGAAAAAAGAAAAAGAAAAAAAAAAAAAAATCCAATCGCCACAAACTACTCTCTAGGCCTCTGGATGCAAACTGAATACTTCCACAGACAACATACATGTGGTAACCACATCCGAAGATCTGATCCACAATACTTGAGCTAAAATGGCTGGAATATGTTTATAATCACATTTTGTGATTTAGAGAGATCTTAATATGTGAAAATTTTTCATGCCTGCTCTGATAGGTAGCTGAAGTTTTTCATAAACAAATATATTCCATTTACTTATTACAAGTCCAATAAGTCAAATATAGAGATTCAATACCTACAGACCTGGGAAATACTCTTGAGTCTAGAAATTTTAAGGTAAGATAGTTTTGAACTGTCCTCCTATTAAATGCTGCCTCAGAGAAGTCTAAGAAGGCATAATCATTAACCCCATTAAACAGACCGTGGTATGATTTGCATCATATAAAATAATGTGATAGTAGTGAAATGCTGAAAAGACATAAAAGACCAAATATTTCAATTTCAAGAATTTCCAATTAAAAGGCAGCCTATAAACCTGCAAAATCCAGTAAACAACAAGAAAAAGGATTAAAATTGGCAGTGCTCTCAGTGACCTAATTTACATGTAAAAGAGCTCAAATTCTGGTTAATTACATTGCAGACAAAACCCTGAATATCCAGGCTATGGATACTAATTTCTCAGAGAAACTTCTACCTTCTTTCTCTATTTTCTTAAAAGATATTTCATCTCACTGGTATTCACAGATTTGCAGAAAACATCCAGCTAAGCTATACCAATTAAAGTGTAACAAATATTGATACAAAAATTGTTTTGGTATGAGTGTTTTATTAATCTCAATATTATTGATCTAAATATTCTGCTTATCTCTTCCCTCTGCTGAATGCTCCTGTGAGTCCCCTAAGCTTTCTACCTTTAATTCATAATTTACATTGAAATAAATAGAAATTCATGAAACCTACGCATATTTCGGGAAAAAAAAAAATCTTCACTCATGCATTCCTCCCTTTAAACTTCCTTTCATCTCCTTCCATATCTATTATTACTCAGGTTACAAACAAAAGAATTAAGCTATAACTGAGATCACATTCTCATACTCCACATCAGTAAGATTCTCTCCTTTCACACCTCCAGAAGGATTGTGATTTTCAGTGAGGTCTCTGGCACCATTCACTAGAGAAGGAGGTTTAAAACGATCTTTCTTCTCCTCCATATCATATTACACTAGACACATATACACAACTCTTTAATATGCTTTCTAAAAGCATATTAAATTTTCCAGCTCTAGATTTGTAGGAGCTTGTGTGTATTTTGTGCAAGAACCTGGCTGTTGCTCCTCTTCCTTTGGTTATTAATTTCCCCCACAGCATTTTTTCCTGCTTTGTTCCTTACTGTTTTGTTTTCTGGATTACACTTCCAAGGGGTGTTCAAGTGGACTCTAAGTATAAAAGACAACAACAAAATTTACTTGTTAACAAGCCATAAAAACCTGCTCCTGCATTCATTCAAGGTAAGTCCACAGCAAACCTCAGCTGAATTTAATAGCTTGGTAAAAAATAATGCAACACATATCCACTACTATGTTTCCTAAAATTATATATGCATGTTCAATTTGTTCTCCTGGACTTCTACTGTGAGACAGAACTGAATGATTAAATTTCCCCTATAAATCCATTTATTGACAGGGCAAGTCATTTCAGCAACAGCTACTTACAGATTCACACCCAGAGTCTTCCAGCCTTTTCAAACACACGTGCATAAATTGAGATTTTTAAAGTGATACCCAGGATTCTCATGGCCATGTGGAGTGTTCCTGGATTTCAGCAGGGTTTGTAAGTACTTGGAACATTTCATATACAACTTCACAGAGGGACTTAGGATCCTCTGTTGGAAATGACCGAAGTAATCTCACAGTAATTTTTAATTAGTTGTTTCAATTAGTTGTATGCTGTGCCCACTTTTGGCCAGCATCAGTTAAGTTTGTTCACAGACATCGTTACATTATTCATTAAATCATCCAAACCTAAACTTTGTTAAAACTAACCCTGAAAAGCTTCAATAAATAAAATCAAAGGGATTTGAAGATTGGGTATCTGGGATTTTAAATGTATGGCCCTTCAAGGACATTGGCATAACCACAAGGTACAGAGGAGATGAAGGCCTGGAAAGGTGGAGACTCCCCATCTGAGCAAGCAATGAAGACTAAAGAATGAGGACCAGATTTGCATGAAGAATGAGAAATCAATAACTAATAGGGGACAGAACACTAACTAATGAATACAGTTATGCAACTTAGAACCAATGAACATTAATTTCTTTGTTTGCTAAAAATGTATAGTTAAGTGAAAAAGTCTTGTACTGGGGTCTGTGTGGAGGCCAGAACTTTGTCAGCTACACGCACACCTCTTGGCCAAGAATGAAGTAGTATCATGCTCCCTAACACTAAAAAGGCAGAGTCTTATTTATCCCAAATATTTCAGAGGATTTTGGTAACACCTCCATATACCAAAACATCCAAATTTGCATTACTTAACAGCTTTCTCTAGGTCAAAATTGACTGCAACACTCATTCAAGTTCATTAATACAAAGCATGGAGTTTGATATTTTACATATTTCTGTTCTAATACTTGGTGCAGGATGATAGGACACGTGAATTTATGTTTACCCTCAACCTACATATGTACCCACAATCCACATATGAAGAGGAAGAAATTCTGGTACTGCAAATTATTTGAAGTGCTTTTTAAACTTTCCTCATATTGACGTAATTTCCTTTGGGAGTGGAACATATCCTGTCATAAGTTATAGCTTCTATTCAGCACAGTAGATCTCATCTAGTTTGGCAAAGGTTCTCTGGCAATTAATTTCATGTTTTATTCATCCCAGAATTCTTTCCAAATCAAAATGCTACTTTGTGCATTGCAAACCACATTATGAACAGCCAGTATCACAAATAAAGGTGCTTTTTGCATAGCAATCAGATTGCTTCTTTTCAGAGAAAATGAATCTAGCTCTGTATTTATCTCACTAATTGCACTCACAGCATTACAAATTATCATTCGCCTCCCTTTTACATTATTCAAAACTCAATCTCTGTAAGTTACTAAACCAAAAATGAGCCATACGTTTCCCCCTGAGACCCACAAAACACATCATTTGAACTGCTGATCTATATGAACTAGATTTACCAGGAAAAAAGTTTAGATACTATAATTGATAAGAGAAGAATCACCTGAGAGCATGTGTGTGCTGTACATGCACTGCTTTGGAGAAAAGAGGACAGCTGACCCAGCACATTGGTGAACTCGTGCCCCTCTGATAATTATAAACATGAAGAGCCAGTGTCTTACCTGTGTTCAGTTAAATTCAAGAAACAATGTAACATCCAAATGGAAAGCACTGAGCTCTTGCACAGCTTCCCCCTCAAGATGCCCTCACAGCTCTGGTAAGTTTACGGGTAAGGTTAGTAGATTTTCATTGTTTCACTGCACAAATGAAAAACAAAAACCTTCCATAAAGAGTTACATAAATGTGTGTCCCAACTAGCAGGAAAAATGCATCACACAGAGTTACAATTCAGGGGCCAGAATCTGCTGTTATTAATTAGGCCCAGCTCCCACTGATTCCAATGTATTCTTTTGCTTGAAGCTGTACTGAGTAAAAACCAAGAGACTGAATCCCCAGATGAAATGCTGGAGCTTACAAAGTAGTGGGAATCAAGATGGCAAATGACTGTATAAAAATCAACAGGCAAGCTCAGTGGAAAAGAAGATAAATTTTCTATACGGCAGAAGCTGCTGTATGAGACTGCTAATTTAAAGGTAAATACTCTCACTGCAGTTTGATCCTTCTTGTATGAACTACTGAATTTTTGTGATCATTAATCTACCAAATTCCAGGTTTTCCTTTTCAAAACTTTTTAGAAAATTCTTGTAAATAATGAATCATAGACAGTACCACGTAAATATTATTCAGTCTAGTTTTGAGAAAATTATCTAAACGAATCATCAGCTGATGGAAGATGTTCCTCTTCTTTCCTTAATGATGTTCATGTGTATTTCATAGATATAACACATAGACCAGGTTAAGACTGTATTCAAAACACAAAATGCCAACAAAAAAGGTTTGTCATTTACACTTCCTTCTATTTCCCTACTTCATTTTATTTATTGTATTTATTTGACACCCTGATAGCCAAATGCCTTTATTTGTTAATTATTCTCCTCATTTATCCTGAGCAATATTTTTTTTTTCTGGTAATGTGAGGAGGAGATAGTTACACACTATGGGCCATAAAAGCACCTCCATTTACTACTGTCATGTTGTATCATCTCTACCTCTTGGCTTGAAATTTATTGGAGGTGAGTGTGATCAGAATTACACTGGAAGTCTGCATGCAAGCAGCTTTGGCATTGCACCATATCTACAGGAAAAACAGCCAGGCTGAAGGTTTGAATTATGATCTTGGCCTTTACCCTCCTGCCTTCCATGGCCAACTTTTTCTAAATGTCCTTTTAAAAACCTGGCATCATAACAGAATGCAGAAGAATGGAAAGAATGATGTTCAGAATTTCTTGGATGCACTGCTTTGGTTGATCACATCCACAGAGAGCAAGCAGCCAATAACTTTATCCTTGGGATTCTCAAGAAGAAAAATACCCTCTTATCTCCTTATTCTCTTTCTTCTCTTTTCCTTTCTCTCTTCTTTTAGCAAATTAAGGTGTGCTTTGTCTTTATTTTTCATTTTGTAGGGAGATGGATTATGAGAAATCCTAATTAGCGGAGGTTTTTTTGCTGGTTCAACTCAAACTGAGCCTTTGCATTCAGCAACAGGAAGCATTATGAATTGAAAGCTAAATATATAAGATTTCTCTGCAATGAAGAGCCCACCTGCTTTAAAGAGGGGTTCTATGAAAAGAGACTCTGTTAAATACCTCCACAGAAACACTTCTGCAGCTAGCAAAAGGCTTTTGTACAATTAGCCCACTCACCTTCAGAGGGTTTATATTTTTCTGGCAAATATGGTCTACTGTAACTACTTTCCTTACTTTCCTACACATAAAAGAGGAGGACACAGAGCAGATCTTGCAATCAAATATGCAGGGGTTTTAGCTGTAATAAACTATGTATGGCATGAATAAAACATTTGTTTGTAATTTCCTGCAAACAGGCCTTAGTATTTATGAAGTTGTTGGTTATGCAAACTTTATTTGTAAGTATGTTACAGCCTGGTAGGGTTTGTAAAACTATTGTTTTTCAATTGATTTTGTCTACTTTGTGACTTACATGGTCAGTTATTGTTTCCTCCAAGCTGGAAATAAATAACTAGTCTTTTTCTTAACTGCCTATATATATGCAGCTTTTCCCAGGAACTGAGACAAACAAAGGTCCACTTACATGAAGGTATAATGAAATATAAAAAGGAAAAACTGTCTAAGTGCAGTTGAACTGAATGCATTTGAGTAACTACCCTTGAATGCACCTTCACAGTGTTTACTTGGCTTCATCCTTTTGTTTATTTGGGTTTTTTAACCTAAGAAATAACAAGAAGTGTTATGTTCCTGCAGTATAATACAAGGGTCACCAGTTCTGATCTCATCTAGGAATAATCACCTTCTCCTCTCAACTCAGACTTCATAACCTTTGCAGACATTGTGACTCACTATAACTCTAAAAGAAGAATGACAATAAGAAGGATAAATTGCTTCTGCTAGCAGTAATTTGAAGTGGAGCCTGTACCTGAACACTTGCTTGTGTAGAATATTCAAGCAAGTCCTCCAAAAAGAGACTTCCCAGCCAACACTGGTCGTTTTGTTTCCATCAATAGGTGTGTACACACAAACACCATCAGGATGTGCCATCTAAAAATTATTCTTTTGGCTTGAGCTGTCCTTTCAGGATAAACATATTAGTTCCCTAATGTTTATGTATCTGCTTGACAACTGCACCCACGATGATGGAATTCTGCCAATCAAAATGTTGTGTTTCATCCTGAATGCAAATAGTTGCTTTGAAGTGCTCCAGGTTTATTGAATGAAGAAATAACACATTTGTGTAAAAAATTCAGGGAAAATATCTGCAATCCATCAGCATATAATTGCAGTTTGCCTTTAGATTCATAAAGTATATCAACAAATCTTGTTTTAAATGCACAGAGGCTCTTCTATTTTAACTGGCTTTTCTGACAGAAACAGTACTGAACTTCAGACAAAATCAGTTTATCTTGCAGTATATAATATTGACTCTTAATAAAAAGCCAACATAAAAATGAAGTAAATCTCAACCACTTAGAATCAGGAATTGGAGTAAGATTAGGCTTCTGTTCTGTTCTGCTCCTGCAAGAGAGAGTAGAGGGACTCTCTCTCTTTTGACTCAGTAGGAATCAAAGAGAGACTAGTCTCCCAACTTGTGGTTTCAAATCAGATGTGCAAGGTTAAGCTGTGTGAGAGCAATCATCTTACACATTCACTTTCCCCCTCACTAAATTAACTGGGTAAGACGTCTCCTTACTCTGTTCCGTCACCTTCATGCATCAATAGCATGAGTCAGATCAGCAGTCACAAATCACCCTTTACTTTGTTTGCTTAGGATCTCAGCACCTCATTATTTCGCCACAGGATGGATATAACGACACTTGCTGCCATTAAGGTGCCATTCTTTCAAACAGGTTTGAGAAAAGAGCTGGATAATGTTATGACCAAAAGATAACTGCATGATAAAAACATGGAAGATTATGATCAGGAAAAAGAACATTAGGGTCCAGGATTACAGGCTCCCTTGCCTAAATTAGTAGCTCAGCACAAACTGAGGGGAGAACAGTATCCAATTATCTTTTTAGGTTGCTTGTCTCCCACTAAAATGTCAGGAACTGGGCAAGCCTGAAGTCCCTAGTGTACATCAGTTACAAAGTGATTCTTAAGGTCCCTTCCAACACAAAGCATCCTATAACTCTCTTCAAAAGTTTGTCCAGATGCTGCTATCTTTTAATAACTGGAGGATGTGTCAAAGTGAGGATGAAGTGCTCAGCCAATGTCAAAGAAAACAGGCTCCACTTCAGGTAGCAAAAGGCTACATTGTACCAAGCCCAGCTTACAAAGGTTTTCCTGGTCTTTGTCAAGCCTAGAAGATAAAAGCATCCTTCCTATAACATAAGCAAAAGGAATTCAAAATCCATTTCTCTTGAACTGGTAATAGAGGCCCCATTTCAGTTCAGCACTGTGTGCAAGAGCCAAACATGGCAAAAAATCAAGAAAAAAGAAGAAGGAATCTTCTTCCCTTTTAACCTTTTATACTGGAATAATTTTACTTGATTCTTATTCCAAAGTCCCACTACTGGATTCTCTCAACTAGCTTTGAGTGCTGTCTTGAAAGACAAGTTCCCATTCCTCAGAAAGATTTAACTTCTCCCCCGCCAAGCCCTGTACTGAATTTATCTCCCACTTCATAGATCCAACACTAGCCTCAGTTTAAGATGGTGAACTCAGCTGCCTAACCCCAAACTCCCTCCCTGTTCCTCAATCATCAGACCTTCTCATTGACTTAACCTGGTCTGACTGAGCCATATATAATCTATATTCTGATAGCCATATATAATCTGAGCCCTATATAATCAAATTATTCAAATAATTCGAAAAGCCAGTATCATTAAATATTTTTTTTTCCATTCATCATCCTAAATCAATCTGTTTAGACATAGACATGAATCACACTGTCTTTACAAGAAAGAAGTGTTGCTTGGCTCTTTATGTAATTTCTTCCTCAAAATATTTGCTCTCAAATAGGCTAATTGTTTTCCTCTGCCCACACTGAGTCTGTCAGGAAGTGCATAGCTAACCTTAATACACAGGGAAGAGAGTAGTTTATATCATAGGAACTATAGTATATCCAGGAGACATTAATAGTTTTACAGCCAAGCGACCTACATGTGACAAGGTAAAATTATACTCTGCACAAGAAATCCTATATACACATAAGAAGCATGATTCCACTGGTTCAATGCATCCAGCTCCCTGCTTTGAGTGTAATGAACAAATCAGGCATTTTAAAATCTTTTAAAACCTGATTTAAATGTTTTGATGGAGATGAGTGAAGTATGAATTCAAAACTTAATTGTGCTAAACAGTTGGCTAAAGCTTGAAAAGAGCCATAGAGACTTGTGCAACGGAAGAAATAGATGGGTTAAAGTGAACAGTAGCTGGCAAAAGAACTTAATGACAGCAAGCCAAGTTTGATCGTAAGCCAGTTCGTATCTATATATTAATTTTTGAAAGAGCTCCTCTACTTATATCAGTAGAAATAACTTATTTGGCCTGTTTTCTCATGTTTAACCTCAAGACCTGGTCCCACTGTTTACTTGGGACTGAGGTGCCATAGACTGCTAGAACTGATAGTGCATGATCGATGTTTTCTTTGTCTCTTTGTAGCCTCAAAAGTAAGACAAGCTGATAGTGGCTGCACAAGTAAAGGCCCCGCTAGGTCAGTGTGCAGAATACTTGTGTATCATTTACTGCCTGGGAAGGGTGAGCACATCACATGAAAATAAACCAAACTGCCTGGTGAATTTCAAATGCCACTGTTCAGGTGACTAAACTGGTTACAAAAACAGTTTTCTCGTTGTGTTTAAATTTCAACTGATTCAGTTCCTTCGCCCCTATTTTCTGATAATTTGCTCTGCATTAAATAACAAAAATCTTGGTAGAGTGGTAAGTGCTGTGCCTCAGCAAAAGTTATCTTTGGACAGCAGATAGTGACAAAGTCATTAATTTCGTCAGAAGAAAAAGGAAAAAACATTAATTTACACTAAGCAGTCACTAACAGCAGTAATGTCCATTCCTGTGACTTGTAGCAGGAATCACAGGATAAATCATATTGGAATAAACCATATTCAGTAGATATATAATTCAGGTGATCGACTAGACTGGTAAAAGTACTTCTGGGTGAGTGGAACATGAAACCGCACAAAGTTTCATTTAACATCACATATGTAATGTAATGACCTATTTCCCCCTGTCAAGGTAAGATCTCCTCTTCCTTTAATAGCTGAGTTCCAGCTAACTTAAAAAGCCACATCACTTTATAAGGATATATTCAGCCCTGTATCACTTGTAAATAAATCATGGTCTCCAGAGAAGGAGCAGAAAAGGGAAAAGATTCCTCCCTTCCTTTCCCAGTCATTATGAGCCTCAAACAGTTTTCAGATGTGTCATATGGCCAAACTGCAGTTGCTTGGAGAAACACAGTGGTTTGTAAAGGTCCACGAAATTAGACATGTGCAAAGGGATGAAAATATGGTGGAAAATATTTTATAATTAATGTCTATGCAAACCTAGTCAATGGTCCTCTAAACAAGGAGCAGAAGGAACATCATATGGTTTAATAATGCTTGCTCACTGAATAAACTGAAGTTACTCCAGTGTTGGAGACAAGGAATGAAGTAGTTGTAGAGAATTACCTGTTTATCATTTCTTAAAACATTCGTACAACTTACAGTACTTTGAACTCACCAAAATCCTAGTGGAACTACAAGCAGCCATCATGACATTCTATAATCTTCACTGAAGGATCAAAGAATCCTCTGCTGAAAAGGCAAGGGAGAAAAATGGTCTGTAGACAGTTCTGTCTCATTTGCTTCAAATATTCTGTCTGCAATTCTTCTCTGGAAGACAAAGTAGGAGGAATCTTCTCCCTGATGCTAGTGTGAATTTCGCTTGTGTGATTGTGTCTCCATGGACACAATGTAAACACATCTGTTTTCTTTTTACACTTCTGATGGAAGCATTCTACACAGAATTCATCATTGCAGGGAACAAAAACATTATCTCAAGGCAGAAATGGAGATCATTCCTTATACAATGAAAAAGGAAAGCCAGTTTAGTTCATTTCCGTCAATGATCAGAAGAGCAGAGCAGTGGAGTTTACAGCCATATCTTAAAGCTCAGGGTTTGCATATCTTGATACTTGAATGATAAAATAATGTTAATAAAACAGTTGATGTTAAGCTTGTGTTACAAGGGGAGAAAAAGAAATATAAATGCAGGATACTCATTGACATCAGGAGAAATGCAATATTTTACAATTCTGAAATGTCAGTATGACATCATAATGCGGCCACATCTGTTTTAGGCCACAACATTGCCCTTCATGTAGTCTTTAAAATTAGTAATTCCCAAGACCTGACAACAAAGCTACATTATCTGTAGCTTTATTTGACATTTCCCCTAGCATCCATGCACTGCCAGTTAATGAAAGAGGAAAAGACATTGTACTGCAGTGGTGTCAGTTGTTTTCCTTTTGTTAAAGATGTTCCAAGAACTGGCAAAGGAAAACAGAAGTTTAAGCAGTGTTCATTGTTTCAATAGCTGAATGTCCATTCAGCGCCTGAAGCACACTAAGCTGGTTTTTACCAGTCATAAGAATGTCCCATACTCCTTGTTAATCCCCTAACATAATGAAACATACCACTTGCAAACATCATTGTCTGCAAAAGGAGGAAAAAAAAAAAAAGTTCCTACCAGAATTTTCGTGGTTTTGCAGAAAATCGAATCATTAATTTAAAAAAATCCACATTTATCACAACACGCTACCTTCAATATGCATTCCTAATATTCCAGCACTTTATTAATCATTCCCGCTTATGAATTCTTTAGCCTGCAATATGAAATAGTCTCATGATGCACTAATCAGTTTTTGGCTGTGGCCACAAGCCTAGGAATAAGTTTTTTCTGCAAACCACTTTCTCTTAGATAGAAGCAATTACTCTTTGACACACGAAGTCTTCACATCAGTAAAGAAACAGAAATGATGTTTTAAAGACATGTCAGAAATTTTAAATACCAAACCTTTTTGTCTGACTTTGCCCCCTCTGTAGGTATGGTGTATTAAAAAGACGTGCTGCCAAAAGCCTCAGCTGTAGCCAACTGTTGCTTTCATTACCATTCTAAGGTAGAAAAGTTTTGTCCTTGAATACAAGTCCCCCTGGGTTTTAACCTTTCTCACTGAAGAAAGCCCATAATGTACTCTGCTAGTCAATGGGTGCAAAAAAAAAAATAAAATTAGCAGTGCCTTTAGTAAGCAGAAGTCTTAGAAAGTTAACACTAAGTAATGTTATTTCTGTGCTCTAGAGGAAATTACTTGTATGAGGGACACACTTGTAATTGTCTAACACCTAAATGCAAATTCCTCAAATATGGAGAGTGGCGAAGGAGACAAAGTCAGCCCTCAAATAGAAAGAAATTTCACTACACAATGTAGGTGGCTTTTTGAATTTAAATTACTTTTGGTGGATACTTGCTCACTCCCTTTCTATTAATTTTTTAATTAAAACTTGCATGCATTAAATTTTAACATTATCAGAGAAGCCTGAAAATACTTCCAAAGCTTCCATGCAGCTGACACGTAACAATCAAACGCCTCAAATTTTACACATTGCTTCATGAGAAGTATCTGTCTATAGATTTTATGTCATTTTTTCCATTTTCAAGCAAATGGAATAATGTGCGCCATGTAAGTTAAAATAAGGGTTCATTCCCTCTCTCACACATATTACTCCTTAATGATTATTCTGACTTATGTACAACCAAAAGCAATGTATAGAATATGAATGAAGCCCAGTTGAAGTTAATGACTGCCTTCTCTTCCTTGGGGCCAAGGTTCCAACTCAGTGGCCATCAATCCTCAGGAAATGCCTGGTTCCTGCAGTCATTATTGCGCAATTGA
The DNA here is from genome assembly GCA_013397295.1 of Polioptila caerulea. Classification (NCBI taxonomy): domain Eukaryota; kingdom Metazoa; phylum Chordata; class Aves; order Passeriformes; family Certhiidae; genus Polioptila; species Polioptila caerulea. The sequence goes on along the minus strand of VYXF01008164.1, from coordinate 158,232 downwards.
AAGACAGCAACCAACACAGTAGGAAACATATAACCTTCTACTGAGAATGTATAAAATACAGGCTCACACTGAAGAACTCTTTTCTTCCACACCCTCAGATCAGGAGTTGAGAACAACCTGGGAGGGGAAATAAATCTGAGGATAAAAACAGCAAACCGGAAGGTCATAAATAAAGTCCCCCCACAAATGCCAACTGATTTTGTTTTGTGTTTTTTTTTCTTTCCTTTTTTTTTGTTTATCTCTTTTTTTTTCTCTCCTTTTTTTTTTTTTTTTCTTTTTTTAATCATTATTCACCCTGACGTGAATCCTAATTAAAATTTTACACAGTGTGTCTTTTAATTAGCCATGGCTGGAGTGGTGAAAGCTATCAATATTTAGCAGGATAATTGTACAAAATTACTTTTCAAAAATGAACAGCAGGCATGAATCCACTCAGCAGCAGGGGGTTATTCAGCCACACACTGTGCAAGATGGGGTGCCTCAGATAATGTGTGAGAGATAATAATGCACACAGGGAGGGACACATGCTGCTATATTTTGTGCTTCATTGGTTTTCTGCAAACAGCATTTGGCTCTTGTTGCACTCAGAACATCAGGGTTCACACAACCTTTAAGCTGGTTATTTTTTATCTTTATGTTGATTTATTTTAACTTAAATACAAGAATGTGTTTAATAACAATGCCCACTAACAAACCACTGAGACACAGCTCCATGTATGACCTAGTTTGTACACTGGATACTTCGCAGATGCTAATAACGAACAAGGTCAAGAACAGAGGTCTTCTTTCTTTCTTCCTTTTTTTTTTTTTTTTTTAATCAAAAAGAAAAAAATTTTGCCCATCCTAGTAGAACGCAAAACAGTTAATTAATTTCTAGTTTGCAAATCCATAGTGCACAAGTATTCAGCTGTATTTTAAAATAGATTTGTAACAGTTCAATTCTCACATAAGCTTCCTCTCCTTTCTTTCACAAAAGAACAAGGAAAGGGAATCTGCAGCATTTTGTGCTTGCTATTTACTTTTTGTACATTAAAAACCCCCCAAAAAACAGGAAACACCTGCAAATGTTCCCTACGTGCACCAAGGAAACATTCAGTAACATCACACAGAATGGGGTTCTCAGGCAGTTACTCTGAAGCAAGCAGTCTGTGGGACAAAGGCCTTCAAAAACTGTATCCAAGAGTAAGAACACAAATCCCAGCACACAAATTCCTTACACAGAGAGCCGGCTATAAAACTCAAATGAGAGCAGTAGCAGAGGGCACAGTCAGGTGAGATGTATGCAAGAACAAGCTCTTTAGTTTTAGAATATATGAATGAGCACGTCTTGCTTTACCGTCACAACAAAGAGAATTCCTTCAGTTCCAGGTCATTCCCTCATCTCCTGCAACTAGGCAGGCAGAGCAGAATAATGGTGTTTGTCCGAGGCTCTGAATAATACTAGGCTTAAATCCAAAGGGCCAAACTGGTACTGAAATTCTTGCTCATCAATAATGGGAGATTGGTGATTAACACTGCATGGATTCTGTAGAAGATGATAGCACCTGTGTGATTTCAGCACACGAAAATGTTGGGTAAATCCTATGCTCACTGTCATCGAATGCAGTCACAGTAAGCATATCGTGAATAACTTAATGTAATTATTTTACAGTGTTTTTGAAGACCAGATCTTTTGCCTAACACTGTATCCAGAGATATACATAATTCATACAGTTGCAAATAACCGAGTAACTGGAAGACAAGACACAGGAACTCCAGAGTGGACTTAAAACCAACAGTCAGTACAGCTATCTGTGCTGCTCTTTCCCAGAAAGCAGGAAACGTCATCTGCAAAAGCTTTGAAATTATGCTTCACGTGTGTTACTCTGTATTACCCAACATTAAAAAAGCATACCATGTGCTACACAAAAAGGAAGGGCTGACTTTAAGATTAATTCTTCAAATAATAAAAGAAGGTAAAATAAAAATGCATATGCAACCAGTCATAATCAGTATTTTCCAGGTTTACTAGTTTTAAGTTATGTGACCACACTTCTTAGAAATTCCCACTACAGCCTTACTTTAACAGCTGCTGATAAAACCTGAGAGCTGACATTTGAGTTTTATAATTAAACAGAACAAAATACAGAATCGGTGATTTATTTATATGTGCCTACTCGTTTTTGTCCACACTAATATTTTCCTGTTGTAATCACAAAGTCAGAAGCACAACAGCTGCAAATAAAAAGAATGTAATACAACTTGTAAGAAATTCTCCTTTGTATTCAGTTCTCTCATGCATTGTGCTAAGAAATAGGCTAAATAAACACAAAACCAGTGTGGTCAAGCATTGGGAAGAAAGTTCAAATAATAACTAGCTCTCAGCAGAAATAAAATGAATTTAAGAAATATTATGATTTCTTGTTGATGATAAAAAAAAAAAAATTAGAAAGCCTCACAAACATGTAACAGCCCAGAAAAATCAAACCCAAAAAATAATCTACCCACTCAATGGCAGGAAATAATTTGATTTTTTTTTCTAAATCTTTACTGCTTTAGGTAATGTTATCCTGCAATCCCTTTGCACCACCTTTGCTTGTTATCTTGTATAATTCAGTAGCCAAAACACCATGATTCATGTATTTTAGGGCCAAATCTGAATGTGTGGATGTCAAAGCTCTTGTCTTGGGAGGTCTCTGTTCCCAAACATTTTCAGGTTGCAAACAACACATGACAATTTAATACATTCTTTCTTATACCATCACAGTATAGAAATAAATTATTGTAAATACTTATAAATATTTAGGTTTACGTTCTGTCTGTAAAGATCACGATCCTTACAGCTGCTGTTCCAAGCATGTTAAACTAACTTTTGGTATATAACTTTTGGGGGATAATTTGTATGACACCATATATTGAAAAAGGACACTATCTGCTAAAATCTGATTAATAAAAAAAGACTCCTGGTTCAGTGGATTTTTCCAGACAAAATTTCAATCCTTTTGCAAAAAACAGGACCCATTTTTTTCACTCTGGGAAATGTCAGCCTACTTTGGCAGGATTTCATCTTAGTGATGAATGGGTTAAAAATCAAACAATGGCCTGGGCATTTATTCCACAATGTAGTTTCTCTCATAAGAACCATGGAATGAAAATCTCTGTGTGGGATCCTCATTAGCTGCTCCTGCTTCCTAGAAGCTGCACAGCTCAGTCCCTTCCCCCTTCATGCACACATTCAGATTTCTCTCCTCTGTTAATACAAAACTAAAAGGCAAACCCCGAGGATTCATACCATTAGGAGTTGCAGCATGTGATGTCACTGTCATGCGAGCACATATATTTCTTAAATCAGAATTTCTTTCCGTAACAAGAAAACAGTTGAAATTGTTTGTTAGTTCTATGCTTTCTACCAACATGTCAAGCAGCAAGAAGAGCACAGCATGGGACTGTATGCTTGCTTTCAACATAAAGAAAGGTTATGTGCAAAGAAGGATGTCATACTGCGATGTCTCATTTGTGACTAATACCTGTTGTATGCTTCACAATCCAATTTATATCTAAAGCTCTTTGACTTCAGCCCACCACTTGTCCATCCTTCAATAAAAGACATATTTATACACATGCATATTGTTCAGGAAAACTCTTTACAACATAAAGAAAGTATATATAAGAATATATTCAGAGCCTATATTTGAGAAGAATAAAATCCAAAAGAAATTTTGCTTTTGCATATATATTCTCTATTGCCTAGCATAAGCAAGTACTTTCAAGTCAACTGTCTTTGAGACCCTGGAGATTCAAAATCTGTCTTCATATATATTGCCATGTACCTCACTGGTGCAGGTCTGATTTGAGTCCAGATACTAAGTCAATAAAGAAAATGGCAATTCTCTTAGAGATTCTTAAGTAGTAAAGGCTGCAGCTAAATCCAGATGTGACTGTGGTTCAAACTGCTTGTCCCAAAGGGAATGTTTGATTTTAAGGCTCAATACATAGAAACACATTTGGCATATGCAAGTAAAATACTGCCTAACAAAATCTGTGGTATTGAACAGTTACCATAGTAGAGACAGTGGTAACCAGAGAAGCTTGAAATATTTGCCATATAACCAGAAAAGCAAGATGCCAGATAATCAAGTTAATCTATCACAATGGTTCCTGCTTCTCTTAATATCTATGAATGGATATTTGTGTAGCCTAGCCTATACTTGTATTTTTTACTTTATTGTATTTTAGATGTAGAATAGGAAGCATGGAGAAAATATTTAAATACAGTGTACATTAACGTGTGACTGAAGACAGCAATAAACCAATGAGTGTTGTTGGTGAAGAGTGAAACTTGGAGCTGACTTAAAGCCCTAAGGAGCACATACCTTACTGTTCTTCATCTGCAAATAACAGGTCCACTGGTTAATATACCAATGTACCTGTAGCACCACTGTATAAGTGAAATACAATCTCCAAATACTGCTGGAAACATTTCCCAGGGATAACTGTGTAAAGTTCCTCAGGCATTTAAGAATGAAGAAATTGCATTTTTGTCAATTGACAATACTTTAGAAATACACAAATAGGAAAGATCCATGGACTTGTAATCAGAAATATGCCTTATGCACATTCAACCCATATGATCTGTATTAGATTTGTGCAGAATCTGTACATGCAAGAGTGAGTAAGTTCTGAGATCCCTCTGCTCTTAGTCTCATTTTTAACTTGCCTTGTTCAAAATGAAATCATCAATCATGAGATCTGCCCCATGTTTTCTGGGATTATTTGATATTTCCCATTACAAATACATTTAAAGCATGTCACTCATCCATACACATCGCATGCGTATGTACAGGCATGATATATCGGTACAATCACAACTTTGTGACTTTGGTGAAATTGCAAGGCTTCATTAGAAACGAGGAGACATAGAGCCCTGGCAGTTTTCAGATCTTTAGAGGGTCATTTATTGATGTAATACATTTCATATTTTTTCTGTCTGAAGGGTAGTCTCTAAACACTGTAATAGAGCAATATTGAAGTATTTATTTTACCTTTTTTTTTCTTCAGCTGAAATGCTAGCAAGGGAGTGTTTTTTCAGTTTGGCAGCCAGCCAGCCATTTCACAGTAAATAACATGAACCCCCTTCTGCAATGTAAAGCTGTATATCTTCACAAAAATATTCAGTCTCCTACTAGAGTCCAAGGAATCTTTGCTTACAGTGTCCCTGCAGAAGCTTCCACAGCAAGTAACGTGGCAGAGAATTCTAAGCTATATGAAGTACTTTCTCCCTCTGTCTCTTTTTCCCCACAGAAAAGACTTCATGTATTCCACCTCAACATGCTTTTCCTCAACATACTGGAGACAGGAAAAAAAAATTTCTACTAGTCTTACTAAAATATCTCAGGTGCTGTCTTCTACCCAAATCCTGAAAAAATATGTTTTGTAACAATCTGCCATATTCAGTACTGTATCAAAACTGACACGCAATACATGCAATTGCTCAGACAGCCTCACTGGCAGCGTTCCATTTTAACTACGTGCCCTTGAAGTACATGACTGTACCATGCACTTCAAATTAAGAAATTTTGCATAGTTACCAACAATTAGTGTTGGAAAATGAGCTCTTAAATGGGTAACTTTTGGATACATATCATTCAGATCACTTAGGCTACCAGCTGAAAAAGGCAGGATCAGTGTTCGAAGACAGAGGATGTAGAAAGTACAAAGTCAAGTCCCATTCTTACCTAAAGCAAAGGCAGCTGGTGCAAGTGAATGCATCCAGACGGGTGGATTCATCTTGATGAATTGGACTGAAAAGGCAGACTCCATCTTATAGAGGGATTGTGTCTAAAATCAAATCCGTTTTAGGTTAAATATAGAAACCAATGCAGCAAGTGATGCTTTTAAAGACATAGAAAGTCAGAAAAGTAATTTGTGAGCATGAGTGGGTTGCAGAAGGAACTTGATATTCTGATCCTTCTGTCAGCACAGCAACCTGTGTTATATGTAACACATCAAAGGAGAAATCTAACTTGTGGAAGGAGATAATGAGGCTTTTTTTACTTCTGTATATCATCTCACACTTCAAGAAAGGCAAAGATTTACAGCTACTGTTAAGCATGTTCTTTGGAGCTATCCAAAGAGCGCGCTTTCAGCAGCTGTTGCTCCAGTACTGCCTCTCTGCACAGGCTCACTCAGCCAACTCACAGCACAGTTCAATCTTTAGGACCCGCAACAAAGCCCAACTGTTTAGAGAAAAGGACTGTATGCTTTCCCAGAACTGAACACAGAACTGATTAACTAATCAGTGGTTCCAAAAGCCCTTTGAAACAGGAAAGTGCTCTAAAAGTTACAGATTGTTATTGCTGAACACTTCCCTGTTAGCACTGGAGTAACGATCCATTTCCTTTACTGTGTTCTGAGGAAGGGGATAGGAAACATGAGACTGCAGTTACCAGTTACCACAGTTATCAAGGAACATGCAAAAACCCAGTTTTTGTAGCTCTGTTTACACAGAAAGAGTCATCTTAGAATAGAATAGACAACTATCTTACTTGCTGAAGTTTAGACAGCTATTTCCCCAAATACTTCTTGTACCTCTTTTTGCTATTGCTGCTTTTCTGTTTTTCCCCTTCCCCTTACAGATAGAGTTGTTTGCCAGCAGAAGACATGGCCCTGTGGAATAGGAACTTAATATTCCACTTACCATCCACTGGCATTTTCAGCGTTAGCACTGTCCATCCATGTCTTTGCTTGCTCACTAGTGTCAGCATGACTAGTATGTCATTGAACTTCCATAACTAGGCACTGCAATAATGTTTCTTGAAGAAAACCGAGTTTTTCAGGGATACAGTGTTTTTCATCATTTTTCATGTTCATTCTCCATCTTTGGTCTCCTGAGTTATAATTGCTTGCAGCTTTACCTCTGCACACAATGTTAATGCACTACTTAACTAATGAAAAAAAGACTTATTCTCTAAACGACTTTCACACAGGTTCTTTGATGATTTTAAGATGTTTAAAATATTTGACAAAAAACACTCTCTAGGTTTTAGACTTTATTTTACACTCTACAGACTGCCAAATATCTGCTGTTGAGAATGGAATAGGGGAAAATGCTGTTATCCTAGAATCAGAATGGTTTGTGTTAGAAGGGATCTTACAGATCATTTATTTCAAGCCCCTCTGCCATGGGCAGGGACATCTTCCAGGTTGCTCAAATCCTCATCCAGCCAGGCCTTGAACACTTCCAGGGATGGAGTATCCACAGCTTCTCTGGGTAACCTGCACCAGTGCCTCACCTCCCTAAGAGGGAAGAATTTCTTCCTAAATATGGATCTAACCCTGCCCTCTGTCAGTGGAAAGCCATTCCCCCTTGTCCTGTTACTCTTGTCCAAGGTCACTCTCCAGCTCTCCTGGAGCCCTTTAAGCAGTGGAAGAGTCTCTAAAGTCTCCCTGGAGCCTTCTCTTCTCTGGGCTGAACACCCCCAGTTCTCCCAGTGTGTGTCCAGAGGAGCTCCAGCAGGTCCACATGCTCCTTGTGTTGGGAGCCTCAGAGCCAGATGCAGTACTGCAGGTGGAATCCCCTAGGAGCAGCGGAGGAGGTGGATCACCTCCCTTGACCTGCTGGTCACCCAGCTTTTGATGCAGCCCAGGACACAGCTGGCTTTCCAGACTGCAGCACATATTGCTACATGCTATGATGCATAGTGATTGGATGCCTATATTCAAAGATGTTATTTACTAGTAAATTTTTATAGATAAATAAATTCACAAAATACTATTACTAATAAGGTGCCCTTCTTCAAGGGCACGAGAACTCACAGATGAAAGAACAATTCACAGACAAGTTCAGCAAACTGCCCAAGGTCACGTTCCAAGGTAGAGGCAAGTAAAAATACAAAGAAAACCCCTAAAGTGATCTTGTCCTATTAACATCCATGACATACATGCATGGTGTATGCATGCAGAATTTGTCATATTGTTAATCTTTATAAAAAGTAATAAAACAGTAATTAGTAAGCAGAAAAATACATATTTTTTAAAAGATAAGGAACTGCATTTGCTGTAGTAATTTTGTAAATTAAACCACTCAATAGAGAAATATTACTTTGAGACTTAAGACGCAAGTTTTTATATTTACCAGCATTGTTTACTATAGCAGTGTACTGAGACACACTTACTCGCCCGTGCTTTTAGATTTTGCCAAGATTTCTTGTACAATTGAACAAGTTATTTGTATTTTCACTGTTTCAGAAGTCAATTGTGTGCCTATACGTAGTTTTATTTCCAACCATCCTTTGTCTTTCATATATCATGACAGCATGCTCTTCACTCAAGTGAAGAGCAATTTTTCATGCATAAAAAATACCTAGGTCAATTTGTTTAAGCTTTTAAAAGGAATTTCTATTATTAATAAATAATAACATTCTTAAAGTAGTAAGACAATGTCTTACTTTACACAAGACATTGCATTAATGTTAGATATATCTCAAAAAAGTATTATGATCAGTCTTGATTAGAATATATTTGGGAATAACTTAGGCTTGAGAATAGGTTTGTAAGATGAATGGAAGATTCACTAGCCAATTTATCATTCTGGTAATTATAACTTTATAGAAATCGTTCCTTAAAAATATCCTGTAATGACAAATCGTCCCTTCAGATTTAGAGGCACTACACATGCATATTGAGGACAAAATTTCATCCATTTGGAAATCTCACAAGAAAGATTGCAATCACTTAATTTTGTGTACTTTAAAAACTTTTTTTGTAATAATAAGATAAAGCTCAGCTGTGTTGAGGCCCATTAATGCAAAGACAAAACTTTTGTAGTGGGCAAGAAATAGATCCCATCTTTGAAAGTGTCTATTTAGAATAACACATTGAATCACTTACAAGCCATGTGATAACAGCATTAGTATAAAATACAGCTGGTTGGCTTCCAGGAATCATATTTTTTTATAACAAAAGGACTTAGGATTAATTTAATTTATGATTAATTTAATTGCAGGATTATCCAGCTTATTTTGACCCTTTGACATTAACTCCATCATAAAATTGTCTATACATCAAATACTCAAGTTCTGCAAATTGTGTCTGGTACATAGTCTGGTTTTAAATCTGTAATTTGAGACTGCTCTGGTGAGAAATAACAATCTGACAGTTTCAAAAAGTGGAAAAAAAAAAAAAAAGACAAAACTAGAACTTGTGTTAAACCATTAAAGAAGTGCACCTTTTCTCCTTTACACAGCATGAATCTCAACATTATTCTCTTTAAGCTGTTGAATGTTGAGCTAAATTTGCATCTTTTTTTTGATATGACTTCCTAAAAATATTACTCTAGAACCTGTTGGAATAAAGCTAGAGTCTTAGACCCTGGATTTTCTCTGCAGAATCAACAGGAAACATAGGCACCTAGTTAAAAAGGTCTGTAACAAGGAAATTATTAATACAAAAAGAGAAGCAAAACAGGAACTATTGCTCTGCTTTTGTGAAATTTTACACCTGCACTGTGAGTATCTCAACTACAGTTGTCTGGGGTGGAGATCCAAAACAAAGGACTGGGCACACAGTTTGCCCTCATGTTTGTGGGAAACCCCTCCCAGTGGGAACGTGACAGCCTAAAACTCGAACCCGTTAAATAGTGAAAGAGACTTGACTCTTTTGGGAGGGCATGCTCACGAGAGATGTCTAAGGCTAAACACAGACAGATTTTAGCCCTGTTTCTGACACTGAAGCAGGATGAGACACATTCTCCGTGCAACATTCCATGTGGAGAATTCTGGTTATTAGGTGGGAAGTGCAAAAATTTTATCAGGTCGGGACTTTATCGCCGGCACACCTGAGGAGGATCAGTCCCACATGCAGCTCTTGCCCCCTGGCATCCCTGTCTCTCTCGCTGGCCTACCTGGCACTCCTGAGGCGGCGTCGAGCGCGCCGTGAGGGGAGCTGAGCGCTGAGGGAGAAGGGCAGCCCTGGGACGGGGCGATTTTCTGGGGGGAAAGGAGGCGGGGCACAGCCCCAGCCCCCGACTGGCACAGGGCGGAGAGCTCCCTACAGGGGCCGCAGTCTCCCTGCAGGCTTCCCCCTTCTCGGCTGCGCTTGGGCGGGAGCCCCCGGCGAGGGGCTGGGGGAGGCGCCTCGCAACAGATGGTTCAAGCCGGCTCCTGGCTCCTGGCGCGGCCCGCATTGGCCAGCGGCGCGGGAAAGGGCGGGCGCGCCGCAGTGGCGGCTCCGCGGCGGGAGCGCAGCGCCCACAGCCCACATCGCCTGCCTCCCGCCGGGGTGCCGAGACCACCTCCGCTTCGGAACCTTGGTCGCCTCTCACGGCTCCAGCACCTGTGAGTGTCCGCCCGGCGGGGCTGCGAGTGGCGCCGCATCCGCGCGCAGCCGGCCAGGGCCCCGGCACTGCTCTGGCGGCGGGCGGGAGGCCCTGAGGGCGCGAGGCCCTGAGGGCGCGGCCGCCGCCCGCGCTCGGGGCCGGGAGCAGCGGCTGCCGCCTCCTCCGGTCTGACCGGTGCGCTGGGGAAACGGGGAAGGGTTGGGGCGATTCTCCCCCAGGTGGGAGGCGGAATCCGCGCCAGGGGGATTTGTATCACCTGTAGGTGAGGGGAAACCCCCGCTCCCCCTTTCCCTTTATTCCAGCTTCATCGGTGCAGAGCCACTTGCAGTGAGTAATTACCGGGTTCCGGCTCTCGGCGCTCAGTGGAGAGCGGAGCACGGACTGTCAGGTGGGGAGCTGGGATGCGGGGGAAGTGACTTGCCCAAGGTCACTCTGTGAGGCAGTGGCAAATATCGTGCTGTACTAAAAACTTCTGATTTCTAGCCCTGTGCTGGGCTATTCAACAGCCCTACAAGGCACCAAGATTAAATTTGGCTGAGCTGTTAGTAGGACTCTCATTAACTACGGGTTTGGCTTTTTGGTTTTGTTTTGGTTTTTTTTGTTGTTGTTTTGTTTTAAAAATATGTATAGGTGTTAAAGCGTGCAGAAGTGCAGCATCTGTCTCATCTTCTTTGTTTTCTCCAACCTTCAGATATGTGAATGAATGCATAAGTGATTATGCTTTTCTATGACAAATATTAAATTCAGTAGGAATTTAATGCTAAAAATACCATGTTTTTTCCGAAACTTTTACCATGGCAATAAATTGGGTTTTGGGGTTTTTTTTTTCCTATTAATAGTGAATGTCTTCTTATACCATCAGAGAACTGTTGTGAAAAGCCTTTAAATTGGTTAAGTGGCAGCTGTATTCCAAAATTAATCTGTAGTGCAATAGCTTTTATTGTCTGCATGTTATAAGGCATGGCAGGCCATGCTTTAAGAACTTAGGTGCTAGAGTGTAATGTAGTTGAGTTCTCCAAAGGATGCAACTGGAGCATTTGTTTTGGTGCTAGCTACATACATAACAATTCTCTTTCCTTCTCTCCTCTCCAAGAAAAATTTCAGTGAGTGCACAAAGATATTCTGTAGTTTATCCCTGCTAATGTTTAGTATTTCTTTTGAATTTCTCATAATGTAAAAGTAAAATTGACACCTATGAGGATATTTTTTAGATCAAAAGTATTATTAGTCAGTCAATAGTTTTTATAGACTTTAACCCTTGCATTTCATAAAATGTCCTACAGCAGTGAAACTGAACAGTTAAAAAGTGCTGTTCAAAAGCTAAACTGTCCCTGCTACCCTCTCAGTTGACCTTAGCTGCTTCTCTTGGTTTTTTGGGGAATCAGGGAAATTGAATATGAGAGAAGTTCAGTAAAATGCTCAAAATGCTTGGGTAAGTAGGACAGCTTTGTTTTTAATCTCTTTTAGGGAGTTAGGTGAACTCTGTACGCTCTTCAACACAAATTGTGGAATTCAAGCCAGGTTTCTGGTATCACAGGGTTTCCCTAGTGTGGATATTTTGGCATTTGAATTTGGAGGGGTTTGTAGGTGTTTGTTTTTAGAAGTAATTAATTTGAATGCCAGATATCTCTAACTTACTTCTTTATAGACAGCATAAAATGATTAAAATATTTTTCCAATAGTTATAACTCCTCAGTGAAACACTGGGTTTTTTCCACTTGTTTCCTCTTAACAGACTTCCTTCGGCCATCTGAATATGTTGTCTTACTGTGAAATTTAGAATTGAGTGAAAGTAAGATCAAGAACTTCTACGAACCCATGAGAGAATCTTGGTTAAAGATTTCAGTGAGCTCATATTGCTGGGGAGAATACTCCATGCCTTTGCCAATTTTCCTGAAGAGTAGATAAAAACCTGCCTTTTCAGTTGTCTCTTGCAGTATTCTTTACAGAACATGTTCTCAATTTTTATCAATATGCCGGGTCAGTTTCTCAGGCTGGAGTGGATATAATAGAGAATGACATATGGGCTTACATATAAAATGGGTGTTCCAGTATGCTCATGTTTTTGAGAATATCTTGGGTTTGTTCTAGTACAAACCATGATTTAATTTACAACCTGAAAACCTTAATGAGTGGGATTTACTTTGTCTTTTTTTGTTTGGTTGAGCTTTTTCTATGTGTGGTTCTTTGTTTGTTTGTGGGTTTTTTGTTTTGTTTTTGTTTTCCTCTTTGTTGCCACCCACTTCCCATTTATATGAATTTCTTATACACTTGGATTTTTGTTTAACTTTTGGAAATTGTCTGAATTTCTCCATGTAATTTGTTGCTGGTTAACTGCTTCTCCACTGTCTGTCCTCACCACCCTTCCTCACCCTTCACTTAAAGGCTGTGTGGAAAGAAATTCTGAAATGATAGTACAAGTTCAATAAGGGAGAATTTTAACTAATTAGTGGCTGACCTCTGTAGGAAGAAAAAGGATGTGTATTATTTCTGAATTCTATAGAAATGTTATTCTAGTTTGTCTTAGTTATTTTGGATTTCTGTGTATGTTTTCCAGCATTAGTTCACCTTTTGCAGTAAAATCAGAACAGCAGCTCTAAGTTCAGTGAGTTCAAGCAGTTTGTGGAACTGAAATAAAAGTTCTGATGAGTAATCACTAGTACTGATTAACCATATTTAATGGATTGTTGGGAGAGAGTGTCAGAATAATCTATCATGCTATTGGTTGTTCCTAGCCTGTATACAGTGTTCTGAAATGGAGGTCGCAGCTTTGTAGTGGTGGGTAAACAACTGTAAATATCAATAGGTAAGACATGAATGGTCTTATGTATCAAGGAATGACGTAAATATTGGACAAAATTTAATTGCTCCTTAAAGACTTATTCCATTTAGAAATGGGCAGCTCCTTACTTCAAGTTCCTGAAAGTAGTTGAATTGCCAATCTTATTTGAAGGTTTTAGGCAGCAGTCATTGTGGAATACTGAAATTATTGATCTCTGACGTAGGAAGCCCTGTAAACAGTGTGGTTCTACTGTGATCTGACAGATCTGATAATCCCTGTAACTCAGTCATTGACTATGACTCTCCAGCTTAATAGATTAAATTGCTGTGTATAAGAACTTGTCATTTTGAGTAATATTTGGGAAAGGAATATTGTGTATCTGAACGATGCTGAGTTGGGTCAGAAGCTGATACTATTTTCAGCCTGGCAACTGAATAAGGAAAATAACATGTGGATTTTTGGTATCTGGAAGTCCTGCTCAATTGACCTGTTATGTAGATTTTCTTACATCTGCTTATAGACTTAATATTTTTCTTCTGGATTCTGTCTTTGTGGCTGAAGTGCTAACAATGTGAAGTTCTCTATGCATCTTTTTATGCAGTTACCTGCGTTTTGCCCCAGAGTTTCTACCTTTCAGTGGACAGAAAGAACACAGGTCAAAAAAGACACGAGTGTGTTTTAGGGTGGGATTTTGTTCTGTTTTTGTAATTGTAATGTAAGAATCCTAAACTCATATGTTTTACTTCTGTGACTGAAATGAACCGTCTGGGAAATTGCATCTTGCTTCTAAGGAAAGTTAAGGCAAAATCCTAAGAACTTCAATACTTCTCTGATGACAAATACTTGGTAGATGCATGATAAGAAGACTAGTACTTAATTTTTTATTTTCCCTTGTGTTACGGTACAGCACCATTTCAAGAAATTCCTAAATAACTGGACTCCTTTGTCATCCATTTTTTTTATGAGGGGGAGAAGTAGTCAGTGTGGAAGACTTGAATGATTTAGAGAAAAATTGTATGTTTCTGCTCTTAGAAAGCTGTTTTCATAGATAATATGTGCAGACACAAATTACTTTCCAAAATGTAGTTTAGTTGTGCATACAGAAGTGTGAGACAGCATGGTTGCCATCAAAGACAACACTGCAATGTGTCTTCTGCCTTCTAATTCACTGGGTAAATCTTCATCTCTTGTTGGACATCTAGCAGTGTCATGATGCAATGGTGTCTGTGGTCCAGTTGAGGTCTTCCAACTGCTTCAGATCCTAGCACACTGATGAAAGTGGAGGCATCTGTAAGAGCAGATAAATGCATTCTAACTAGTACGTCTAAATCTCTATCTAATGATTTGTCTTTTTGTTTGATAGTCTAACTGTAAGATCAAGGCAATCATTAAAAATTCTATTAAATTACCCTGCCTGTGATACTTGTATGGGTTATCTTCTCAGTGCTGTCTGCTGGCGAGCAGACTGGCAACCAGTGGACCTTACGTACAATACAAGACCCTGTAGGTTCTGTAGCTGTTCACAGTATGGTATTAGAGGTGTTAAATTGGCAGCATCACCAATATTAATTTATTTTTTTATTCAGACTGTGACTTTTGTTTGGTAAAATGGTCATTAAACATGTGCAAACATCCTATGTGCAGTAAAAGATCTTTGGGCCCTGACAAAAGATTTATAAGAAAATTACAGGTTGTAGAAAAATGGAAATATTCTTTTGAAAGTGGTTCTGTAGCAAGACAAAAATGTTCCCCTCTAGGCAACAGAGGATTCGTTTTCGCCTCCGTAAAAAAAGCTGGAGACTGTTTAACATAGTTCATGTGTGTGTTGGTGTCTCCCTTTCTTTCAGGCTGTTTAATTGGGATTTGTCCTGGTTTTGTTAGGCAAGTAGTCCAGCACTTCACTGAAGAAAAGTGTTGTAGTCTTAATTTGCTCCTCTTGTAATCTTCTGGAAAATTTTGAGACTGTCTTACATTTTTCATTTTTAAAGTTTTAGTTCACTTGTTAAGCCTTTTCCATCGAATGGCTACAGATAATACTAACTTACATGTTTAATTGGTGAATGCATTAACCATGGCTTTAGGGAAGGCCTTTAGGGAAAGGCCTAATCTAGTTTCAGATAATCCTTGTGATTTTTACTCTTCCTGTCTCTAGCTGAGTAAGGATTTGTAGTGTCATGTTGGAGTACTACATTGCTAGCTACGGAACATAAAAGTTTCAACAGTGTGATGCATTTAGAGTAGCTTATTACCTAGTACAATTTATAAGTATATTTTATAGCTTCTGCAGCAATGTTCTAAAGTGTGACTGAGTACTATATTTCAGCCAGTGCCATTTATCTCATTAAAGGTACAGCTGAAATTACTGTGCTATCAAACAATAAAACTAAACTGTGAGTTCATCCTGCTTTTATCTTGTAATATGTCTGCAGTTTGCAAAGAACCAGACAGCCTTGATAGTTAGTCATTTTTAAAATTACAAAAATTATTTTCGGATATCTCAATTGTTTTGCCAGTCTTTGCAAGAATGGAGCTGTTACAAGCAATTTAAAGAACAGTTATATTAAATTTTAAAAAGATTAAGAATTACTGGAAGATTTAGCTATCAAAAATATTCTGTGTCTACTGTGGTAAATAAAGCTAAGTTAGTCCCTTTCTTTAAGTACATGTGTGAAGAAATTTACTGGGGACTATGTAGTAAGGAAATTTTGTATCAGAAGCAGAGAAGCTTATTAACACTAAATTTGAGCTCTTGATTTACATGTTAGTGTATGCTAAGCAGCTTCATCTTCATCAGCTAATGTGTAGTTAGATGCTATTCTGCATTGCTAAATAAACACACTTTAGACAGCCTCTTAGAGCAAGATGGTTGGCACCTAACATCCATTGGAAACCACTGTTGCAAAGTGGTTTAGATTTAAAACAAACCTAAACCAAGATCAGAATTTTGCAGTGTGCTGATTATCCTTATAAACATGTGTGCATAGCAACATAGATTGAAATACCTCGTGGTACACTGGTGTGTAGCACAGCACATATGTCACTAATCCTAAGGAATGCAGTGTAATTATGTGGAAATTAAACAAATTTTTCAGTTGTGCTTTTAAATTTAAAAAAAAATCCCCAAACCAAACCTGAAATAAAATTTGAAAGCATCATAGATAAGGAGAGTTAATTGTCTTTCAAGCCTCTGGTCTCTGTTTTAAAAAAATCTTCTCTGGCTTTATCTCAGTGACTCAGTTAATTTGACTCTTGATCACAGTCTTAATTTTTATTTTCTCATGAGAAAATTAGCACATCAGGATTTTAAAACACTGAACCATAACATGCTAGTTTTTATACTCTTGATTTCTGCTGTTTCCTATCCCTTTCTTATTTGCTGTGTCTAGTTTTGATTTATTTTGCACAACACAAACTAAGCTTATTAAGTTCAAGTCAATTAAAATGAAATATTTGAGCGTATGTCAGCTTCCCAGAAAATTGTATTCCTGCACTTCACTAGTCTGACAAGCTGAAGAAATGTTTCCAGTAGAGAAATCAATCAGAAGAAATGAATCATCATCTTTGGGGAGATGGGGGGGAGGAAGGGAAAAATAATGTCCTCTATACATTAATTTACCTTTGTGTGAACTCCTGCTACCTCTAGAAAGGTTATAACCTAGAATAGACCCTGATACATCAGTATTTAAATTGTTTGTTGTATTCATCTTCTGTACTTGGCTGACAAAGAAGGGAAGATCATCAGCTGTGGAAGTAGCTTCCTTCGAACCTTTGATCCCAGGTTCTGTTCCTGTTTTACAGTAGCTGTGGGAAGTATCTGATTCCTCTTGGTAAATGTATCTCCAGTGTTGCGCTGTGTTCTGAAGGAAATAGTCCAAGTTTACTGTTTTATTATATTATCTGTCATTAAAGAAAAAAACTTGTTCTGTGTTATCTTCTGTCCTTTGTTAGCATGTATTCTGAAGAAGCCACTAACAGAGAAGTTACTGTACTTTGAATGGAAACCTGTGGAAGATGTCAACTGTTCTTTGTGGTAGGAACCTTAAATGGAATTCCAGGGTGAAATTATTTACTGCAGATAGGAACTTGTTTTATTTCTAAAGTAGGATTTAATCATGATATTGCAGTAATCCTATTCATGGTGTGTAAATTGCAGAAAATGCGAGGCTGAGCTAAAAGTCACTTCCAGTACAATGCAGTTCGCTGCAAATTCTTCTATCTGTCAGACTTCTACTTGAGTACCTTGATTTGTCTTTCCTTCTTTAGAAAAACTTGTGTGACAATTTCAAGTCTCTTTAAATGACAGGTAGAAAGAGAGCATGCAGTGGTAGCCACTTCCCTCCCTATGTTCATGTTTATGTAGTTGGAGGCCACAACATTATCCATTTCTACCTTATTAACTAGGCCAAGGATGTTGCACATCTGTTTAAAGACTTTATTTTGGAGTGGATCTATAAGCAATGTTATCATGCATGTACTGAAGATGGTGAAAACATATTTTGAACAATGGAGTGCCTCATTTTGTATCAGCAGAAATTGGAAAATAACTTGTATTTTATTTTGTGTATTTTATTGGTTTGCTTAAAAAATACCTGTTTAAGAATCTCAAAAGTAAAGATAGTACTGGGCCACTGCAGATAAGTAACACCCTGGCCTAATCCAGTATTCTTATTCTCACACCAAGGCAGTTACAGAGACCTGTCAAGCTCAGTGTTTAATCCCTTGGTGCAGCAGATAAAAGGCACTTTAGCATGTAACAAGAATACAAATGTAAAGAGGTATGATACTGAGAAGTCCCCATGGCTCAGCAAGTTCTGCAAGTTGTACTGGGTTTGCATGTCACTATTAGTAACCTTGATGGAATTTCTTTGCCTATAAAAGTTTATTTTCACTAAATGGAACCTGTACTACTGTTTTAACAATTCTTGACAATTTATGTTTGGATTGTGCTTTTCACGAAGATCCTTGAAGCTTTCTTCTGGGTGGTAGTTTGCAGTTTTGAGCTCTTTGTTGAGTATGGATCAGTGAGGTGATATGAAGAGAATGGAACTAACTTGAAGATACGTGGTTAACTATGATTAGAATAAGATTGTTTAGGAAAAAGAGACAGCTGAGAAAGAGAGGAAATTGTTAGAAAAATGGCAGGTTGAAAGAAAATATTTCCAATGAAAGAAAACACTTAATGATTCTCTGTGACTTAGTTTTTAAAAAACAGTAAGACTTGTTAATTTAAAACTATATTCCAAGTCCCATGTAAACTTTGTATTCAGAAGCAGCGGCATTTGAAGTTGCTTATCTGATGACCTATAAACATGTTTGGTATATTGTGAAGGTTATTGTGTTAAGTTGGGATGTGATAAAGATTTCTTTGACTCTTAGTAGGCATAGAGCTGAGGCACTTAATAAACTAATTTCCCAGGAAGCCTTTTATGGGTTGATTTACTACTGTGTTGTAAAAAGATGTCTCAGGAGTCCAATAGCATTTAGCTGGCTATAAATTTTAGATGTTACTGAACATTCCACGTCATCTGTTGGAGGATGGGGGAAAACAAGTTCCAACCAATGACAATAAAGCATATGGTGTGGAAACCATATTGTATTGGGGGATGATTTGCTTGGTGGTTCTGATATAAAACTGCTGTTATGTTTTACGTCATCTGCTCTAGAAACCCTGTGCTGCAGAAGTTGTACGTTCATGTGATTTGTGAAGCTAGACTGAATAGTAAGGTATGGAGTTTTATTAAACACAGATTTTTTTCATTTATTTTTTTTTTCAATTCTGATGTTGATGCAATTTTGGCAAGAGAACTCATGCACCACATTTCTGTAGTTCTGCATGAAGTGAAGAAAAGTGTTAGGTTTATAAGTTACTAATGCAGGTGCTACGTAGCTCTGAATTCTAGGAAAGCTACATGCTTGTAATAAAAATTTTACTGCAGAGAATTAAAGGTCTTGAAGTTCTTGCTTAAATCTATTTATTTTTTTATTCTATCCAATCCTATTTCAAGGTCTCAAGATCAATCTACTTAAACAAAGAGTAAATCAACCCCACTGGTTTGAAATACATTATACAATATTCTTGATAATTCGTGCAGTCTTTCAGAACCCTCTTCTTTAGGGCAGACTAATGCAAATCTGTTGGGTACAAACAGGTTCTAAATGTTTATTTAGTATTGCAAATTCTTGCAGAATTTGGGCTATTGGGCTTCTCATGTTAGAGCTGCTGAGGTATATTGTTCATAAGAGACTGTATTGAGACAAAATACCTATGTATGTTATTTTGGTGCTGATCAAACTCACTAAAACCTAATGTTTTGGGTTTTTTCTTAGCCCGTATGATGCTTTTTTTTTTTTGGACTTGTGTGAATATTTTCCAGTGTATAAAAAAATAAAGAAGTCAAAAGCCCAGACTGCATACGATGTTACATATTCAGTATTTGTGCATGTATTTGAATGCTTAGATTCAAAGCCATTCAAGTTGTATGCATGTGTGTGTAGACACTGTATTTTGTTTCATCAAAATAATGTGCCATGAGTTAAAAGTGGTTTGAATCATGACAGACATGGTGCCCTGGTAGCTAAGATACATCAGCATGCTGATAAGTTACTTGCTTTCCTGCTGTGAGAACTGGTTGCTGTATTTGATTCTTTAGCCGAATACAAACTAAATTAAATCTGCAGTGACCTATATTGTGCTGTAGCTAATGACCCAGTTAACCCCTGGTTAATTTTCTGTCTCTTGGTGTCCTGGGAACAGGACACGTTTATTTCAGTAACCACAAACCTTTAGAAATGTGCCACTGGCATTTATCATTCCAGAGCTCTGTTTTTTAACAGAAATTAGCTAATGGGCCATGGGGGTCTGCAGAAGTTGTAGAATGCCAATGAGGAGCTTTCTTTCAGTTTTCCTCCACCCTGATTTACATGACTAAGCTTTTAGCTTTTCTTGATTTTGTTTTTGTTTCTTGAGTGTTGATCTGTCTCCTGTGGAGGAAACAAACTCTTTGCTTAAAATGCAGGAGGACATTACTGCTGGCAGCTTCCCAGGAGCTCCCCTCTTTTTCATGCTTTCAATTAAGCTAGAACCAGTACAGATGTCGGTAGGGAAGTTTGCAACTGATGCAGTTCTATTACTGAATGTCGGTATTATGCAAATAAATCTGAGTAGAACCATAAAATAATAATGAAGATCTTGTCTAAGGGCAGATCTGAATACCACTTTTCTGATGCAAATGGGATTCTCTGGCACCTGGGTGGGCTCATCCATGAAGTATATGTTCTTTTTAAGGAAGTGAAGTTATACAAGAGTCAGCTGAAAAACGTGGAATGATTATTCACACCCATTTGTAGTAGCAGTTCATGCTGTCTGTGTCACAGATCTATTAGGTAATGCATAATCCAAAACAACCTGGGCATTTTCTGACAATTAGAACATGGAGTACTTACAGGGTGAGGCCTTGAGAAACAGCTGTTCTAGAGCCAATCCTCTCTGTGCTGTGTGTTTGTTGAAGTTTTTACCACAAATTTCCTTTGCAGATAAAATCCTTACTTCTTTTTTGTTTTGCCTGTGGCAGCAACAAGAACAGATAGAAACAACTTCTTGAATGTTCTGTGAAAAGCAGATGGAAACACTTCTACAGGAATCCTGAGTCCTTTGTTGTCTATGTAGAGAGATGGGTTTGGCAGGGGAGTGTGGAATTTTGGGCTGTTACGGGTCACTTGTTCAGACACTTGTTTTATTTTGGGACTTTTTATGACATGAGAATAGCTTCTTGATGATCATATGTTACAAATATGCAATGTCTATAGGGACGGGAAAAGTTTCCATTTACAGATTCTTGGGAACCTTGTCTGTTCAGTCAGGTGGCTTAGAGCGCCACACCAAATAAGCAGTGTCTTTGCTCGCTGTATGCCATGGGTATGTTCTGCGATTTTGCTCGAGATCATCTACCTGCACCAACTGGGGAGGACTGGCATACCCTTTTATCTGTCCTTATTTCCTTGTTACCTGTAAAACACATTGAATGTAATAAAAAGTGTTCCTGAGACAGGATTGTACGAATGGTGTCGCTTGCTGCGAAACCACTGCCATCCAAATGGGACTTTGTATATATTCTACCTGGTGGTGAAACCGATTTTTTCCTCTATTTTAAGAGCCTGTATGTAAAAGATCTACCACATTGCATCCTACTGGGCACTGCAGCCCTTCTCTTTTTCATAAAGGTGGAAAAAAAAGAGTGCATCTGTAGAAATACTACTGAGGTAGTTTGGTGGTTTGGTATGTTGTTACAATGTGGCTCTGTGGCTAAACTTAAATGATGAAAATGCGTCCTGTATTTTCCTGGGATTTGTTTTTTGTTTTGTTTTGGTTTGTTTTCTTATGGCAGCAGAAGATGTAGAATATCAGCCTCTGTCTTGTTTTGGTTTTCTTGGAAATTAAGTTAAAACAAAAGGAATTTTAAGCTGTGAGATATTAAATCCCTCTGTCTTTACTGGCTGGAGCACCTTGAAAATGACAACTTTTTCTGTCAGTCATCCAAGAGTACAGGGAATTCTATGTATAAAGGCTGTTAAAGTGCCCCACAGCTTAGTCCCTGGTCTTTTCTTTTTATGGGCTTATTCTGTCAGGGTCTGTTAGTTTTGGTATTGTTAGCTGTTTAACAGGATTTCAGACTTAGTGGTGGTCTCCATGGGTTCTTTCCCTATTTCAGCTCCCAGTATTCCTACTGCTAGAGGAAAAAACCAACTGTGACTGAGAAGATTGGAGTTACACACAGTGTAATTCCCTTATTCATACATTTATAAGGGAATAGCTTCTCTTGGTTAGTGGTTGAAAAGAACCAGATTGAAAACGTTTGAAAGAGTTGGAAGTATGCTATTCGTATATTTCAAATCCTAAGCTCAGTGATATCTCTTGTGATTAAAAAGAAATCAATGAGAGAAGATATTCCTGCATAGATATATCTGATGTTTCTATTAATTTGTACAAATTTACAGTTGCTGCTATTAAGCCAAGAAGAACTTTTTCAAATCGAAGGCTGAACCTGGATTCTTTTAAGACCAGGTAAGAAAAATATACTGCGTTTATTATACTGTCTTCTGTCTTCTCATGTGGTGTGTGTTCAGGGTAAGTTTTATGAGTAAAAATAATTTTCCCTCTTGTTGATGGGGCAATCTGATGCCATGCATTCATTTATCACAAGTAATTTGAGTACCTCACAATGCAATCAACTGTGATTAACGTTTTAAGGGGAAAGTAGGGAAGCATGAGAACGCAGACAAAGGAAAATGTTAAAACGTTTCTGAAATAGTATTTCAGCAAGAAATTTCAGAAATTCTCTTCACTGTATATGACTCATTGCATGTGCATTTGCGAAGAGGGAAAAGATTTATTAAAATGTTTTGAATTGTCACCTAAGATTTCATATACTACTTAATGAATATCATAATAAATAATATCTCTGAAATACTTCTGTTTATAAAAAAGAAATTACGTCTGTAATGGTTCTTAATTTCAATTACTTAACTGAACTTATCAGAGATTCTGCTCTTGTTTGATTTCTTTCTTCAGTGCAGTTTGACACCTCCTTGCAGGAAGGTTAACTGCCACTGCCTACATTGTGGGCACTTGAGGGCACTTTCGATACTGCCATTGTCTGTCTCAAAGGACTGAAAATACTTTGCATAAATGTTCTATAATATAGGAATGGTATGAAGAAGCTCATCTTCTTCATATTTGTGCTTGAAAATAGTTCTGTTTGAAGTGTAAAAACTATTGGAAAATACAGTATGTTATTTTGAGACTAGATTTGTATTTAAAAAGACAAATATGTAAAAAAAAGAGTTGAGTTTTGATCTTTTAAACATGAGTATAAATTGTCTGTTAATGACATTCATGAATCTAGTTGTTTAGCCTAATGGATATAATTTCAAAACCCTTCTTGAAAGTTAAAATTGCCATACAGCTTTAGGGGTAAGGACTACAGGAAGTTAGTGCTGGCTGTTTATGGGTACAGATTCCATTACTGTACCCAAGATTTGAATACACATTTAATGTATTGAAATCTGTGCTGTTATGGTTTTCTTTTTAAACGATATACCTAAAAATTCTGAAACAAAGAACCCAGCTTTTAATTATCTGCCTCTTTTTCTCCTCTTGGTGCTCCTCAATTGTTGTGAGAAGGACAATTCATCTGCCAAGTAGATTTCAACAGAGTGCAGAATTTAAGTAACTTCTGTCAATCCACTTTTCTTCCAGGCAGAATTTAACAAGGTATTGTGATTGAGATGCTCAAGACTGAAAAAAGAAACTTCCCTTATACCACAGTGTTTTCCTAAACCAAATACGATGCTAAAGCGTTATTGAGAATAGAAAGAATAAAGCAAGTCTGTGTTGAATTTGAGTTAGTTTTCATCCTTTCAGCCCTTGACTATATGTAGAATATATTCTACATATAGAATTTGTAGAATTTGGATTTTGTGTCCCCCATCCAGCTTTCTTGAAGCCTGCAAATGTCACTCTTTTCTAACACCCAAATGGCCGAGTAAAACTCTGCAGTTAGAAAATTTTCTATATGGAAAGATATTCTTGATTTAAGGAAGGGGAGAGGTACCTGTTAAACCCATGAGTTTAATACCAAATTGAATCTACTTATGCCAGGATAAGAGCAGAATATGGTGTTAATTTAGAGTCAAGT
Source organism: Polioptila caerulea (assembly GCA_013397295.1). Lineage (NCBI taxonomy): Eukaryota > Metazoa > Chordata > Aves > Passeriformes > Certhiidae > Polioptila > Polioptila caerulea. The sequence goes on along the minus strand of VYXF01008164.1, from coordinate 134,441 downwards.
AACTTCAGTACAGTTGCACTGATGTTTCAGTAGGAAGAGAAAAGGCACTTACTCTTGCCTCTATAGACCATTTCTCTTTGAAGATATCTTGTTTACCATTCAGGAAAATTTGGCATTTAGGCAGGTCTACTCCATTTTTTGTTGATTGTTTGTAGCACAAGTAAGCTTCTTCCTATATGTATTTGTGGAGGTCTTTTGAAGTTTTGTTCACTTCACGTTTTTTAAAACTCAAGACTGATGATGAAGGGAAAGGCAACTTTTAAAAAAAATTCTGGTTATGAATCTTGAATCACCTGCCAGCTGTGACTATGCTATACACCCAGCCACATGGGCTCTGTAGGAGATAGGCTGAGAGAGCTCTCCTTGTGGGTTGTGTGGCCTCCAAGGGCTTCTGGGTAGATGGGGATGCACTGGTGTCCTGCTGCTGCACAGGCACGTGGCTTCCTTTGCTCTGAGGTGCTGCGTAGCGGATGCAGCTGGTGAATTTTCTGAACAGCATAGGAAAGGAGAGTCTGATGTACTGTAAATGCAATGTCTGGTAAGCCTCAGCATTTCGCTGTGTGGTCAGAGTGGCGATGCTTGACAGAGCCACAGACGAATGTGTGCCTGTGTGCTTGGCATTTAACTGTGACCTGCCTAGAGGAGCAAGCAGCTTTGTCAGTCTGTCAGTGCTGCTCTAGCATGGACCCAAAGGATCCATGTGTTTCAATGTGATACACGTTACTGAAATTTGGCATTCGTTGCTTAGAGTTTTTATGAAGTGTCTTTAAATGCATGCACAAAGCCTATAAACAATTTAGATGCAAATGTTGGTCATTCACTTTCACATTGAACTTTAACTCTTCCTTCTTTATTCTGCATCTTTTCTTCGTGTTGACTACAAGCAGAACTCAAAGAGGATTCCAGAATTTTATTAAAATGTGAGATGAGAAACATTTTTAGACTTGTAGCATTAAGGAACTTCTCTGATGCCTACTTCAGATAAGACCTTGCCTTGCCTAAGGTATATGATAACACAGATACAGAGGAAAAAGCTGCATATTCAATATAAATGTAAAAAGCTTGAGATGCTGCAGATTATCAGTTGCTTTACATGAATAATTATAGCATCTTGCAAATATGTAGGATTTGGCTGAGGCCAAAATTGCAAATCATTTATAATAGCACTGCATTCAGATTTAAGTTTCAGGAAAATCTTTCCCCAGTCACGAATGTCACACTCTAGGGATTAAACTATTGACAGTTTATACCATGTAAATCTTGTTGCAATAACAGCTTCTTTGAGCTTTAGAATTTTTTTAATAGGATATATTATATAGATTGCCTTTCTGCCTTTTGATCGAGCATTTCTGTTCATTAGAAGTATGAAATCTGAGACACTTTCATGGTAAGCATGCTTCCACTGTTTGTCTCCCAGTGTAGGTTATACCTACACCTGCTTGGATGAAAAACAAAGATGAAACAGGTCAGAGGAGTGACAGCGAGGAATACAACTTGTTATATGTTGCAAATGTGAATATATATATGTGAAAATATTCTAATACTGTAAGTTCCTTTCCATGTTGCGTGTGGCCAGGCAAATGTCTGACAAAGGGTACAGTTGCACGCACTGTATTGGGCTATGTCACACATGGGACACCAGAGATGAGTTGTATTCGGGCTTTTGTTATTTATTTATTATTTTGTATCATGTCTCTTAAACCTCCTTTTAAAAAGCATTGGTGTTGCAGATGCACACTGTATGCATGATAGAGCTGCAGTTTAAAATATCCAAAATAAAATGGGCTTTTAAGACAGTTCTTAAATCTGTTACTGTAAATGGATAAAGCACCAACATTTTTACATAGGCATGAAAGGGTTCAGGTAATAAAACAGGGCTACTGTGAGATCTTTGGTTTGGTGTGGCTGGATACTAGTTATTTTCTTCATGAGGGGATCAAACTGAGTCCTCCTGTCACCTGTAGATGGAAGGAACGTGCTTTAAGCTGGTGATGGCTGAGTCACTGTAATGACTAGAGTTACCCAAAGGCTGCATGTTATAGCAGTGATTATTTTTCCTGCCTTTAATTTGTGTACTGTTTTATTGATAGCTTCCATTCTCCTCCACTAGCATTGCTTCAGCTCTAGATGGGTTCAGAGTTATTCTTACTGGACCTTTATTTTTTACTTCTCCTAATTTAGCTATCAAACATAGTTTATCCTGGTGACTAGAAAGGAGTCATAGTTAGAGTTGTTGGAAAGGGCAAGTGACTAGAAGCAACCAGAATGTCTCTTCTGTTCAGTTATTCACATAGAATGAGTGTGGTAGTTGGTATGAAGGTAGGAGCAGGGAATGTTTCATCTTGTATTTTGGATTTATTTTATTGTTCAAATTCAAATAAAACAGGTATTTTTGATAGTAACAATAAAAATTAAAAACTAAAGACAGTCTATTCTGCCTGCTGTTAGCATCTTTGAAGCTAAATGCCTTTTTTATTCCCCTGTAATTATTTTCTGTATTCTGTTATAGTTCCTTGCTACTGCCATTAGTTTAGAAAGCAGTTGCCTTTCACTGATAGTGTGTTGCAGGGAGTACTGTATTCCATGTGGTCCACAAAGTGTTTATGAAAATATGACTGGTAGCAAATTTCACATGTCTTATTTTCTTCAAATGTTATGTTATCTAGGCCATAGAATAAAATAGTTACATAAATAATTTATCATCAAGCTTTTGGGAGCTCTGCACTGGATCTTATAATGTAAGCGCATTCCAGTTAAAACTAAAACTTAAGAATAACAAATTAATGAAAAATAGCAGATGCTTCCTATAGAAAAATATCTATAACTGGGTTTCTATTTTGGAAGAAAAATGTCTTTTCAAGTTGGAACAACAGTTGTTACAACTAGTGGAAAATACAGTAGATATTTTTTAATGTCCACAGAATAGTGCTGATGTTTCCCCCCAAGTGCACCTTTTGTCTTAAAGGATTTTCACAGTAAAAATATCATACTCTGTAGTACACATGTATGCCAAAATCAGTATGCAAGACATGTGGCTAACAGATGAGTACAGCTGGAATTTGAACATCAGTTTTTATTGAGTCTGTTCTTACACTCTGTACACGTTGAGGCAATTAATGGCAGTGTTGCAATTCTTCAAGAAAAATTAATTATCCCTGCTAATTCCCAGCTCCCATGCTTCCTTAACCCTGCTTTCTGATAGCCCAGCAGGTTTGGAGAGCTGATGTTTGTTTATACAGAATATATCATTGCTTTGAGGGGAGGATGTAAGCATTTAAAAATTCAGCAGCTGTTTCAGGTCACTTACAGCTTAAGCAGCTCTTTCATTTTGAATGATTTATTTAGTTGGGCTCTCATTGAGACGTTAGCAGTTTGCAGAGACTGTAACTATGTGAAGAAAAGATCCCAGTTTGTCTGCTTGGGGGAAGGGGAGTTTTGTAGTCAGAAAAAAAAAAAACATTAGTTCATTTTGTGGGTCTGCCATGTTGGCTATCCCCAGATAGAGTTCTGAAAGAGAAGTGGCTATCAGCCATGCATTTGTTATTAGAGACTGAGAAGTGGAGAAGGGGGTGAGTGTGTGAGGTTAAAAGAAGGTAGCAGAGATTGGAATAGGGTATTTCTTCTGAAAGATGTGAGAGAAGGTACATCTCCGCACATTTTATGCCTTAGAGGGAAAACTATAGGGAGTTGTAAAACTATGAGCAGATATGAATATGAAACTGAGCTTTCCCCTAGCTTGAGAATAAGATACAGTACATGATGTTAAAAATAAATAATTGCAGCACTAAATAAGATACAAGTGTAAGATATATATCTGTTTACTGACTCATCTGCTATGACAGTTCACAACAGGAGGAAGTTTGTCAGATACACGGTGCAGGAAAATAATTCAAAATTAGTTTGGCAGTAATGCTGAAGTCATTAGATGCAGACTTCATTTGCAGGTGTAAATTGATAATTTCTAGAAACTAAGAAAAATGATGGGTGTCACCTGTGTAAGTTGGCATGCTTTGGTTGAACATGTGTTATCACGGTGATAAAGGATTTCATCATTTTCTGTTTACTTGTGCCTGTAAATTTATGGAGTGTTTTAGACAAGTTCTGAGGATAAAATGCAAGAATAGAGTTCACTATAGACTACTTAAAAATGTGTACTGTTTCAAAAATGCTTCAGTGGGTGCTTGGAAATTGAATGATGATTTATACATTGCTAGCCACAGCAAGTTTTGCTTTTCAGTTTATCTTTCATTTAGTCATCTCATCTATTAAAAAAACAACGCTGTGTGTAAAGAGAAAGGATCAGTCAAAGATGACTGGGACAAGTTGCACTGACTATGACACTTGCGGAGGTAAATTTATTTAATTGCTTAACCAGGTGCACATTTGTCGTGCAAGAATTATGGTTATTACTGTGCTTGAGGGCAGTTGTTTTAATGCTTTGGCCCCCTATGAAATAGAGTACTTATATCAATAGCAGGGGTAGCGGATTATGTCCAGGATCTTTAGTCTCATTCAGTACAACACTGAACCCAGGGAGGAGTGACTGACTAGTCTTAAAGTAATCTGCAATAGTGTTCTAGTCAACTCCAGGTAAGAGGAAGTTAAATCCAGTGTACATGTTTGTCTGCTGAGGTAGCAAGCAAATTAGCCACTCACATCTTTTTTCATGGGTTTCTGACCTTGTTGATGTTGACCTTTCATCCTCCATGAAAAGGGAAATATAATTTGGTCCAAAACTGACATTTGTAATACATGTGGGTTTTGATGCATTTGAAAGGAGGAAGTATTCTAGTACAGTGTGAGGTTCTCCTGGGTGAATTGAATGGATTGTACTGTGCATAGTTAAAAGCACACGCAGGTTCTAGGCCTTAATGTTTCTGTGTCCATTGGACGGAGATGAATGGAGCCAGTGTGCTTGAGAAAAATTATTAGAGAGACTAGGGTGTGATGTTCCAGGCCAGAAAGATGCATGGCTTTAGAAAGGAAGCGGAAACAATTGGCACAAGGAGCTTTATGGTTTTGATGAAGTAAGATTGAAAGTAAGAAGAGATGGCAGTAAAAACAGAGGGACTGAACTTTACAGGACTATGGTTCAATGTAGGCTGTACTAAGCAAAACACTGGAACATGACTGTAAAGCATCCTTGTTACTGGCAAGGGGATGAACTGAATAATAATCTAATACGGGCCACAGTTCATGGTGATAACCTTCATTTTGGGCTATCTGTAGAGCTGAATAGAGATTAGTGAGGAGCAGTTTTTCTTTCTGGTTTATTTTTTGTGCCTGTGAGCTTTGCTAACATGTTTTAAGAATAAATAAATAAATATTAGCATATATAATGCATTCTTATGTACTGTCTCAGGCTTTAAGCCCGAGTGTTTACACTGACTTCTGATAGTACCTCAGAGGTGTCGTTCGTGTATTTCTGAAAATATCTATGTAAAAATATAGGCCTTGTTGAAGAAGTGTGTAACCTCTATATTTGCTAATTTTATGTAGATTTTTTCCCTTTCAAGGCATCTGAGTATCTTCATAAAGCACTATGAAGCGATAATTAATTGTCAAAACCCTGCCAGGGAAGTCCACACTGCTCCAGAACATAAAATTGATCTGTTTATTACCTGTAATATTGTGACTTGTTTCCTTGAAATTACTTACATCAGTAATTGATGTCAATTATAGATGATGTCTATGAACTTGAAATTGTATTGTTTATCTGCTAAGGACCTTGAGAGCGTGATCTTCTAGCTCAGCTTCAGTAGTATAGATTCCATCTGTAGTGCTAAAATTGTCCAGGGACATAAATTACAGCAATTAAAATTAGCTAGAGGAGAGAGTATGATGCATTATTAATTGGCATAGTCATTAAAGATCTGAAAAGTACCTAAAAGAGATACAGTGTCAATACTCAAGCACTAAAAGTGACAGGCACTGTGCAAAGACCAGTGATTGTATTCAAAGCCTAAGGCCATTAAGACACAGGCAATTACTTGGAATTTTATGACTGTGGATTAAGATCACTCCAACATACTAACAATGTTAAAATGGAATTTTTTAAAGAATGATGCTGTTCAGATTCCTACTCTGAAGACTGGAATAGTAGTGAAATTCATTTCTACCTGAAGAATGTGTAGCACTTTATTTTAAAGAAATTGGTAACAACAAAGAATTGTAAGGAAATCCCATCTGTAATTTGGTGAATTTAGGCAGAAACCTAACGTTTCTTGGCATTAAATATAGTAATCTGAGTTCATATAAAGAAGAATAAATCCTGGTATGCTGAAGAATGAAGATTTAATTAGGGGTCCCTTTATCCCTCAGAAACAAAGTCTTGCTTGTGTCATACTGAGCAATACAGCAGTGTGAGTAAGAGGCTCATGGTAATGTTGCTTTATATCAGCAACTTAATTTTTCATGAAACTTCTTATCAGTGAGTTTCAGTGATTTACCTACCTCAGCTAATTTGCTTTATTGGAAATAATACTTGTTTTTAAAATAGTTCACTTATAGTGCTATTAATGAGGAAAAAATGGGGAAAGGGACTGTTTTTCAAGAGAGAATGGTTTTAATAATTGATTTGCAAAGCAAAGTAGGCTTCAAATACTGGAGGTGTTAGGACAGTAGTTTACTTGTTTTGACAACTAATGGGACAATATATGTCTGCTGAGAGTTAAAACTCCAAAGCAAACATCTCAAATTTTCCTCATCTAAAGAAACCCTGGGAATTTTTGGCTTTTAAAAACTTGCCAATGGTTTCCTATCCTACTTGCTAAGAATTCAGATTTATAATTCATCTCACTGTCTAAAGTTTAAACACTGAATGTGATTTGCTTTGCTGAACAGATGTCAAATTGAATGGCCTCTGTTGATTCAGAGAATCTGAGTAGTGTCAAAGTTCAGTTACTATGCTTTCAGGAAGGCCTCCTGTTGCCAAAATGAGCTTTCTTTTTTCTATTTCCAATTTCTATGCTGGAGTCTGCATCAGCATACAACTGGACTCAAGGAAAGCATGCATGTATTTAGCCACTGAAAGAGCAATACAAGTGTACAGCTACATCTTCCCTAAGCCACCCATGCTTGCTCCACTAGCACCTTAAGGGGGCTGCCTGTTTGCCTATATTAGACAGGTTTATTTTTGTCTGAATATTTTTGACCGGTTACCATCCTTCTGGATACCGAGAGGCAGATATGCCATGACTCTTGTCTGTTTAGCCTTTGAGCAATGGTTAAAATCTCTCATCTAAAGCTCAGAGACAGCGAGAGCAAGGCCAGCTTTACCTCTGTGTTCAGTGTAGTAAAGGAATTTGCTTGTTCCAAGTTAAATGATTCAGCACTACCACTCTGAAATGGCTTTATTATATCCAGCACTTTATTATTTTAGCTTTAGATACTTAGCTGTTACATCCTCAAAACTGTATTGGTTTGCATTAACTGTTTGGTAGTCAGAGTGGGTATCTTACGATGCAGTGTGCTTTGTTATTGATTTTGTTCTCTCAGGATGTTTCTGTGATTCACTGCATGATGCCAACCAGAAATTGTGGAATTCAAGGTCTCTGGGGTCTAAGTAACTAAGAAATTTCCACTCTTCCGTTCCCGTCTTCCATTAATTTTGCTGCTGCCCTTTTCAGACTGTTGGGATATGTGGCCAGCTCATCGCCTGGAGCTATAATCATGTTAATCGTTAGAATTGAACCAGAATGATGCATATTCGTTTCAAGTCATATAGGAAAATAAGTTTGGCTCACGTTTTCAAATACTGTTTGTTGTCAAAAAAGGAAACATGAGCCCAAAACTTAGCTGTGTTCTACCCTGCTCCTTTGGCTCAGATTTCTTGCAATGCAACATAAAATCAACTGCATGAAACCCAAGCGACCAAATGCTTCATTACTTAAACACTAACATTATATACTAAATATTAGTCAAAATTAAACTGGTTTTACTGGAATTTACTGGTGCTGATTGGTGTGAGCACTGAGCATTTTGCTTTAATTTACTCGAATCATGAACTATAACAGGGAGATAATGGCATTGTTTTTACAGTGTAGTTATATTCCACAGCATCTGACTTTGGCCCTACTTTTTCCCATAGTATGAGTAAAGTAGTTGTTGTCTCCTTGTGAGGCTGTTTTTCTTGTTAGTGGGAAACTGAAAATTGTGCATAACATGAATTGATAGGATTATTTAGATGAAGACACTTCTGTTTTAAAAATGAAATCTATAGAAGTTACAAATGAACTATAGTGATTAGTGAGAAACATTTGTATTATTGATGTTCTTTTCAACTGGGGTGGGGGCAGAATAAGAAAGAATTATAGATAAATTTGTCTTCTTTCAATCAGTATTTGGTGAGCAGTAACCTTTTCATCAGGTTGCTTATAGCTGGGGAGCCAGTTACTTCCCTGCCATTTCCTCAAAGCTCCTGCATGGGAGTTGGTTGCAGCAGCTACGAGCTAGTCTTGAGTATACAGACAGAGTAAAAAAAACCTCATGAAATGACTGGGTTGAAGTAAGGTTGAAAACTGATGCTAAATTTTTGTGATGCCAAATTTGTGATGCTAAATTTTTGTGTCAGAAGGGTTGAGTATTGCAGATATGAAGCACTATGTTTCCATCTGAGTAAATAGGAGGCCCTACTGCTCAGTATTGCTATAAATAATAATACTGAGGAAGAAAGAGGCATCAGCTAAGGTCTTCATACTATAAAAATATAGGTTTCATTTAATGTTATTTGAAACTACAATTCAATAATAACAGTTATAGGGTATTGTCTTACAGTTCTCTTGATAACAGACCACAGAGCACACATTCTTGTTACAGAAGAAACAGGGATTATCTCCTGTAGTTGCATTGCCTGCTGTTCCTTATCTTGTAAGAACTTCTGAATGTGTTAGTGTCACTTTAAACTTTTTCTGATAGTTTGACATTGCTGAATTTTGAGAAAAGACTAAGACAGTTGTTTCCTAGGAAAAGGGAAAATAAAAGCCTTTAGGAAAAAAAAAATCATTTTATTTTGTGTGTGTGTGTTAAGAACTGTTCTCGTGTGCGTCAGAGACTCAGCTTGACTGAGGGTGTTATGGGGCTGGTCTTTCTGTTTTAACCATCTTACTTATGCACAAAAGCTAAAAACAGTGCTGGTTGTATGATCCATGGTTTCATTTGCATCCCTAGAGCTTTCCAAGGAGGGAAAAAACCAATCCAACAAAATAGCCCCCCCCCCCCTTTTTTTTTTTTTTTTGGTAACCTAATTTTCTCTTCTTTTTTTCTTTTTGACCAGTTAGTTTTTGCATATGCTGTCCTTAAGAGTGAACCCAGCAAAGCAGAGTTCCAGAAGGCCTTTCCACCAATAGTTCTTCTGATCTGCCGAGACACTAAATACTTCCAGAAATACAATTCTTGTATTTTGTTATTGCATTCTCTATGCTGAAGCATTTATGGAAGTATTTTTCAGTTGTACAAATAAACTGAGTGGGCTATACATGAATTACAGTGTATGAACAGTAGCATTTCCTAAATTTTAATGTTTTCCTTTCCACTTTGTTTTTGCTTTCCTTTTTGATAGAAGAGCTTGCAAATCATACTGATGTTTTGAGTAACAACATTGTAATTTTATTTTCTTGTTTTATAGTTACATGAAAATGTAGCAGATTGAGAGACGCTGGAATTCAAAGAACTTGTAGGTATAACAGGACAAGGCTTTGAAAATTTACTAGTTAATTTGTGTTTATGGTGCAGTCTTGAAATACTCTGTTTCAAATTTCTTCCAAAGGACCCTTTCTTCTTGATGGTATCTTTTGCCAGACAGATGAAAATCTGGCCAGAGGAGTTACCCCATGCTTTTTGCACATATGTAGGCTTATGTGCACTATGTTTAAACATGCATCATTATTGATTTGCCTTTCTTAAGTTTGTGTCATTTGTCACATTCTAAGAGGTCAACTTCACTTCCATAAACAGTTTATTAATAATGTTCATTCAATTAGCATAGCCAGGGAACAGCACCTCCCTTGCAGTAGTTAAACTTTTCATGTCAAAACTACTTTAACTGCATTCTTTGTGCCAGATTAAAGTCATGGTGTGGATGATACACCTTGCATATTCCCATTTAGCTTATAAAATAAGTGATACTGGAATGTTTGTGGTGGCCTTTGACAAAATCTATGATTTTAATCACCAGCAGGAGATCCTAGAGAGGTCACTGGCATGTGACCTGAACTCCTACTGCATAGTAGCTGTAGTGTAAACAGTTACTGACTACACTAAGTGCTGTAGGTGTAGGGTACATGACAAACTACTGATGAGAGTTTTACTGGTCCGTGTAGTTTGGTCTTGAGAATATCTTTAGCCATTATTATCATTAAATGTGTGTTGCACATTTTAATAATGGTGATTTTCCGGAAAAATAAGCCCATTAATGAAACATACTGCTTGATGAGTTCACTTGATTTTCCCTGGTTCTCATATTCTACACTGAGGTTAGTGGAATTGCAGTGGCAGAACTTAGGACAAACAAGACAAAACATGTCAAGGGTCAGAAAAAAATAATACTGAGAATTCCAGGAAAGAGCAATACAAGCTTGAGCTCTTTTTTGTAAGTCCACAAATTCTCCCACTTTTAGTTGGTCCTCTCTAACGGGGTTGTAGAAGAACCTGACAATTTTAACCATCTCTTAGGCTTCTTTTTCTTTTGAGCCTTTCTTCTAAAATATGAAGGCAACATTACTGCTGTTCAAAAGGAGTTGATAATGTACTTATATCTTTTGTTTATTGCATAATTTGCTAGATATTGTCGATGAAATTATGGATTTATATGCACTCTTTTTTAAGATACAAATGGAGTTCTTTGTTTTTCTTAAAAATGCCTTTTTTTTTTTTTTTTGTAAGCAGTGAAGAGGCCATTACAAAATGTTACATTGTGTATGGTTCTTGTTACAGTTGCTAGTGGAGTGCTGAAGTGATGCTTCCTCTGAGAAAAAAGCTTGATAAGCAACTGAGAATCTACATGAGCCGAATCATATTAACTGGCACTTCTGTAACAGAACATGGTTTTGTAATTTTCTTTTTGTGGGAATTTGTGGTTTTAACTTCCTTCTTAATCTTGATCTCCTCTCTCCTGGCAATGTGTTTTGCAAGGCAAAGGAGTGCTTTGTACTCCGTGGTCTCATGAGGTTATTTGCAATAATTTTCATTTACTACATTTTGCTTTCTTCCTTGACTCCTAATTTCATTTTATTATAACCTGGCAAGTTGTTTAGTTGCTGTTTTCCTGAGGTCTGCAGCTCCTCTGCCCTCATCATGTCACTTTTGATTAAGCAACTGCAAAGCCCTTTACCCAGCTTCTAAAGGGTAAAAGTCAAAAATCAATAATGTGCCAGTCCTCCCAAAATGCAGTAGCAGTGAGAGGTAAATGAATGATTAAACATGATTAATAACAGTGTAATGGAAGATGCAAAGTAGGGAAAAGTGCTCACTTTAGCCTGAACTCAGAGATTTATTGCTGAGTACTACAAATAATGGAATCATCAATCTTCCAAGGACTAAAAAAAGGCATCTGCTGCAGCCATTTTAAAATGCATTGGAAAAAATCTTGCCTCTTCATCATTGTCTCTTGTGGCCCAGTTATTCTGTGTATATAATACATGCTGCATAAAGAAATAGGTATGTAAACTTCATGGTTAAAATTGTTTGCCTCTTGTACAGTTTAAAGTTGTCAAAATTGTCAAGTTGGCAAAGAAAAAAAAATAGCAAGTATTGTTGATTACTATGGATGTGTGTACAAAGATATGAATGTTCATATGGTTTTGTGAGATGGTAATAACTAAAATGGGATAAAGGACTGTTGCTAAAGGAGTGAAAAGAGAAACTTGCCAAGGACATAAGGTAAAGAAGACAATTTAAAAGCTAGAGCTTTTATGGGATAATGGAAAAAAATTAATGATATATGCTCAACAATGCCTAGTGTTTGGTTATTGACAACAGAGAAGACTTAACTAGAGACAGGAGCAGTTTCCTTACCTTGCTCACCGAAGATGAAAATATGCAGAAATGGAGAGGAGTCAGTATTACATAACTGGAAAAGTTTTGTTAGCTGTTTGTGGCTGAGAGTTAAGTTGTCCATGTCAGAGAAGAAAACCTTCCAGACCAGTCCAACTTCTGCAGGAAGGAGTGCTATGGATTTCAGTTGAAATTCTATATTTTAAGAGTTCTGAATTTGTATCCCAGAAAAGAGTAATAGGCTAGGTATCTCAAAGCTGTTCCTGCACAGCAAAATATATTTGCATTTCTAGAGGGGTGTGGGTGGGAGCAAGCTCAGAGAAGCATAGAAATCTCTTTCTGGGGCAGAAATAATAGCAGGGAGTCCGGAAGGACTGTATATTACAGCACAGAGCAACATCTCCGTAGATGTATGGCTACAGCTTTGTCTTTCTGTGATGAAACCTTTTTTGGCGAACCAAAGGCTTGTAAAGGCTCTGCAGTCAGTAGGAAAAATAGAGCAGTGGTAAAGTCTTTGTTTTTCTCTTTTTTTTTTTTTCTGTATTTGAGTAAGCTAAAACTTAGTGTTAGGACTTGTTCTGTCTTCAGCATGAGAAGTCTTGGGTAACTTCAGCTATTCTGAGTTCAAGAGCTCATCATTATCGTAGTTTTCAGTGCCAACTTCTTGCACAGTTACATTCTAGATGCCTAAATTCATCCTGTGGCTGTTAATGGATGTGCCATGACTGGTCTGGGTTTTATTCTCACCATCATGTCTCTTGTGTGCTTCCTCACTTCTTCGCTGTTATAAAAAACCCTTTTAACTTTGAAATCTCTTTGTGCCTTATGTTTCACATAACCCATTAGCTCTTCAGAGAAATTCCTACTCTGATCTATTCTTCTCTTGTATTCTCCTTATCCCCTTGGATCTACTTATCTTATACATATGCATGTCTTTCCTAGATATATGGAGTCTACTTATCTTACACAAATCTATTCTGGAGGATTTGTGTCTTCTGTGTGAAACTTTCATCTAGTGGTTCTGATTCTTAATTCACTTTCACAGTGAGGTCAGGAAGCTGCAGCCATCTTGGACCCCTAGATCCATTGCCCAGTAACATCTCAGCATTCTTGCAGCAACCTCTTTTTGTCTATTACACACACTGTTAGTTTGCTGTGGGGTCCGGTACTGATCTTTCAATTGCATTAAACTCAGCTATTTTAACTTTAGCCCTTTTTCCCTGGAAGAACAGAAATGGTACCCCGAGGTATTTTCCAATGATTTCAAGTAATTAAGCCACCCTTTTTTATTTGACATTCTTGACTGAACTATGGTGCAAGAAATAAAAAGCTGTCTGAAAGAGCAAAAGCACTTTCAAAAAGAGTATTCTACCCGTAAAGAGCAGGAGGATGGCTCAAACAAAGGCTGTGATAGCCTTAGTTGCCAATTCTGCTGAGTTGTAGGGTAGTATTCATGTTCCTGGGTAGTTCATTTTGTTTGATATGATCAATCCAAAAGTTAGATTGCATCATTAAACTCCAAGGCCCATTTGAATGGGAACTGCACTGTATTAAATTTTATTGCATGCAATCCATTGTTTCTTGTTGGCTTTCGTTCTGGGTCTGCTTCTCTCTTCTCTCTTGGCTTTTATTGCCTTTTGGAGCTGTTTAAAGGGACGGAATCGATACACATGGATTTATTGTTATTTACTGTCTATACAGACAGTTTATATTCATTTGATCCATCTGAATTATTCCTGTATTTCTGCCAGTTTGGAATGTAGCCAGAAAAAATATACTCAGGCAGACACATTCATGAGTTGACCTTTCCTCAATCAGTCAACTAACAGCAGCGATACTCTAGATGTAAGATTTTGAGACTGTGACCTAGGCTGCAGCTCAAACCATCAAATTTTCTGCCTCCTGCAATGGAATATATTGCCTGCTGAACTCTTCTCAATCATTTTGTCTTTTAACCTTCTTTCATTTTAGTGAGCATTGACTTCTTGTATAAGCTTCCACCTTCTCAGGTGAAAAGGGACTAGAGAATTCTTGTTTGCCATTCCATTTGGTACATCATCTCTGTGCCTCACTGCAGCAGCACAGAAGATGACAAAGCATGGAGCTAAATCAGAGGGCTCTGGGCACTTAGATATGTACTTCCAAGTTGGGCATGTGGAATTTTTCAAGTGTCCTGAGAGCTGCAGCTCTAGTCTGTGAGGCTCAACCTGTCTGTGAAAAACAATCTCTTAAAGTACTATGGAAATATACTCAGATACTCTCATGTCAGATACTCCTGTTTGGCATGGGAAGTGGTGAATGTACTTTGGGGCTCTCAAAGAATTCTCAAGAATTACTGCTGGAGTCAGTCGTGGGAGTGATGTGCATACTGGTAACATAAAGTGTACTGAAGTACCCATAAAGAGGTTGTATTACCAGACCTCAAGAGTGTTCAACTACAGTTTCAGGGCCTAAAAAAAGCAACATGAGTTTTCAGAACTGTTTTGTGTGGCTGCTTACTACTTCTGAAAAATCAGTCCTCTTTGTTTTAGGGGTGTGAATGAGACTTACTATAAGTAAGATATCTTACCTGTAATTTGTTGTTTACTGATAATGCCAGAGCTTTGCAGTGATAGAAAAATAAACTGTGCTTCTAGTTATCAATACATTTCTCTCAGAATTCAAGATCAGACATAATTATTGGAATCAGAAGTAATACGTATTCTAAGCCAGAAGGGCAACCATGATGTTTAATTCTTCCGTCTGAGGGTGGCCCCTGAGACACTGGCACAGGATGCCCAGAGAAGCTGTCGCTGCCCCACACCTGAAAGTGTCAAGGCCAAGTTGGTCAGGGCTTGGAGCAAAGTGAGATAGTGGAAAGTGTCCCTGCCCATGGCAGGAGATCGGAAGGCATGATCTTATGGTCCCTTCCCATAAATCAAACCCAAACAATTCTATGATTTGAGACATCACTAGGTCAGTGGCATTAATGGTATAGTATTGTACTTAGGACCTAGGTTTTTTCATATGGAGTCTTGTCACTACCTTATGGAAGATTATAAACTCTAAAGATAGGGGGGTGATGCTAAAGTTCATATGTAGGTTCAACTTTATTTTTAACTTGTCGGAAATGAAAGTAAAGTGTTCTTTAGCCGGGGAAGCACATGTTTCTGTTTCAGTGTCTTTTTTGTCTTGAATGAAGTAGAGAGAATTTGGATGGTTTTAGTGTCCCTTAAATGTAATATAAATAATTTCTACCCTTGATATCTGGTAGAAAAAAATGAAACTGATTTGTCATTAAAAAACAACTTCTTCAAAATTTTAGTAGTTTGTATTTTAAGAATGCACAAGGTATGCATTATATCTTTCTAAAGACTGCACATTACCAATACTGAGAATAATGAAGCTACCATAACACTATCAAAACTGCATATCTGCTTGCTGATACATCTCTGTGGTCTCCAGAAAAACTAACCTGCATACCCAAATGCACCAAATGACCTTACACAACGAGAATCAAGAAATCCCCAAGGTCCTTGCACATGATCAGTAAGAGAGATGCCAATGACTGGTAGGTGAAGGTTTCTCATAAAGTAACTACTCTGTCTCTGATGGATCAGTCCTGACCCTCAAGGGAAATCCACAAAGCACCTTCAAAAGATTAAGCCTTAATATTAAAATTCATGACTCTGATAAAAGGTAAAAATGATAGACTTATTAGACATACTGGTTTTAAAGGTATTGTAATTTTCTTAACCTCTCTTCTTATTTCTGCCACCTCAGTAAGAAGTCTGTGTTTTTCAGCAGGTGAGTTACTTCCTTATTTGAACAATCCAAACTGTCTCCTTCTTCTTCCTTAACAAGCCTTCCTATATCAGAGATATGAACTACTTTTTTTCATATGGCTTGATTAGCACATTATTGAAATTCAGAGCAGCTTAACTTTGAGGATAGCTGCTTCTGTTTCAGATCTGAAGAAGTGTTTGATATGCCTGAGGCTGTGTCTGTTCATTCCCATCTGTAGCAGTTGATCTAATAACAGGTATCACATCCAGCCATAAGCTTCGCCTCACTTGTGCTGTTGAGGTGAGAGAACAAGAAAATTACTTTCTCTGTGTGTGAAATGCAGGCAGTTGTGTAATTTTCTCTTTTAATATTTCTTGCAATTGTCCATTTGAAGCCCAGCTTAGAATATATAAATATTCAGTCAGATCCATATATATATGTTACTATTTAAAGTATTTGAGGTAGAAGGGGGAGAACTGTTGAACAGTGGTAATTAGGAGACAATGAAAAGCAAAGTAAACTCAGCTTTCCTAATGGAGGTAAAGTCCGGGTGCATCCCTTTGGACTTTGTGCCTACAGGATAGGTCTTTGTAAGTGAAAGTACTTCTGCTGTAGGTGCATCAAGTTCACCTGAAGCTAAAGATGGCAATTGAAACCTTTCTATGGCAAAAAGTGCACAGCCTAGGTTGCGTACCTGTGCCAGTGTGTGAAATGTGTGGAGGGAGGACGTGGGGGTGGGCGCTCGGGGCGCTGGGCCTGCCTGGAGGCGAGCGGAGCCGGTGCGGCCACCGAGGAGCCCCTGGGCTAACGGCGCCTGCCCGGGGCGCCGCGGGAGACACTGCAGGTTGTGCTGAGGCCTGCTGTTCTGGCCGTCCTCTTGATCCAGGGATTATACATTTTTCTGCTTTAATTCTTACAAATCAGAGCACAGTTGTTTTTAGATAGACATAGAGTATTTTATCATTACGTACTTTACTATTTTCTTAGGAAATGTTATTTAGATAAGGGAGTGGCTGTTGTGTTCCCTAGCAGAATTTTTAGTAAAAAATAATATAGTAGTCTCTCACATTCTGCATCACATACCCAATTGTGCTGAGAGTGCAGCTAATCCTCAGTTTGACAATGTGTTCAGTTGATGATTGGCCTGTTGCTCCATATCTGTAAAACGTCCAGATACTGGAACAGGGGGCAGCCTGAGCACTGTAGTACAACCTCTTGAAAGCCTACAGAGGAAAATAGCAGGATGTAAAAAAGAAAAATATGAATTCTTTATAAAAAGGAAAATTCTTTATTAAAATAAATTACTAAGTTATTGCTGACTTACAGGCAGCTATTTTAAGGGTCACTTATAAATGGGGTAAAAGGAGGCTATTCTTCTTCCTTTTATGTGACCAACAATACTTTGTTGAGTTAACATTCTTCATCCTTCAGATGCATCTTTGAGCATTATTAATAATGTTAATACTGATTTTCTATACGAGCTTCAGGATTCTGGTAGTGTTTTCTTATGCATTTCTCTTTGGCATTGCAGGAAGGATTTGTTTTGAGTTTGTTGCTGAGATAGATGAGCTATCACTTTTGCCAGTGCTTTTATTGCTGTTAACAACCGCCTCCTCATCTTTGTTGCTTCAATATTTTGCTGGATAGCTTGCATTCACTGTTACAAATTATGATCAAAATTAATTTGATTAATATTAAACTAGAATTATATTAAGTGTTGCAAGCTCGTAGTTGTAACCAAATTCACACAGTGTACTATACTTAATCTTTATTTTCATGCAGGAGATCTTAGCATTTGGATCAAGCAAACTCGGTGATTTTTTTTTTCCCTTCTCCTTTGCTTTTCCTGGCAGCATTCCCTTTTTTCACTTTTTGTAGTACCTCAAAATGTATAAACCATTTCCCCCCATAATGTGACTGAACATTTATCGAAAGTGCGACTTGACTTTAAAAGACAGATGTCAAGCAATTGCCCATAAAGTCATATTGAGTTGGAGTCTGTCATGTAAAACACATGCCATGTGAGGGATCAAAGAGTGGAGCATATTATGCTGTTTATGCCTTCCTAATAGCGTTTTGATTTGTTGTTGAAGCAGTATTTACACATTTTATGCAACTGAGATGCAGTTGTTTAAAGCTGTAAAAAATAAAACTCTATAAACTCTGACCAGTGTAATTACTATGACTGTGGACTGATTACTATAATAATTTTTGCTGAGGAAAAGCAAGGAAGGTCAGGCTCATGTTCCGTTGTTGCCTTTATATTTAGGCCTTTAAAGATGGCTCAGAGTATGTGTGCTCCTACACATTAGGAAGCATGAAAGCAGAGAGGAGAAATCTAAATGACTAACGGTGTGAGAGGTTTACAAATGATGAGTTACTATAAAGCAAAAGGTTAGCAAGTCTGAAGAAGATTTGTAGAGGTGTGAAAGCCAACCCTATTTTTCTGTTGCATGTGACATGAGGACAATATTCAAGCTCTGAAAGCACAATATATTTGGCAACAACGAAGAAGACATGCTTCACACAGCATGTTGCTTAACTTATACATATATATAGATTTATATATTTTTTAAAAAAATTACTTCTGGCCTCCTGGCTGTATTCTTGTTTCCCAGAAGTTGCTTCTCTCTATCACTGACATGCTGCCCTTTCCTTGTGACAGTTCCCCTGAGTGCTTCTGATGCCCTGAAGTTTTAGCTGTTGTCTCAGGACCGATTAAAAGATAATGCTGGGTACCCCCACTATCTGCCAGGTGGATCAAAGTGGTTGCCCTTTACATGCAACTCCATAGTTTACTTAATAGTCAAAAATGCATTGTTCCATACATATTTCTGTCCTATACTGCTTGAGAGGAAGGTGGACAGAGAACCTGCAGATTAAATTTTTGAAGAAATTTTTGTGGCTAACAATGTAGATGGATGTGCGATATTTAAACAAATGAATGCATGTCTGTTTTCTCCCAACTTTAATAGGTAAATCCTAGGATAATTGTAGACAAATTATTTAGATAATAGCCAACATTTGTTATTTGAGGTGCAGTAAGATAAATTCAAGCTGTTCAATGGCTTTCAATGTTCAAAGTTTATTTGGTGTAAAAGGTCTGGTATGGCAGTGAAAGGGAATGATCTTGCTTTTTCATTTTATCTTTTGAACTCTGGCCAGCTATGATGACCCATATATACCAATGGAATCCTTTTCCAGGCAGTGAATAAAATTACTTCCTTTATTTAAAAAGGAGATACCTTTGATTCATCATTGCAGGAGTCAATTTTGAAACCTTCTTGTTTTGCCGGTAATTTCACATTATTTTATTGCCTTAGATTTCAACTAAACAGCAGTATTTTAAATACATCTGTATCCCTTGAGTTTTTTGCAGTAGGAAAACTAGCAGAAATCACTAAACCACTTTAAGTTTGGATGTATAATAGTGTATAAATCCCGTTTTGTAACTGTGCCAGAACAAGTTCTTTTGAAATGTATGAGATAGAAATGCTATTCTCTTGAAGAGGAAGCACCTTCCACTTTTGAGGGTTGTCTCAGACCAGGGATTGTATTATCCTCTAAATGCACTTGCATAACTCCCATTAACATTAATGGAAACTTCATGCACTCCCAGTGAGGTGAACATACTCTTTTGTTGAAATGAGCAATCTATTGTGACAGATTTTCCAATGACGTTAAATCAAATTTAGATTCCTATACTAATGTCCCTAATCTTAGTCTTAGTATCTCTTGATGCTTGTAGTTTATATTAATGAAATAGTAGCTTTATATTAGGTCATGTGTTTCTTAAAATGGAAAATCGCATTTGCAGTCCTCTAGAAACACAGGGAGATAGTAAATTTTCTTTGTCAACGTGAAATGTGGACCACTGTATAGCAAACTTAGTATTTTCTTTGACTTAGTAGTTATTGCCTGCAGTCCCTTTGGAAGCAGTTTGTAGAGGTTGCGTGCTGCAGGTAGCAAACTGTTGGCCTGTGGTTAGGACAGAGGAATGCTGGGTTCCTCATTCTGTTCCTGGCCTGAAAGGCTGTTTGACTCTGGGTGACTCAGGTGCCTTTAGACACTAATTCACGTCTAAAATGTGCAGAATCAGAACATCCTGGCTCACAGGTGTGTTGTAAAATTGTCTGTAAATTGTTTCATTGTGAGTTGAAAGTTACTAGCAAAATGTGGGATGTTAGAAAGCAGTAAAAGAATTTTATCACAGTGTTAGCGAGATGTAGGTCCTGTTTTATGTACATCATGTGAGTCTATGATTAGTGTAACTCCCCGTTAGGGAGTGGTTTATTTATCCCAGCACAGTTGTGCTGTTGCAGCCCCTAGCGTGAACACTGTAGTACTGACGTACAGTGTTTCACCTCTCTTGCTCATTCCTGTCCGTACAGGAGCACACTTGGTACCTTAGCAGTGACATTCTTGCGTTTGGAGGAGGTGTGTGCCATTTCACTGTACAGTCTCATACAGTCACCCTAAGGCGTTAATTTAGGGCCTGTCTATGCATAGCCGAGAACAGAGCCAACAAAGAAAAATTGTTCAAGATGGTTAGCCTTCTGTAGCAAAGTCCAGATGAGGTCATTGGGGGCAATGCTTGTTTTAAAGCAAAAGTCCTAATAAATCATAGATTCAACAGGATATTAGATGTAATAAGAAGTGTAAGGAAATTCTCAGGTAACCTGTGCTGCATGTCTGACACTGTCAGCATGGGAATGCTAGAAGACAACGTTTCATTCTTATGGTTTTGTGGGGGTTTTTTTGTTTGGTTTTTTTCAACATGGTAATCTACCAGTATCTTTGAAAGATAGTTATTTTAGAGGTCTTTGAGACAAGAGGTCTTGTTACCCAAACAAGAGTAAAATGTACCTGTTTGCAAGTAGTGTAGACAGTACCTTCTGTGAACACAGTCCCTACCTCCAAGAGCTTTGTTAAGCTTTTCTTAATTACTAATGAATATTGAGCGCTTTAATTTCAACTGCGCGAGTGGAACGGGATCTGTGTTAGCATGACCTTTTAAGAAGTCTCTCTAGGCTCTCCCTCACAGGTGTCTCGGGGCAGGGTCCTGGGCCGACCAAAGCCTTCAGCCTCTTTGGAGTCTGCCACCTCCGTCCTCCGCCCCAGCAGCTGCTGCTGGGGCTGGCAGCACCTCGGCAAACGCTAGCGATAGGGGACAAGAAGAGCACAGACTGAGGGGCAATTAAATTTCCCTTCCTCTGCCCGCCATGGCCTATCCCCTTTGGTTATAAAGGCTCTGTGCACCAGGCCGGAGCTCAGCGCCTGCCCCTTCTCTTTGGAACGGGGCTGCTCCCCGGTTCCCCCGTGCGCGCCGGGCTGCGGGGCTGCGCCATCGCCTTCGCCGCGGCGCTGCCGCTGGACTTTGAACGAGCCCGGGGCTGGCTGGTGGAACAGGTTTCCTCCCTGCGCGCCGCTGGGCATTGCGTCAATCCCGGGAGGAGGATCCTCGAGGTAAATGAACTTTTTAAACGGGAAAAGGAGAAGAAGGGAGAGGAGGAAGAAGAGGCGGGGGCAGCAGCCCGAGCGCTTCCTCTAAACGCTTCTTCGGGAAACGGGATTCGGCTGCTGCCCGGCACCACGGCCGGAGGATGCGCTTCCCCGCGCCGCCGGGCCCCGGGCTCCGCGGGCGGGCGGTGGGTGCGCCGGCCCGGGCCTGG